>JAGSMP010000086.1:1562500-2162500 GCA_029286625.1 Parnassius orleans | reverse complement strand
TGTAATCTCAGGTAATAATAAGTTGGAAACACGTGTTTTTAGAAGCTCAATAATCCTAATTATTGACCAATGGGAAACAAAAGCAAAGCAATTAGTTATTAGCCCATCATAAAAATATTATTACGACTCTACCACCTGGCTCTAACGCAGCTTTTGTCGGTGTTTGAAAACAATACATGTTTATTGTCCAATAACTTGAAAGTAAATAAAAGAATGACTTCTTTAGATATTCGATATTAACAATAGAATATGCAGGTATACATTTCTTTTATTTATCTTATGCGATTTCGTTACAATTTATAGATAATTATGTTGTTTAAGTGTGGTCTTAAACTTTTGGCCGGCAGTGTAGTTGCAGCGTGGCTCTACCACGTATAAACATTCTGTGCAATAAAGTATTGTAGTTTAGTAGTACTTAAATTACAAAATTCACGAATAAATCAAGTAACAAATATTTGAAATAACAAAATGTAAGTACCAAAATGCATGAAATCGTTGTTATACTGTACGGGGTATAATATACAATATTACAACATTGAAGTAATATGTATGTACTACGTAGGTACTACAATTTGCTTCAATGATTTACCACGACAATTTCAATACAACCAGATCCAAAACCCAATAATTTTTATTTTTGTACAAATTTCCATTCCGGTCCGGTTACAACGATTGCAAATAATTATACTCAAGACTATTTTCAGTAAGCCCGTGAGGCATTATTAACTTTTTCAGTGGTGTGAAAAATGCATAAATATAATATGCGCTGAGACTATCCATTGTTTTCTATTAATAAGATCCGACTTAAACAAAGCCAGACGATAGAGCGAGTAAACTGTTTATTTTATTTCTATCGCGTGTTTCCTCCACCTCAGACACCAGACACCTTCATTGTCTCACCACTGTTACGTTGGTTAAGTTAAAACGGAAGTTTTGCTATGAATGTTTCAATTCTATTTAACTATAACCGACCACTATTAAAAATGAACTATCGTCTTTTTGTGCTCGTTTCCTTTTCATTATAATTTGTGATCATTATAATCTGCTTCCTTTTCATTATAGCTTGCAATCGAACTTAGAATAAAAATACTTTTCGGGCTGATTTTTCTATCATCAGATAAGTGGTCCACCAAATAAATTATATCCTGACGAAATATAAAATTGGAAAATAATGAACTAATTTATTTGTTGAATAAAACTACTTTTACGGATTATATCGCGTTTAATTAACTTATTTTTATTAATTCCCGACGTTTCGGGTGCTTTACAGCACCCATGGTCACGGGGGACTGAGGTGATTAATAAAAATATTTATATGATTAATAAAACGTCGGGAATTAATAAAAATAAGTTAATTAAACGCGATATAATCCGTAAAAGTAGTTTTTTTCAATGTGTAGTGTTCGCGTAAATATAAGAAATCATAATTTATTTGTGTTGCATTTTTCTTAAGAATAACTTTTATTTAGTGATTGAAAATAGTTCTTAGGAATTTTAAAATTAGAACGTGCAATAAAAGATAAGCTTACTTATCATAAATATTCTTTTATTATCACTACGGCACACGTATTTGAAAGTTTGTAAGTGACCTCCTTGAATTAGTTTTTAAGCCTCAAAGTTAAACTTCTCTCAACATAATATATTTAAATATTGTACACGTGGAGTAAAAAAATATTTTGATGTAGGTTTTTGAATGATTCATTCCATTATTATTCAACATAGCCTTCATGGTATTATGGATCTGTGTTCTGTGCAGCATTCAATAAAGTAACACATCGCCTAATTAATGGCGCGAGGCAAGGCTGGAATGCGGCAGCCGCTTGTTATAATGCGCCAGAATACAGGCACGATCGGCATAAAGAAGCTCGTATTTAAATATTAATACACACTGATGTATCAATCGACATCAGTATGTACTCTGTTCTGACGTGCGAAGACCATTGTTATTTGCTAGGGGACGTGTCGACATGAAGCAAAAATATCGTTCGATGAATTCTACCGAATACCAAAGTACTGTTTAATAACCGGCCAAGTGCGAGTCGGACTCGCGCATGAAGGGCTGAAGGATGAACCCTAAAAATTATCATATATTTTGCATTGTATTATATTTAGAGTTGAAGAAAACTTCTAGTTAGAGTATATACCTACTTACTGTAGGTTAGTATATAACCTAGTAGGTCATAGACATACATGAAATTATTGTATTATCATCAGTTTCAATATTTCAAATTATTTAGACGTCTAAAAGTGAGTAAAAACTAAAAACTGAATTACATTCCTACACAAATACAAACATTTTGTTTGTCAGTAAGTTTTTCACTAGGTAATCAAACTACTTGAACTCTTTTCCCTAAGACATTAATCAAGCTCGTAATTAGTTAAGATTCAAAAAGTTGGTACGCAAGAATTTTGTTTGAAAAATGTATTTGTTTGCGAAGACATCGGTGAAAGTCATATTATCTGTTTTATGCTTACGTATGTTATGTCTGTCTTATGGTGTTTATATTTTACCTATGTTTGTATTCTATGTAATGTATGAAGTTGCTGTTTTAATGGAGTGGTCACTTTAAATTAAAATTACTTATAGGTCCAACATTTGTGATTCGCGATGAAAACTTATTTTATTCAAAAACAAACTCCGACGTGCTTCTAACGCAACAGAGACAGCACGCAATAACGTGCTGCATTTCAAAAGGATGATACTTCTAACGAACGCAATGCTTTTTTGGTTTAATCGCTTTCGTAGTAGAAATTTCGCCTTGTAGGATGAGCTACGACGATGACCATATACTTAGGTAGGTAAATAACGATGTATTAAAAGTAATAGTGCAAACCATCCTTATTAAACAACAAAGGAATTACCTTCATGGTTAATCGTTAGTTTACCCAAAAGATTGACATTTGCATCGAATTGGTAAAATTTAAAAAAATACTTGAGAAATGGGTGCCTCTTGAATTGACAGATGTGCATTAAAGAAGAGCATGCTTTAAAGCTTGCTTTGATGAGTACGTGCAGAAATGAGATTGATTTTGGACATAATTGTGACGTGTGATAAAGAGTGGATGATTTTTGATAATCGCAAGCGCAAAACGTAATGGCTTGACCCAGATCTATCCTTTGTCGTCTGCGAGTGCATCATTACCGCAGGTCTCGGGCCCCGGGGCATCCCCCATTACCCGGAATCTCCTCGCGGTACATAACTATGTACCGGTCGTGGGAGCCGTTTCGGCATTGTAAGTGTAGGCAGCGGACGGGGTTTGATTCCCCGTTCGCTGCAAAATGGTGTCAATCACAGGTCAAATACTGGAACAATGCCCTAAAGCCGAGCTAAACCATAGAGAAAGTAATGGTAACCTGTGTAGTGCAAAATGCAGATGTTTATTGTGAAGACCTTCGAACAATAACGGCGAAACTCTGAGAAACAATCACGATTCTTCAATCGTCGATTTCTGTTGTTACTGCTTCATGATGACAGACCTAGGAGTAACTCCAACTGATTGCCATTTTCCGCAATTTGGAAAACTTTACGTTGTAGAGCGGTGCTGCAGTCCCTTCAGCGGTGCCAAGTTGACTGTCGGTATATCGAAGTGTTGAAGTGCTTGTACAGTAGGGCTACGATGGCTATCCGAGTACAGAACCAGAGTACAAAACCTATCCAACTGCAGAGAGGTGTAAGACAGGGTGACGTTATATCCCCGAAACTCTTCACCGCTGCATTGGAAGACGTTTTCAAGCTTCTGGACTGGAAAGGATACGGCATTAACATCAATGGCGAGTACATCACTCACCTTCGATTTGCCGACGATATAGTCCTTATGGCAGAATCGCTGGAGGACCTAAGCACTATGCTCAATGACCTCAATAGTGCCTCCCAACGGATAGGTCTTAAGATGAACATGGACAAAACAAAGATCATGTTTAATGTCCATGTCACACCTATGCCGGTAGTTGTTGGGAGCACTAAGCTCGAAGTTGTTGACGAATATGTTTACCTGGGACAAATAGTCCGACTAGGTAAGTCCAACTTCGACCGAGAGGTCAATCGACGGATTCAACTCGGCTGGGCAGCGTTCGGGAAATTACGGCACATCTTCTCGTCAGGTATACCTCAAAACTTGAAAACGAGGCTGTACAACCAGTGCGTGTTGCCAGTGATGACCTACGGAACTGAGACGTGGTCCTTCACTGCTGGCCGGATGAGGAAGCTCAAGGTCGCTCAGCGAGCTATGGAGAGGCTATGCTCGAGTCTCACTGCGTGATAAACTTAGAAATGAGTATATCCGCAGTAGAACCAGAGTGACCGACATAGCCCAACAGATTAGTAAGCTGAAGTGGCAATGGGCCGGCCATATAGCTCGAAGAACCGACAACCGATGGGGAAAAAGGTTCTCGAGTGGCGGCCTCGTACCGGCGGACGAAGTGTAGGGCGTCCCCACTAGATGGAGTGACGACCTGGTAAGACATGCAGGAAGTCGATGGATGCGGGTGGCTCAGGACCGTGCTGTGGCATTCCTTGGGGAGGCCTATGTTCAGCAGTGGACTTGTGAAGGGCTGTAATGATGATGATGATGATGATGAGGACTGTGTGCCCGTTTGTCACACTTATCCTATAAAAAAAAAACTTCCTGCAAGGAATGTGAAAATTTTGTTCTCAAGAAGCGGTACATAATACCTTCAGAGATTTTTTGAGTCCAGATTCCCAATTTTTATCGCATAGGTCTAAATGATCTATCGTCAAGATGGCAGAAATGTATAGATAATGAGGGTACATAAATAACTAGATAAAATATTTTTATTCTTAGGAAAAATAAGTTTGAGTTTTTTTTAATTTAAACCGGCAATTTTATACTTTAATCCCTAATATAATATTATGTTATGTTTATTCTTTTTTCGATGATGTGATCATTTGTGTTCATTTATAATTTAAACTTTGAAAATAATGTCTTTTACCTACTATTTAAACATTTATAATGTACTTAGGATTTTTAAGTAACATTCTGTTATACTTCTATTAAATCATTGTTATACTATATAAAATAATATTTACACATAATTACCTACCACATTCAATCTCACTACGCCCAGGGATAGAATGCGTACGTCCGCCCTTTGTAATCCTTTTGTTGACGTGGAAACAATAAAGTATAAATAAAAAATAAAATAAATAAATATTCTACTATCACCTACTTATTCTTAAAAAAATTAAACAGAAACCGGCAGAGTTGTAGATAATTACTGTAGGTACCTACCTAATGTTACTAAGCTGCAGCCATAGATAACATAGGGCAGGTACAGCTCTGCCTTCGTTTTTAAAAATGTAAAGATCACAAACAGAACAGTACCTACAAAAGTTAGTAAATGGATATTGAAATGGAATTTTGTTGAAAAATGTTAAACATACCTACTAATAATTACACTAAATCAAAAAAATCTTTTTAATTACAAAAATTTATTCATAATGCAGCCAAGTTTATATAAAAACAATCTTAATATCCTTAAAACATGAATTAGCAATTAAGCGAACTAAGTAAGACTTTATATATAGGTAGTACTTTGTAGAAAATTACCGGAAAATCAAATCAAATTCTTGAAGCGAACTATAAAAAAATTGACGGAAAATATGTTAGAGAAAAGTTGGGATTTGGCAATATTTGATTCATCGTAAGTCAACTTGTGATTGCAATATCTAGGCCTATGCGTTATAGGACGTAATTTAAATATTACTACGTGTGCATAAATCTAAAATATCCAAAATTAAGTAGGTAACGTTTAACATTTTGTAAGCTTTACCTAATATTGACAACGTCTGTAAATTGACTTATTATCTTATTAATAATAATACGAGAGCTTAATAAAAATAGTTTTTACATAATTACACCTATTTATAAGATGGTGGCACATTCCAAACATATATACTATAGCCCTAACAAGAATTACTTGGCAAGTGTAATCGATATTGTCTTTTTGACGACATATTGCGCAGACTTGCGACACAATGGCTCCCTTTGTCGTCTGTTATACATTGTTTACATTTTTCTTGTTAATATTGACGACGCAGTGCAGTACCTGGGAATATGTGTCCGTATTCTGATTCTGAATGTCGAGGCAAAATAGATCTATACGAGTTAAATATCACCGGAATGGCAAATTGAAGAAAATCGAATTAAAGTTTAGGTACCTACATTATGACAATGTAATATATAATATAATTGTCAATGCAATGGGTGGGCTCGACCAGGTCGGGACAACGCACTCACAGAATACCGGTGTAAAATAGCAGTTTAATGATGGCGTGTTTCGTATGGCGAGTGTAGAGCCGGAAACCTTTATTACTGGAAAAGAAGCATTATATTTTAATCCTCAGGGGTGATAACTGATAACGCATCTATATTCTTACTCGAGGATAAATGTAGGTGTCATTGGGCAACAGCATCCACCTTAGGTGGACTGTGTGCTCGTATTGTATTATATTATAACTTTATAGATACTATATTGTATTATAACTTTCAGCGGATGTAATAACTTTCAGCTTATATATAAATATAAATGTTATAACATAAAAGAAAATCGAAGTTTGAATTTGGTACAAGAAATCGACCTTGACGCATAATTATGTCAATTTATTTTCATAACGAATGCCATGTGAATTATTGATGAATCATTTTTTAGTAATCATTGTTTACTTATTCTAATTTGTTATTAGTTCCGATTCATTGCAGTTGCAGGGGAAGCCTCTGCGTATGAAATGGACGGTCCCCTCGTCTTAACCAACGCGACGCGACGTCCACGTCAATATTCATGCTATAGCCCGGGTGATTCTGAGTAATTACGTAATATGGGAGTGGATTTAGTCGACATGTGCTTCGGCTTCGGTGTTGCCCTGCAAGCGCACCCGCATATATTTATTGAATTAAACTCGGGTACCCACTACGATTTTATTAGGAAAAAACTGTCGTCCGTTTTCATTGGTGCGCTCGTACCCGTATCGTGGGTTGGAATGTTAATCCGCGATTATCTCCCAGCGTCGACTTGGACTGCACTAACTTGAATTGAATTCAACAGACGGCATGCTACCTGATCGTATATTCGACAATGACTCGATTGGCTCGGTCCTATATTGATAATTTGTACTTTGTAACGGCGTGTGTCCCTTGACTCAGGTAGAGGATTACTTTTTGTAGTTCAAATATTATATTCAATGATTTCGCTACAAAAACTAAAAACATTTATGCTATTTCCGTTTTGTTACAATTTTTAACGGAACCCAAATTATTTCAGTAAAATATTTTGTCTCGATTGTTACCAATGGCGTGCCAACAAGACCTCGCGTCAATTAGGCCTTGAGCTCAATAATATAAGTACCTCGTTTCCCCTAAACACCACCACCGCGAAGTCAATAACCCCGCCCTCCTTCGGTTATCTTAATGACCTGCCCGTTTTAACATAGTCCTAAAATTTTAGGTAAACAGTTAATTTATTAGCAAATACCTGAAGAACAAAGAAAACCGTCAGGTTTTATTTGTTCTAAAAATAAGTTTTAAGATTGGTTTCTTCTCCCAACAACAGCTTGGACTTGGCTTGGATGGTAAGCATATGAAATAAGTAAAATATACCATATATAGATATGATAAACTATTAATGTTACAGAATGATTGCAACTACCTATATTTTAAATATATTTTCTATTCACTACCAACACCGGTAGACCAATATATAATCAAATTACTTTAATTACATTTCCAGCACAGATCGCAACCCTAGCAAAACGATAACACGATTAATGCACCGCGTAGGATTTCTACTCATGCAATCCAAATAGCTTAACGCTTTATTAAACAGAAGCTGAATATTAGAGAACCATTCTTTATAAATTATTCTACATTCCCTCGAGTATTGAAATTTTAAAACGATATTCACCCCCAGTTCTGGGTAATTTAAAATTGCAGCGGGGTAGAAGTGACGCGACGCTGGCGACGGGACGCCACGCGGTGTCGATTGTCGCGACGCTGTGGCGTCGCGTCGGGGCGCTATGTCTATAGCCTATAGCCCTGAGTATATGGGGCAATTACTAGTAACGCAATGACTAAGCTCGACGCACGACATGTAATTTTCCTTGCCTAATGGTAGGAATAAATTGATTTTTGTTTTCATTTTTTTCTAATAATAGGTAGATATACTTTACGGACTATCTCCAATGTTAATGACTCAAAAGATATGTCGCATTTGCAGTCGCATTCGTAAGATAGCCTTGTTTCTTTGATACCAATCGACATCATTGCATGTCAGTTAAAGCTTTTTTTATAGAAATGGGGGCAAACGAGCATGCGACTCACCTGATGATAAGTTGTGTTTTTTTCTCTTCTCTTCAAAAAGGAAAGTGTATGTTTGTGTTTGTAATGTTCTCCTAAGTGGTCGATTGTATAAACAACTTTATATATTATGTAGAGTTAAATTTCAAGAGTCACCGCCATCACTAATATACTTGTCTTTCCTAGTATTTAAACTAGGTAAGACACATCATTGACACAAAAAAAATGTAGAGCCTACGATAGAATGTCTTACAACCCGTAAATATATTGTCACCGACTTCATGGGGAAGAACATAATAACTTTTCAGAACCTTATTTAAACCAGTTAAGACAAATTTTTGAAGTTATTTTTTATTTGCTGCTGAAAACTGAAAACATTTTTGAGCGGTATTGCTGAACGTTCGAATCAACGAGCTTCAACGAAACGCGCGAGCTGCTTCACTCCATTTCACAATAACAGAAGTAGTAAGTTTTGTTTTGAGCTTATGCCGTGTCCACATTGTAATGAAAGAAAATATAACGAATTTAACTACAATTTGTCCACAATTCACAAATAGTAAATCGATAATTCAAAAATCAACAACACTCATAAACACACATAAACACTCACGTCTGTCACCCAGAGGGGTAGGCAGAGACTATGGACTTCCATTTGGCACGATCCTGACACACCTCTCTCGCCTCCTCGACACCCATATACCTACGCATACACGCTCGTCGGTTAAGAGTACTCTTAATTTGGCCCATTTTAAATATTACGCCAATTTGGTCGATAAACTTTCGCCTTGGGCGTCCCTTCCCGACTCTGCCGTTCACCTCTGCAACATATTATATTAATTTGCTTATTCACTCTTTCCTTATTCATTCTTTCTACATGACCAAACCATTGAAGCATTCCTTTCTTAATCCTGGTCACATCATCTTGCAAACCACACTCTTCTCTTATCACACAATTTCTCACCCTGTCATTCAGATTCAGCCCTAACATACGTTTGTCTTATTTATAATTCAACTGTATTTTTCTTTTTTGTTATTTTTTATGATATTTCGAAATTTAAATCAGAGAATCGATATCAGATTCAATTTCGAAATGATCATAATATTCAATATCTCATCGGTTTGATAATAACGATTTTGAAATAAGCCACAACTTTGTAACTATGTCTTGTAGCAGTAGATATCTTGCGGCAAGTAACTTGATAGATATACTAAAGGTTAACACTTCTAAAACAACACTGGGCTTTATTATACTTGTAGGTAATTAAAATTTTAGTTTGTTCTAAATTTAGTTATAAAACGTTTTATCGTGCATAAAAGCAATAGTATGTTTTTCCATCCGATCACAATTAAAATTAGTGTCTTCAAAGAAAGAGTGAATAGGCTTTTAGGCAGTTGTCATATGATTCATCAGTTAACATCGATTCATCATCAGGCAAGATTGTAGTCAAACACTAGCTACAGTGGGTACGTAAGAGGCAAAAGTAAAAAGAATAATATAAGAACTCAAAGAGATTTAAATATATAGGTATTACTACTACTACTTAAATGTCTTTGTAAGAACTTAAAATTTTAAATTGTCTGTTTTCAATGAGAAAAAAAGTGCAATAAAATATAACAAGTATAATAAATTATACAATTTTAAAATGGTGCATCAAATAGCTTTTGAATGCTCTCTTGGGGTGATGTCAAGAAAAATTATGTTTCCTTCTACACTCTAAAACGAACTAAACGAACTCCGAAGTAGTCAATTCGGTTTTTGAACCTCCAACCCTCCTTAAATCTATGTGAAATAGACTCCGAAAAAACGTCTATGTTAGACACAAAGAGGTGATTCATGACCCATGAAGTGCACCGCATAATCAGACGCTTTGTGAACGAGCAAACACATTTAGTTGAGAGGTACAATTTTTGGCGATTGAAATGAAATTTTATTAATTAAATATAAATAAAAGGTGCTATTGTATTTTTACAGGAAAGTATTATGCTTCAGTATAAGAGAGACTAAGAAGGTATTAAGGAAAAAGACTAAAGAAAAAGATCGCTTTTTTATCTTTTAGTGTATAAAATGGTACTCTGTGGACTGCTCAAATACGGATTTGAGCCACTTGTTCACCTACCTTACATTCCAGACTTTGTCTCAGCTAGTTTTGTTTCCAAAGAAAAAAGTATTAAGTAGAAGTAAATTTTCAGATAATATTGAAGTCAATGAGGCTGTTGCGACTCTTTTGTGCGTAAACATAATGTTTTTGGCGGCTCAGGGATGCCGATTTCGCAAAAAAATAAAAATGTTTTGAGGTCAAGTGAGATCATAATTGAAAAAGATTTGTATTTACTTTGGAACCCTTTTATTTCGCGGACTTTTAAACTTCCCCATAAGAGTGACAAACAATAAACGTAACCAAAGTGGAATAATTTGCCAGAATTCTTGTCTTGAAGGGAAGAGTGAATAGGCTTTTGTTATGCTTAGTAAGTGAGCTTCACAATCTTGGGCTGCATCGCCACTTACCATCAGGTGTGATAGTATTCAAGCACTGGCTTATAATAGTTAAAAAAAAAACTAATAAGACGAAAAGATAAAAAGTAATAAATTGTTGTACGCAGTGAAACGCAACTACGTTTTATTTGCGTTCACTGGTTGAACGGCATTGGGTAAAACATCGTGATATCGCGATTGTGATAGAATGAGTAATAGAACTAGAACATGTGAGTTGTTTACTCAACTTCTATTAATGAACCCTAAGGTAATCACCAAGTAATAAACAACACAACGCTATACTATAATATAATTTGTTAAGCAGTAAAACGCTATTTATCTCTACATAGTATAAAACAAAGTCGCTTCCTTAGATCCTTAGGTCTGTACGCTTAGATCTTTTAAACTACACAACGGATTTTGATGCGATTTTCACCAATAGACAGCATACATGTATATTATGTATTATATAATTTTTCTGTCCGTGTGTATGTGACTGAACTCCTCCTAAACGGCTGGATCGATTTTGATGAAATTTTGCGTGTGTGATTAAGTTGATTAGAATGATTTAGATTAACAATTAGACCCGGTAGGTGGCGTTGTTGTAGAGATCCAGAAATCAAGCGTGCGAAGCCCGGGCGGATCGCTAGTAAAAGGTATATAGTAAAATATAAAATGTAGACTTTGACATTTATTTCATAGAGACAGGTAGTTTTTTACGGTTAGCCTGGGAATTTTAAAACAATACAACATCTGCCATTCCCATCCAACCGCACGTCGTAAAAACCGGTTCACGGTCACCGGAACACGGTCGTTCCTTTATATGGCGGAATAATCGCATTTTATTCATCTTAAGAAATAATGTTGAAATTTTGTAACGATTCACAATGACAAACTAAATACTTTCATTTCGTTTCAACCCAGATAAACCTACCTACACAACCTAACCTACCTTCACGCAACCCTAGCTTGTAAACTTTCACCATCTCCAAACTCAAAAGAGTAAAAGCATTCGTTATCATTTATTTATTTTTCTACTTTATTTATGACATATCTCTGGTATGTGTATGTGTATGATTCATCCGATTCTGAGCTATGTTCAAAATTTCAAGTTTCTAGCTACCTAATCGGGAAGTGCTCGAAATTTGAGTTGCAAGATTCCACCCGGAACGACAGACAGACAAACAAGAAAGTGACTTAATAGAAACGTGGTAAAAAGTTTGATTTCGGAACAGAATAATATTATATAATTTATATTATGGAGAATATAACTTATATTATGGCATATACCTATTATGGGGTGTTGGTTGTTGGAGCAAAATGGCATATAACTATCGATGTCATAAAAGTGGTATAGCTAGACTCGGGGATACACCAATGGATGGGCAGCTACTTTTAGCCGAGGAACAAACAAACGTAATTGTCTACTAAGCGTTGCGAATGAATTATACAGGGTTATTTTTCAAAGAGTAGCCAAATTTTAAACTTAAGTTCAAATATATAAACTATAATATACCGTTAATGCAGTTTTTGAAAATACGAGTAAATAAGGCTTCTAATTTTATTTGAAACTATCCCAAATTGAATGTGATTTATGGGCAACAACGTTTTTGCCTACCGATCGACCCTTACGAATGTGCGCGTGCACTAATGCAACGCATTTTGAATTTAAAAGATAAAAAGGACAGAATGTTTAAGATTTTTTTAATTAATTTTTCTTCACCATTTGCCCATATTACCTTCTTATTCTGAACCTTCTCCGCCAATTTGGCCGGTTATTGCAAAATAACCCTGTATATTGCTTATGAATGCCTGGTAAAAATTTCTGTTGTGCTTTTGATAAAGCATGAAATTGAAATAACGTTCAAATTTATTTATTTTGTATTTAAATATTGGCATGGCTGTGTAGTGGCGGCGTAAGAATATCTCTACGACGAACGAATTAAAACTAAAACTGCCCATCGGCAGCAGCGTCTTCCTGATAACAACTGGAACTAATTAAAAAACTGCGGTAGCCAACCCGTTTGCCAATGCAATTTGAAATTACTAGTACTTTAAGTGTCAAGGAGCCGTGGTAGCTCAGGGGCTTAGCACTCGCTGTAAATATCACAGTACGCGAGCAACCCGGGTTCGATCCCCGCCGGCACCAATGAAATTGTTAATTGCAATTTTAAGTGCTGATTTACCTCATGCTCGGCGGTGAAGTACATCGTGAGGAAACCTACACATCTGAGAAATAAAAAAAATATTTCGAAGACATGTGAAGTCCGCCAACACGCATTGGGGCAGCGCGGCGGACACTTCCTTGCCCTGAAACCCTCTTAGAAGTGAGAGGAGGCCTGTGCCCAGCAGTGTGACGTGTCAATTACTGTTAAGTTGTAATTTTGTTTGCTTGTATTTATACATATAAATAAAATTAAAGTGTCTGTATGTAATAGCGAAGCGAGCTCGGGGGGTTATTAATCATTTTAAACGTTTGTCTCTCTGTCTGTCTGTCCGGGCTAATCTTGGGAATTGTTTAACCAATTGTGATGAAACTTACGAACAGATAGAGAACAATGCCAGGGGTAGTCTAGGCTGTAATATATATTTCATCCGAAAAGCATGGAGTTTTTTTTGTAAAATTGAATCTCTACATAGTATAAAACAAAGTCGCTTCCCGCCGTCTGTACGCTTAGACCTTTTAAACTACGTAACAGATACTGATGCGGTTTTCATCAATAGACAGATGATTGAAGAGGAAGGTTTATATGTATAATACATGCATATTATGAATCATATTATTCTTCTGTCCGTGTGTATGTGACTGAACTGTCGATGACGTGGCAAATTAGCACTTAAAATTGGAAATAAATCGTTGGTGTCGGCGGTTATCGAACCCAGGTTGCTTGAATACTGTGAAATTTGTGACAACTGTTTACTGGGCCTCTACGCCTGAGCTATCACGGTATAGGAATATTTATGGAATAATTCTAAAAAATAATTCTGGGTGTCGTAAAAGGCGACAGATGGAAATTGAAACAGGTGATGGGCAGCAGCATCTTCCTGATCACAACTCAGTATAATAAAAACATGCGTGAGTGTCGTGGAACACTCGGTTGCAACGAAGTTCCTTTCGTATATTGTTATTGAAAAAGTGCGAGGGAGATGGATATTGTTCCATCCCGCTTCCTTATAGCCGCCAAGGCCGTCTACACTACGTCAGAAGGGGTCGTGACGGAAAAATCTTACACTTTTTCTCGCCTAGCCCCATCCGCCAAATTCGTACCGTCCAATAAGGAACTTCGTTCCAAAAACTGCGGTTAACATCTCGCTCGCCAAGCGTGTCAACTATGGCAAAAGCCCCCCTATGAGGCAATCTATGGGTGAGGCCCATGTTCAGCAGTGGACTTTTGTAGGCTGTAATGGTAATGGATGGAGGTTTGCTATTCTTAAGTTTTTTTTTTAATTTTAAAAAGATAAAGGATAATATAAATTTCAAGGTATCAATTATTCAAATATAAGTTGATTAATGTTAAGTTTCAGTTTGGTTTCTTCTGTGAAAAAGTAAACAGTGTGGCTCGCGTGCTACCTGTACCTAGATACAGTGCAGTGCACCTACGTTACGCACCGAATGGAATTTCCTCATTCGCGTGCCTTCTGAATCATTTGTATTCCGTAAGTATATCGACACGTTAGCGAACTAATCTATGTACCTACAGCGTATGAATAGACACAGGAAACTAACGATCAATTATCAGACTTTAGTATTCTATTAAATCACTATTATACACTCAACTTTAATTTTTATGTTCCGTTTTATAACTGCAATTAATGTATAAGAAGTTTTTTAATAAGACATAAATAACCAATCTCTGTCCGGACTAATCTTCGGAACGGCTGAACTCATCTTGATGAAACTTTACAAACAGATAGAGAGCAATGTCAGGTGGGATCTGGGATATTTAAACCGAAAAATTAAAGATTTTTTTTAACAAACGAAAAATTGAAACAAGTGGTAAAATTAAACATTTTTACAATCGACTACAATATAAATAAAATGAGAACATCATCAATGTAGTCGAAGTCAATTAAATACGCAAAAACTACCAGATCTTGATCAAATTTATACTGAACCACATGAAAAGCACCAGCTTTCAAATAAAAAAAGAATCATCAAAATCGGTTCACCTAGATAAAAGTTCTGATGTAACACACAAAAAACATCCAGTCGAATTGAGAATCTCCTCCTTTTTTTGAAGTCGGTTGAAAATAAATGGTCCTATATCTTACATCTAAATAACGTCATATCAATAGATCTTCTCCAGGCGAAGCCGGGGCGTGTCACCAGTGTTAAATAAAAAGCTTTAACGAAAATAAAAATGTACACAACAGCAGAAACAATATGATAAGTAATTCATTTATATCGTGTCCTTCTTATGAATTCTTGATTCTTATAAAACGCACGCGCAGTAATATTACAAGGTTTTTGTTGGACATCATAAGCAAAACTATTGTATTCATGTTCTATGGTATACGTATTTTTTAATACTCATATATTCTGGGAATGCAACAAAATACTAATGTAATGCAAATTCGCGTGTTTATTGGAATTGTGTTAGTATGTTAGGATGGCGTGAGTAAAATCGAATCAGTAGTATTCCGGTAATATTAAAGGCTGCATTCCTCAAATTCACTTTTATGCAGTAAAAATGTTTACACAACAAGTTAAAATATATAGGTATATATTGCATTGTAGCTGTGCGACCTGCGAGGGAAGATACCTATACTAAGATACCTAGATAAACTTGGAAAATAAAAGCAAGTATACAAGAATTGCTTATTTAAAGTACCTATAGGATAATATTATATAGTTTTTCAAACGGATATATTACGATTGCAAGAAATAATCGCAATTGTCATCAGGTTCTTAGGCCTGGGTCTTTCTGAATATCACTTATATCTTAGATCGAGTATGCGAAACATTTGACCCGATATTCTGCTTGACAATTGCTGCCAGCCGTTTTACGTAGGTCATCGCTCCATTCAAACTTAAACGCTATTAAAGTGCGTTTGGTTTTCATCACTCATTGAGCGAATTTGGACTTGTGGAGTGGAGCAATTGATGTAATAGGAGGGTAAACAGGATACACTGTTCAAAGATTCGCGTCATTATGTTGCGGTAGAGCAACGAGGACAACGGTCTGTATTATATATTTAGACGCAGGTATTTTGGAATCAAGACAAACGAAAGTGCACAATTGAATAGACATAACATGGAAAATGAAGACGGAAACGGCTTTCCTGTTAATCTTTTCTGTTATTGACGACACCGACTGCCCAAAACAGGTTAAAACCTCGGAAGCATTGCGGGTTGGATTTTAAATAATATTGATTTCCGGCTAGCGGTCTTGGCGCCTGTCAGTGCCTTAATGAGCGAACCGACGCTATTGGTTTCCGATCTAGTGGGGAGCCCGCACTGTCGTGACGGATTTACTTAGCTCAACAAACGGCTCAATAAGTAATTTTAATCGAAAATAATAAATAGCCTTCTATACTGCATTAAAAACTACAACGTAATACCTATTATTATGTTTGTGACCGTGTTTTGTGGTATTTCTTGGGAGACGCCTAAAATCAGCAGCGGACTTTTGAACGGTAGTAATGAAAAAATGTATTACGTAATGTAAATATAAAATAGAAAAAACAGCAACAATTATATGTATAATGGTTATGTACGCTCAGAAAATAAAAAATGTATTTCAAAGGACCTCTCTGGGTAAAGGCCTCCTCCATCTTTTCCCACTCTTTCCGTCTTTGTGCTATTGTTAACCAATTTTTGTCTGCTGTCTTTTCAATCTCATCGACCCATCTTTCTTTCGATCTTTCTTGTTTGCGTTTGCCTATTAGTCCTGTCCACATGGTTTGTGGAACCATGTGAGATCTAGCTTAACATAAAACATATAAACTTTATAGTAAAAGTATTCTATTGGTATTATAATAATTATAGAGTTTGCTTTATTAAAATAGTCTAGAAATTAAGTCGATCCTCATCGTCTCTATCTTTCTCTACATAGTTAAAACAAAGTCACTTCCCGCCGTCTGCACGCTTAGATCTTTTAAACTACGCAACGGATTTTGATGCAGTTTTTTATCAATAGACAGGATGATTCAAGAGCAAGGTTTATATGAATAATACATGCATATTACAGCAGAGAAAAGGCGAGAATCTATATATAAAAATTAATTGCTGTCCGTTAGTCCCGCTAAAACTCAAAACGGCTTGACCGATTTTGATGAAACTTAATGTAAGTATTCGAATGGGTTCCTAGATGTAGATGGTATAGATTCACATTTGGACCTGGTAGGTGGCGCTTTTGTCGAGATCCAGAAATCGCCTCCGAAGTCGGGGCGGATAGCTAGTTACTACTAAAACTTTTAAATTATTTCCAATTAGTGTTCGATGGCGAGGGAATAATTACTAGAGAAATCTCGATGCCTGCCATTATGAATAAAATTGCCTAGGCTACCTTTTCTCGTCGTAAAACCATCCTGAAAAATTAAAGAAGGCGTAGCCCAGTAGCTGATATATATTATATACTGAATATTCGGTAAAGATAATATTGAACATCATGTATGAATAATAGCAGCGTATTGTCCGTATTTAGGTACGTCTACAATATATTATAAGAAATTTTTCACATAAAACTGCACATTATAAAAGTTTTGTTATAACATAGTGTTTGAATAATAATATTTCAAACAATAAAGCCTTCATAAATATATTCTAACTAAATTTTTATGCATACCAATTAAAAAGTCGATTTAGCCCTTAATGTTACTCCTCTTGCATGCTGATTTTATACACTCATGTTTGTGGCATTCATTCGGTCACACTCATCCGCATTAATTGACCAACCGCTCAGGAAGTGGACTTTCATTCCACAGATGGGTGAGCATTATTATGGGGTGACGGCAATTCCTACATAAATTCCGTGTCAACGTACTTTGACCCTCAACTTCACCCTTCCTAAATCAAAAAAAGTTACGCTACGTCATAATTTTGGTGATGTCGAAATAAAACGGTCTAGTCTTCGAAAACAAACTGGTCGACAGCCGATACTACTTACGTAGGTACATAATAAACCAATAATATCGAAGAAAGCTGTTTTAGAGTTCGGTCGCTTTTCATCCGTTTTTATATACTTTTTGTGTTAGGTGAAAGTGGAAGTGGAAGTATTTAAACTGATCAGGAAAAAATTAAATTTCACTTTGATATAGATAGGTATTTAGTTAGGTACTTTATTAATTTTTTTAATTACGGTGTTTGAAAATTACCTATTTTAATATTATATTCCTGGGCGACGAAGTTTTGCTTGAAGTACGAAAAAAAAATTTTTATCAGGGATGAAACCTATATTACGTGGTAGAGCCATGCTGCAGCTATATTAGTGGTATAATTGTAGCACGAATGGGTCGTCTCGACCGGGGAAGGACCACGCTCTCACAGAATACCAGCGTAAAATAGCAGCTTAACGTTGCTGTGTTTCGTATGGTGAGTGAAGAGATCCGGAGACCCTTTTTACTGGAAACGAGGCATTCCATCTTAGTCCTCAAGGGTGACAACGCATCTACATTTTGATTCTTAATTATTGAGGATAGATGTAGATGTCTATGGGCCACAGCAACCACTTACTTTCACAGCAGCTTACACACCGGCCTTTTCCCAGAAACCAATTACATAGTATACATATGTACAAGAATATGGATAAACTTAGATATAATAGCCCAACGTGTTATGGTGGTCGTCTTATGGTGGTACGGATCTAGTATTACTCTCGACGTGCTAATGGAGAATAGAAAGATTAGGAAAATTCTGTTGAATTATGGTGTTGTAGACTACAAATTGATTTAGCATTAACTTTTGTTCTAATTAAATTTTATTGGTCCTTTTTAATTCACTGGAACTTCACTGAGAAATAGAACTACAAATAGTTTTGTTTTTGTTTAAAAAAAAAGAAATAGCTGTGGGCAATAAAACCGACCATCGTAACAATATTCCTTTTATTTACAATGACTTTTATATTTTTTTTATATGTTTCTTATGTCCCAAAGAAAAATAAGATAGTTTTACTGATGTTAAGTTTGCACCATGATAATAAAATTGATGATTCAACTGGAGAACAACGGAACCCCGAAATCAACACCTATTACAATACAACCAAATGTTGAGTGGATGTCGCCGATGGATTCTGCGCAACATATAACGTGAGCCGTAATTCCAAGAGATGGCCCCTTACTATATTTTATGCTATATTGAATATGTCTGCGATTAACGGTGTTATAATACACCGAATAAATAATAATAAACCTAAAGAAAAGCGACGACCTTTCTTGAAAAGCTTGGGTCTGGTTCTAGTGAGCGATCACTTGAAAAAGCGCCAAAATTTAGATCGTTTGCCACGAGAAATGCGTAAAAGAATAAAACAATTTGTTGGTGAATCATCAGAAGAGCCTCCTGCAAAGATACCTAATGCTCGTAGAAGATGCCAAGTGTGCCCTGCACAAAAGACCGTAAAACAACGCACACTTGTCTAGGTTGCAACAAATATATTTGTCCCCAGCACATCGAATCTTTCTGAAGTGATTGTGTAAACAATGACGATTCAAATTAACTTTTTTATACTTATTTTCAAAGAATTATTAGTAGGATATATTCTAAGTGTCATTTGTAACTAAAAAGACTGGTAATTTGTTAGTTAAGTGATGAAACTCTAAGAGATCTCAATTTTGTTAACGTTTTTGTGAGTTTATGGAGAAGCTTAAAAACCTAGAATAAACATTTGATAACTATAAAATTTATACTTTTATTTTTAGGTTCAGGATACAAATAGATCATATAATAAGATAGATTACCGAAAATTTGAATAAACATGGAAATATCACATTTTACATATACGGGTCATATTGACCCACCTCAACGTCCGTGTTACAATTTTCTACCACAATGACGCCGGGTTAAACATCTGCAGGCCTAAGTACAGAAAATGACTGGCACTTTTCAACCCGCTTTATATTAGATTGACCTGTAAGTATCTCTGTATGTAATATGAATGCAATGGAATTTTTACAACAATAAATGGAAAACAACAATGGAATTTTCAATACAAAGTAAAATCAGTTTTCACCCACTTCCAGACGCCTGAATAATTTGAAAATTTGCAGACGTATTAAGGTATCAATGACAATATAATAATTTAATAATTATGATCTAATAATCGCACAAGGATTATCACAGCTCATGATCAATGGGTGTTGTTTCAGTTTTTCAAAACCAATATTATTATTATCCCTGAGCACTAAGATGACTTGCCTCATGGACGTTAATTATAAATATACCGATACAAAGTAGCTTGTATTATTATTTAACGACATAAGCAGATAAAACTCATCTAGATGGATTCGTTAAACGAATAGGAGCCCCATCACGTGTTACTATTTTAAGTTACACTATTATTACTTATCAGTTGTTACCTCTACAATATGTACAAACAAATGAAAGATAAAAATTATTAAATAGAGACTTCAAAATGCGTACCTAAGGATAAGAAATGAAATATTATCTGTTAGTTATTTGAGTAAATGACATCAGTAAATACATCTATTGATACGATAGCTGAAGTTGCTTTCGAAATTTGAAATAGTTCTAAGAACTGACAACGTATCTGCTGCAGTAATAAGTTACGTACGTACACTGTGAAAATGACATCGTTAACATTGTTACAATTATTCTGTTTCAATAATGTTATGCGATAAAGCTTTCAATCTCATATGGTTAATACATTATATATATATTTATTACACCACGAATTCAACCCCTTGACCTGTTGATCAGTTGCGATCCATATTTTTGGAATTGTGACTAACAAATAATAACGATTACATTTATGAAATTGATTTTTTTTAAAGGATAAAGGCGACAAGTGAGCACACAGTCCACCTGATGATAAGTAGTTGCTGTGGCCCATAGACATCTACATCTATCCTCTATCCAAAATGCAGATGCGTTGTCACCCGTGAGGACTAAGATGGAATGCCTCTTTTCTAGTAAAAGGATCTTTTTTTTTTTTTTTTTATAGAATAGGGTGACAAACGAGCACAGTCCACCTGATGGTAAGTAGTTGCTGTGGCCCATAGACATCTACATCTATCCTCGTTTGCGAATCAAAATGCAGATGCGTTGTCAGCCGTGAGGACTAAGATGGAATGCCTCTTTTCCAGTAAAAGGGGCTCCAGTTCTCTACACTCACCATACGAAACACAGCAGCATTAAGCTGCAATTTTACGCTGATATTCTGTGAGGGCGTGTTCCTTCCCCGGTCGAGCCGACCCATTCGTGGTATAATATAGCTGCAGCATGGCTCTACCACATATAAGTGGATAATTAAGGTTTAGTAAGATGCTAGCATTGGTTGATCCTCTGATCACAAATTCTCTTCGAAAGAGTCCTATAAATGAGATTAATTATAATAAATATAAAATTGGAAACGTCTACATAAATCAAAATATTAAATGTTATGTATGTTATGTATAAAAATATTAAATAATTTTAAATTACAAAAACTAATATTTATCTTCTACGCATATAAAAAATAAACTGTAGCGGAATAAATAACAAGAAACGATCGAAGCAAGAAACATACAAGTCAAGCGGGCCCACATCCGAGTATAAACGGGTACAAAAAAGAGAGCACACAAGAACGTCACTATTCTCGCAGGATAATAAACAGGATACCAAAAGCATAATAATAACCGTGGTGAGTGTTTGGAGGCAAAAAGCTAACCTAGGATTACGATTAGCTATATCAGCGATCGTTGGCTAAAGATACCATGGAGAATGAAATTATTTTTTGACGTTTAATAGTACGTATTGCATGTTTTAAATTAGTATAAAAAGTGTATAGGTAATCATTTCTCAGTTATAATAATAAGATGGCATGCTACACAATAAAAACAAAATACACAAACGACGTAGATCAGATACGTCCGTGATACTCAAATTTTTTTTTGCTTCCGTACTTTCAAGTTAAAGACAAAATAGGTAAAATTATATTGATGTCTTTAAAAGCAAAGTTTTAGTATAGAGGTATCTCTTAGTGAGTAGTGTATTTTTTGTTTAAGTTTGTTCAGGTTTAGTGCTAAGCACCTGAAAAACTGAAAAATTATTATTTCGGCGACGCTACAATGATACTCAGTAATTGGACAATGTCCGTACTAATTAAATAAAATAAATAAATAATAAACATAAAAAACAAGACCTGCACGATAACCCCGGTCTAAAGTTCGATTTTAGTAATTATAATATATTAAAAAAAGAACAGGCAAACCAAAGTTATTCGAAACAGATGTCAGTTCACGCTAGAACTTACTATGGCGCAGCGCAACGTCGTATTAGTCGGCAGAAGCCTGCCACATCTACATTTCTACTCTCATCTAACTAAATATAGATCGGCAACGGCTTGGGCACCGGAATTTATACTCTAAACACAAATGCGTATACTCGCGGCCCACAACTCATTCTAAGAAAATTAGAAACAGGGTTACTTAACTTCTACAATACATTTTATCAATAATTATAGCTAGTTGAATGATTTGAAACTTTATGCTTTTTCTTACATCTTTTAATTAAAAACGTTTCAGCCTATATAAGTCCTGCAGCTGGGCTCTTCTCATTTCTAAGAAGGTTTTAGGGAAAGGAAATGTCTGCCGCGCGGCTCCAATCCGTGTTAAACTTCACATGTTCTTCGAGATATTTTTTTTAATGTCTCGCACATGCATGTGACGTGAAGTACACATTGTTTTCCTTCACCGCCGAGCACGTGGTAAATCAACACATTAAACATTTCATACTTTGAATTTTATGGAGGGCGCTTAGCCCCTGAGCTACCAATGAGGGCATCCACGACTTTTTCTGCCACCAGGGCGGCGCCACTTAAAAGTTAGGTATAATATTAATTGACAGATTTCATAGCGAGGAAGCTAATTTGTTCCGAAAATGTTAAGGTTAACGGTAATTTTATATTAATAAGATTAAAAATAAATAAACCACACTACAGATTTTCATAAAGGTAGAAAAATTTAAAAAGTTAAAAATGTGCAAAATCTAAAGAGCAAACCACTGAGCCATTGTTTTGTATTTTAATCTGTAATGTAATACTCTAGAAGCTGATAAACTTTTATTAAAAAATAACTTCTCAATTAAATGACATTGTATAACAAAAAACTTTACCTCAGTGTCAACTAGCGACATCTGGTGAGTAGAAAATTATTAGCCCTCATTGGTAGTGGCTTCTTGATTCTTGACATATTTTTATTAGAACAAGTTAATGTTGGTGTTAAAAACGTTCTATAGAGTTACAACCTCACCGTGTAGTACCTACCGGTATAAGAGAATCTACTACCCCATAACATTCCGTAGGTGTCGAAGAGGCGACAGAGGGAAATTAGAATAGAATGGGCAGCATCATCATAATAAAAACCTGCGGTTGCCAAACTGCATACCAATCGTGGCAACTATGGCAAATATCCCACTATGAGGAGGAGGCCTGTTTTCAGGAGTGTAATTTTGATTAGAATTACAATACGTAGAATAAAAAAATCCTTCACCGCAATTCGTCCCGCGGGTATCGAAACAGGTATGTTTCGATATACATATATGGGAGATGTCCTAAAGATCTCATGGCTTTCGTTAGATGGCGGTACGAGTATAACAATCTCGTTTACGCCAGACGTAAAATATCCAGACCGCCGATGGAGAACAGTGTCAAAAGTGGGACACGTCTAGTTCACCGATCCGCTTAACTATCGTGATGATGAGAATGAAGTAGAAGAAAATTATAAAAGGCCCTATACTATGTCACTTTGAACCTAAAGATTCCTAATTTGAACCTAATTTGCATATATACATATTATGTAAATTTGACAGCTCCGTAGCGCAGTGGCTAAGTGTTTAATCGCGTGGCCGGCAGTTTAGTTCTGGCACGAAATATGTGTTTGTATGACCTACAAATAATTGTTTCTGGACTGCATGTGTGTCCTTGTGCAATTTATGTATGTAAACCGCCTCCACGATACAAAATAGCATCCTACAGTGGGGATAGCGTCTAATTAATTTAAAAATGAAAATTTAATAAAAATCTTTAAAAAAGTCCGTTATAAATGGAAATTTAATAAAAATCTTTGAAAAAGTCCGTACAGCGTACACAGCTACGAGTATCATAACAAAGGTGAATGGATTATAGGAAGTAATGGACCGTTTAAGTCATTTACAAACATTAACACATTCTTTTACACAAACACACACACACAATGTTTTGCAACAGCATTTGACAGTATTATGAACATCATATTAATATGAAGAATGTTGGTTATCTATAAAAGAAAGCTGGACTAAAAAAGTGAATTTACATTTTTAACATTACATTCTCATGATATTATGAAACCTATTTAGGTTTTATCTATAAATATAAATAAAATTGAAGCGTCTGTCTGTAATATCGAAATAACTGCCTTTTATTGACCTGAGGGAGTTAAATCATTCTATTAAGACATGAATAACCATTTAAAAAACGTATTTGTCTGTCCGGAATAATCTTCGGAATTGCTGTACCGATAGTGATGAAACTTGACGAACAGATAGAGAGCAATCCCAGGATCAAGGCTATATTTTTTCCGAAAAAGTTTAAGATTTTTTAAAAAAAATCGAAAAATTGTAAAATAAATGTTGATTATGTTTGATGATTATCTTAAATCTAAATAACACCATATTAATAGATCCACCCGGCGAAGCCGGGCGGTTGGTTTGTTTTTAATACATTTAGAAACTTTAATCCCTAACCACCATGATAGAGAAGTTAATGACCATTGGCATTGATCCTCTCAAGTGACTACGTCTGATCCGGTGATAAATTACTTTATAGCCGAGACAGTCTTACTGTTCGCATTACTTATAGCAATAAAACAATTTACAATGGCATTTCTTGTGCACCGCTTACTTTTAACAAGTACATAATCTAACATGTAATTCAGTGTTTATTTCGTAATTTCTATTTTTAAGCGACTTCAAAAAGGAGGAGGTACTAAATTCGACTGTTTTTTTTTATATGTGTTGCCTCATAACTTTTTCCCGGAGAACCGATTTCGATGGTTCTTTTTTTTATTTGAAAGCTAGTGCTTCTCATGTGGTCCCATATGAATTTGATCAAGGTTTGACCAGTAGTTTTTGAGTTATCCTTAATATTTTATATTGAAGTCGATTGTACAAAATATTTAATTTTACCACTTGTTATTGTTATTATTAAATTTTTAGACCTAATAGACATAATAAATAGTTCAACATTTTATATTATTTTACAATACTAAAGTAAAATCTATTTTTAGGTGTGATGATGATGAAATATATATATAGTTACTTTATAAGAAACCATAACAGCGATATTCACTTGGGGTTTGTCGAATTTCAATTGAAGAATATTTCATGTCGACACCGCATAAAAAAAGAAAAGCAAATACTAATAAATAGAATATGTAAATAAGGCTGAAATAACAAATTCATCAGGATATGCTATTCGAAGTTAAACAAAATACTAACACATGCTTTTATTCATTTATGGAAGAGTATGGTTAATGGGCGCTATAAAAAAACAAGCATCGGCGTCGAAAGACGTAGGGCCTGCGGAGATTGGTCGGGCAAGGCTCGAGCAAGGCTCGGGCAGGGGACGCGTTGTATCGATCCGTCGCTCTCCCCCGCCCCCGCAATCCCGCGCCAGACATTACGGGAACACGACCCCTCACCCCCGTGCGACGCACCACCCGTCACCCCGGCGCGCCGCAATAAAACCACACCCCTTTTTCATGCGAACGAGTCATGGGATTTTCCAATATAATTTACCAGACATATAAAATAACCAAACGTACATTATATCCTAGAAACCTTAGGTCCTACAGGAATGTAGGAACAGACAGCATATTTAAAAGTAATCGATCACGGTCTAAACTTCGGAAGAAAGGATATCGAAATTTCGAGCGTCGGAACTGCTTCTAATGGCCAAATACTCAAACGCTACTTAATTTATAGATGTCGTTAAGTCTCGTGGTGTCACAGTGTGATAGAGACAGCACAAGACTTAACGGCATCTTAAAATTGATCAGCGTTTGAGTATTTGGGCATACATCTCGGTGATTTGTTATATGTCAAGTGCTTCGAATTTGTCGAAAAACGATCGAAAGAACGCAAGGAGTTTGTTTACGGCCATATATAGGAGCAAGACGATTCAATTATGGGCAGAATAAGCGACGCAGCATTTTGGTAAGGTCATTGACTCCGCGAACAATGTGATTGCGGGCAGTTGAGCCGACGCGATCCCGCCTGCCACATCTGTTGCACGACCAGGGATTTCATTTCATATGACAAGCCACATGTCCTGAGAAGCACTACTTCCGTCTGACCTTAAAAACATATTTAAATAAAGAAAATAATCCTGAACGGCGATCTACCACACATCCTCGACAGTAAGCTAAACAAAGACATATATTATGTATTAGTAAATATATTTAAATCTCTTTGAAGCTAAACAGTCTCATAACAGGCGCTTTCGGATTACTACGCACTAAAGTATTGAAAAACCTAAAATTCTGCGAACGCCCCTTAGATTTCTTTTGACTTATATCTTATAAAACAACAAATTAATAAGTTTTTTACTTTCTACTAGTACCACCTACCATTGGTACTAACTACGAATGATAAAAAATGACTCAGTTCTTTAAAAAAATACTAATTTTTTCATTGCATTTATGCTAACCAATCAAATAACCTTATTTAAAAGTGACTCACCATCAGAGTACATAATACGTATGTTACAAGAATGTGCCTGTGACGCATCGTACATAGTTAAAACTATTGTTCTAAATCATGTCGTAACAAAAGCAGTAAGCAGAGTTACTGATATGCTTACTTAACATAAACGCGCTTAGTAGACGCCTCGCAAAATGATTGATGGACACTACGCAAGTGTACACTTAGATAGATAGAAACTAAGAAAGTGACACGTTATAAATTTAGTGCCCGATGAAAGTAACTACGACCAGTTTATGCAATTGATATCAATAATGATTTTATATATTGACGCGAATCCCAAAAATCGTATAAAACTGAGCTACTCCGCGTCTCGCCCATCATGGGTCGGCAATGCACTCGAAACGTCAGGTCAAAAATACAAAGTTAAATGCAATAAAATTGGTAAAATTTTTGTTATCAAATGGTTAATTTAATCAGATAATAAACCCCTATCCGAATTGATATGCGGGTTTATTATAAGCGTGAATGAAACCAATTCCACACATTATTGTGTGGATGGTACAATTAATAATTTATTATCAATCATTTATTAATATCCGTTACTCGTACTATTTATCAATTTTCATAAGAAAAATATGCCGGAAGAAGCTTTTTAGATCGTTAAAAGCATTTTATTTAGTTTATTATCCTAACAGCTGTAACAGCATTTCTTGCGGATTAAACACTTTTAACAAGGAACAGAACCAAACCTAAATATTTACGATATCACCAGTAAGGTAAATTAAAAATGCTGATAGTACTCTGTTTCTAGTTCACCCACTCAACTTAGTGTCCAGGTACAGGCGAGTTATTCCAATCGAGTTAGCTTTAAGAACATAACTTTCTAGTGACTCATAGGAAGAGAGCTATCTCGCGCAGACGCTCTCAATAAGGAAGAGGGTAATAAACAAATTCATCTCTCTCATCTTATATGTGGCTTCGTAGCCCGTTAAAAAGCACAATACTGCACTTTATACCATTGAGGCAGGCCCCGGTTCCAGAGGGGCAGATGCTATTTTAAGCATCTAAATTGATACACTAACAAAGAAAAGGATGTTAGCAATTAACACGCACTTTCGATTGCAACTAAGTTTGTCACTACCTATCATATGATACAAATTTGGACAGACTTCACCAATTATTTATATGGTAATTTTCATTTTGCTTGCTTACGGTGTTCTAAGATTTTTTGTCTAAATATACTTTCGTGTTTGGGAAAAGAATACCGCTGACGAGCACTGGCATTACGTTTTTAAACTATCTACCATATTTAATAGAAATTAATCGAAACAATATGTCATTCAGCGTATCAATAATAGTGTCTATTTATATCCATCCTGTACAGTTTTTTCAAATGCTTTGATTACTCTAAAATAATGGTGCGTAGTACTATTATTTATTCTGTGGCTGTAGTAATAATTCGTCTCGATTGTAGCTCACGTTTTGTTCCAATTTTTTATTATAACGCCTTGCAAGCAAACTATAGAAACATAACCCTATATTATAATCGAAGTTATGAAATGGTGCTACAATTACGATAATGTTGGACCAAAATCAAAAATAGAATCTCCTAAATTACATTTCATATCTTTTCGTTCAATTAACTCTCTGCGTGTAAGAAAACTTTCGAACACAAGAGTGCGTGTGTAACTCGATTGTACTCGGAAGAAGTATGCTGACACAGACTTGACCTAATTGAGTATAATAGAGCTTTATTCATCGGGATGATCACTTCGAAAACTTTTACAAAAAAACATATTAAAAAGGGCCTCGGTAGGCCAGTACACCGTGCATCGACATCGCTACATAATAGGTTCAATTTTATTTTATATTCTGTTACATATCATTAATTTAATAGCACTATTAAACAAGAAGCCCTTGTACGTTTAACAACCAACTAAAAGAATGGACGATTGTTTACATATTTCTTCATGTTTACGTTAATTCTATTTTCGTCTGTGTAACGACGCATCGACCGTTTACTGACTTTCATTATAACTTATACACTATCTCTGTTAGAATAAGCGTGATAAGTTTGTGAAAGTCACGGTCACCAGACGGCATAGCGCGTACGCTAGACTAACGTTTATTTTAAACGTTCTACGTAATAATTAAGTTACACAATAGTTATTTCATTTCCGTTGAGTGGACTAAAGATAGACTCCTATTAGTTTTAGAATTAATAATAAACTTCAAAGCTTTAACAGATTTCAATTAGATTTTAGTACATTTATATTTTGTCCCAATAGATTTAATAGGTACCAATTATTAGACTACAAGAAAAATTTGAATAAGGCGTTTTCTATCAAGAAATGTGCAAGCCCAAAAACAGAAGAAACTGACCGAGACGTAACTAGCTTGTTCATATTTTGCGCGGCAGCTGGTGTCGAGTATGTCGCGGTCATTTACATAGTAAGTTGGCGATAAGCGAGCTAAATTTAGCACGAGCGGGGATGCGCTCCGTGCTCGCCTGGTACCTCACGGTTAACACCTACGCACAGCTTCCACTCCTCCCAACGGCCACCCGTGCTTTCGAACCCGTTTCGTTTTCATCCCACCTCCCATTGTACAACCCGATTTGACCGATAAAATAAAAACACTTAAAATGGCTTATCCTCTTTAATTGAATTATGTTTCGTCAATCAGAATCACGAAGCTATCGTTCCAGTTAAGTGGGCACTTTATTTAGCTTGTAAACGATCTCGGTAAATATAAACGAGAAAAGTGGCAGATAACTCATATGTAGACATAAGAAGACTGGCGGCACGGCTATATTGTCGCATTATCTGAAGCACTGGAGCGATAAAAAGAACAAAGAACAATATCTGACGACGTTCAACTCCCTTTCGCACGAACTTGACTTCCATTACAGCTTCGATTAACAATATAACAATAATTTCTTGTAAACATCAACATCAACAACTATCAACATCAGGTTTATTTTTCTTTGTCTACATTTTAAACAAACTATTAAAGCTTAGGCAATAAGAGACTTCTGGTGTTGAAATCCTTGCCGAAAGTTTTTGGACGAGCTTATGGCGATTATCAAATGCAAGTATGCAAGCAGAGTCAACCGTTTCAGGAGTAATGCAACACGACGCGTTACGGCAGATGTTAATGAGGCAGACGATACACGAAGCAAACGGGACTCGACCGTGAGCCGTGGCACTAGGTAAGTAGGTGTAAACCAGTCTCCGTGAAATTACGATACAAAAGATCTTCTTCGTTCTAATGCACGTAGACCAATTAATAAGATTTAAGTTGGCAAAATATTATTTTGCGCACAATCAGGCGCACTTTAGGGCGGTGCCAAAAAATCAATACCTACTGTTGTTCTTCTACCCGCTTTTTCAGGCGACTGATTTTTATTAATAATTGGATAATTGATGATATTTTGATAAATGGGTTCAATAAAAATATTTAAAATATTATAAAATACAAATTACGAATAATTAAATGAGAAGACTTAATAAGTTAGTAAACACTAATAATAACTTACCAGGCTTTAACGCGGATAAGAACCTCGCCTTCGCCCACCGTTGGCTCGGGCTTTTTAAGAATCTTAACAGTTTTGAGTCCACCGAAACCAGTAAGAACGACAGCACGCATCTCCTTGGGCGGTGGGCTCTCTTTTTCTTTCTCTTCTGTGGCCTTTTCTGGTGTCTCCTCAGGAGGAGTTTCGGTAGTTCCATTTTCAGTGGGAGTCTTTTCTGGCGCTGGGGCCGATGTAGTTTCAGTGCCTTCCGTCATGTCTGGTAAATTAAGGGTTGATATGAGCGATGCGGTTAACGGACGCGCTGAGAATGAGCCCGGGTAAGTTAGTGTAGTATGGCGGAAGCCGGCCGGCGAGACAACGCGTCGCGGAACGAATGAGTGGAGGGAAGGGCGAAGCGCGCGCAGTGAGGGTGCCGGCTGAGGGGCCGGATGGGAGGGGGAGGGGGTTGTGGAGGCAGCGGGCATGAGGGGGGCTCACGCGCGCCACCGCGCGGCGAACAGGTGGCCGCCGCGCCGCGCCGCGCCGGCCGTTTCTCCTCGCCCCCACCCCGCGTGATATTACTCTACACAGGACCTGGATTAACTTTATTACGTCGTGCCGACATAAAGCCTAAACAAGCTATAATATGCTACTCTTAGAAAACTAGACTCCCCCGAAATCGCAAGTGCTTAGTTATAGCGAACGTGACTTGGCAACAATATCGATCGTTACACAATCAAGTAGAAGAAATCGATACTGTGGTTAAACAATCATAATCGCATTTACACATATCACGTTAATTGGGTTTTCAGTTTAAAATTATGTATGAAATAACTACTTCCAAATCCTTTAAACACAAACAAAGCCCTAGTTTCCATTTAAAATTTATGAGCTTGCAGTTTTAAATAAACAAAACGATGCTTTTATTATGCATTGAGAATGTCCTTAGTTATTGTTGATAACGTTATTAACTATAGCATTGTTTACGCGCTACTCTTAACAATAAAGCTGGCTATCAACATGACCTTATAAAACGCAGGCATCTTTATGTTTTCCTTACAATCATAAATTATCTTAGGCATGTATAACAATGAGTAATTCTTTTACACCGGAATATGAACATTCCCTATGTTCAATAAAAAGTGAGAGTGAGGTAACAGGTAACTTTTAATAATTGTTACTTAATTTTTCCAAATAGTTACCTCTGTGAGTAATACACATGGAATGCCTTTTTGTATGTTTACAACTTCCTTCCAAAAGAACTCTCCATCCTGAGCACAAAACCCCTATACTGTAGCGACTACTGCTTCATCATCCTTCAAATCCTTTGTCCTCTCAAAATCTCGGAAACAGATAGGAACCAATACGTGCAAGGTCTGGTGAATGTGGAGGATATTCACCAGACCTTATAAAGTATTTCAAAGCATCTGGAATTGCAGCATCGCAACAGCGGACTTGGGAGCCTGCCGGTATCTTCGTGAAACAAAACAATCATTGCGAGTTTGCCTCGTCGTTTCTGGCGGATTTCGTTGCTCAATTTATTTTATTTATTCTGCATACAAGGTGTAACTATAGCTCCATCAACACTACACCTAGACTATCCCAAAAAAGAGAGCAATAATCTTACGGGCGGAAGGACTCTCCTAATTTTTATATTAGGATTTGGAGATGATGTCAAATGTCATGCGCAATACCTTAAGAAATCTTTGTAAAATTTTTCAAGCACTGATACTTACTATCAGCGCGTTATTTAATTTTCGCCATTCTCACCAACACGCTCTAAATGTGGTCTATTTTTTAAAAATAAAACATTATCATTTCCTCAGACAGCTCTCTAGCACAGTGTCTAAGCGCTAGGCCGCAGCGTTGCAGCGTGGCGAGTTCAAACACTTATTCCGTGCGAGATTGTATATTGTATGACATACAAATAATTGTCCCTGGCCTGGGACCTTGTGCAAAATGTATGTGACCCGCCTCCATGATAAAGGAGAAAATTTAACTGAGAGGGTAATATTAAAAAAAAAAAACGAAAGAAAAAGTCATATTACACATTTTATACGTGGTAGAGCCATGCTGTAGCTATATTAGTAGTATAGTTATAGCACGCATGGTTCGGCTCGGCCGCGCTCTCACAGAATAGTAGCGTAAAATAGCAGCTTAACTTAGCTTAATGTTTCGTATGGTGAGTGTAGAGAAACGAGGCATTCCATCTTAGTGCTCACGGTGACAACGCAACTGCATTTTGATTCGTAGTCTAGGATAGATTTAGATGTCTATGGGACACAGCAACCACTTACCATCAGCAGGGCTAGCATGGGCAGGAGACAATTTTATCCCCGGGGAAAGGAGAAAATGTTTATCCCCTCGCTTAGTTTTATCCACCCTTAGAGCATGGGCACACCGGTGGATATAATATCCACAGTAGATAAAATGGGACATAGACTTAGACTTAGATAGATTTTTAGTATAAATATAAACTTAAACCCACGTCCAATGAACTAGGATGAAATTGTCCCTTTCAAATGTCAAAAAAGCATAACTTTTTATCTTTCATTTGGCTCCATGCTACGGACGGGGGATATACCTATGTCTACTCGTTATGTCAAACGGGGATATACTTCTCCCCGTTGCCGTGCTTTGGCGTTAGGACAAGATAATTTTATCTCTTGTCAGTGGATATAATCGGGGGATAAATTTTTTGTCCCCTGCCCATGCTAGGCGGGCAGGTGGACTGTGTGCTCATTTGTCACCCTTATCCTATAAAAAATATTACAGCTTTACCAGCCAATATTTAGGTAATTTTTAAATTAAAAAGAGTTTGTACCGAATTTTCACTTTTTTTTGAACGCCCCTTTTAATGCGAACTTCCGCGATGTTCTTCCGAATTCATACTAGCGTGATTATTCATCGTTGCACGCATTTTTTAATTCAAAAAGAGTTCATTTTACTGTAATCAAAGAACAATGCACATACCTAAAATATGACAGAGTTAATTTACTTTTGTTCTGATCATAATAGGTATCAAGGTTTTGTGTGATAGTCAAGCTTTTATAATAACTGTAGTTTAATCGCTGATATTGATTGTCTGTGATGCATTCACGCGACTCACGATAGTGCTGACTTATGACCAAGTACCGATGCGAAAATAAAACCCCTCGGCGCGAATAAAAAGTAGTGTTTTAACTTTTGTGCATTTTATTGCATGTTCAAGTTTAAAATAAAATATGATTCATAAATCTTTATTTGATGTTGTTAACTAATACGATAATTCTAATAACTATAATAAAAAATATTTCAAAATTTATTCAGTTCTTTTATTCCATAACATACAATTATGTATACGTACACTTAACTTTTTTGACTATTTACAACACTGCGGTCCAAATACGATTCTACTTATTTTTTAAAAGAACTATGCAGGTACCTAATTTAATCACTTTGAATTAGGTTTTCCATTCTTAGGGAATTGAATTTCATCTACGTAGTACGGGTCGTCATAATCTTCGTAATATTCATCCTCAAATTCTTGGTATTCGTCATTTACATCGTCGGCGTACTGTTCATTAGCTTCCACCCATTCTCGGGAATCACGTTTCTGTTTGCGCAGTTTGTTCTGGAGGATCTACAATATGTGTAGAATAAAATTAGTAAATGTTCAATATAATTAACATTATGACCTTAACATGAATGCGTTTAATACTTTAAACTCAACCGACAAAATCGGAAAATCACACGGAGAGATAGGAGACACAATAGTAACATTGCAATTTAATAATTATAAAAAAAAAATCATTCAGTCCAATACTTGACAGGCGAATTGGCAATCGTAGTACCAAGAATCTTTGCTGTTTCTCAAAGTGTGTCTGTCTTATAGGTTTAGCTTTAGAGTATTCATAAGCAAGCTCTGCTTATGTATACTCTAAGAGTCTAGCTTATTCGAGATAAGATATCCGCCATCTATTGAGTTTTGCGTAATTTTTCATAATCGATTTTAAAGACGCAAGTACAAGCGAGTCGGCGCAATCTTCTCTACCGCCTTTACATTTCAGTTTTATTAAAATTGCATTTACGCCGTTGATGGTTTTTTTTAAACGAATTACTATAACCTTTATTTTTACTCCTAATTTATTTCAGATACAGCAACATATATGTTATCTGTGGTACACTTGTGTGAAATCTATACAAATAAATAAAATTGAAGTGTCTGTTTGTAATGTCAAAATAACAGCTTTTTACTAAATGCATATGAAAGTATATACGGTACTTATAAAAACACAATTTTTAAAATTTTTGTCTGTCTGTCTGTGTGTTCCGGCTAATCTCCGAAACGCTGGACCGATTTTGATTCCGATTTGGACTTTCACTGGCAGATAGCTGATGTTGTAAGGAGTAACTTAGGCTACTTTTATCTTAGAAAAAGAATTAGGGTTCCGCGCAAAGAAATTAAAACCCTAAATTATACTCGGCAGAAGTCGCGGGGAACAGCTAGTATTGTAATATATTCGTAAGTAGGATGAAGTGACAAATACAAGGCTTTTATTACAAGACAAAACGTAGCTGGGATTCGAATTCAGGAAGCAATAATCCTATTATCGTATTAATATAATATCACACTTCACAAAGTGCAAATAAAAAAAAAAAAAACAAGACAAGAGTTTTAGAATACGAACACGAGAAAATTTGAGCAATGCTGTCGCTGTCGACGATATAAAATTATGCTGCTTCAGAAGGTACACTACCTACACACGGCCTACACTAAAAATATACTGTAATTTGAGGTAAGACCGGTTTTGACTGGACTTTCACTTATTTGAAAAAGGTGTCTCGAGGGAGCGTATAAAATTTTTGAAGTGCAAGTGTAGTAGCAATGACGAAAGCTCTTTTCACAGAACACAATTACTCTCTACCGAGAGGCTCTTTTACTAATTGCATAAAAAAGCTATGACATCATTTATTATGTCAATTGTCAATTCTAGGCAAAAATTTTGCTTAAAAGGTGGAATTATTTTCAAAAGCAAATTTTAAAAGATAAATAAAATGGGAAACGAAAAGTAAAATAAAATGGGATCCTCATAAAAACTTTTAAAAATAAGTTCACTTCTAAAGAAATAATTTGTTATGAAGGCTCTTTTGTATTTTATTTATTGTTTGTAGGTTACTTACGGAAGAATCGGAAGTTCGTAATAAAATGTGTTAGTCATGTTTTTAAAACAAAAGAAAAGATCTTCGTCGAGTAGTTGTACCGAGCACATCAACAATGACACACTCTTTGACCCACGTGTCGATTATAATGACATGAAAGATATTTTTTATATCTTCGCACATAAAGTAGGCAATGTTTTTTAATAACGGTTTGTAATTTTCCATTAAAATTATAATTTTGATAATGCCCAGGGAAAGTAAAAATAAAGTAGTGACTATTTATTTATATATTAACAAAAATTTACATTGTAATTTCGATCATGTACTAAAAATTTACACTAGTATCAGTAAATAAAACCTAATGTAAAAGATGAGAATTTTTCAGAGTATTAGATAACGTAACTTCGAATTTTCTAAAAACTTACTTCTTACCTCCAACTACTTGTACTATTATCTATTCTCAGCGTCAACTTAGATTTTTTTCCTGTATCGTGATTTTTTTTATGGTATACTTACATAAATTGCACATGGGTAAAAATTCAAACTCGAAACAGTAATTATTTATGGGCCTTACAAATGCTTGTTCCATGCTGGAAGCAAACTCACAGCCCACACATCCTGCAGCCAAACCTTTACCCACGCTTACGGAACTGCCATATCAAGCGTATGGCGAAGCAAACTAGCAGCATGGTGAAGTTTTACCGAAACATTAGCTTAAGCCTGCTCCTCACAGCCAAATAAATTATTAAATAATTTATCTAAATGTGATGCCTTAACACACCTGTCTCTTCCGTAGAAATTCAGCTAATTCTTGTTTCTGCTTGCCAGTGTCGACCTCTGACTCTTTTGATAAAGGAGCCCTATAAGATATAACTGGACACTCTGCCTTGAGGCTACTCCAGGCATCCTTACTCTTTCTTCTTGCAGCCAGAAGCCTACTCATAATCGCCGCATGATCTAAACCATATACGTTGTGCGTCATTTCAGGTATCGGATCTTCTGAAATGGGGAGGTCATTTTCTAGTTGGGAGATTTTCGCCTAAAACATGCCAAATATATTAAAAAAAGAACTTTATTATAAATATATGTATAAAATTATTTATAAAAAACCGATTATATTTATTCCATTGCCTTTTTCCATTTGGACATACAAGTAAGTAACTACAAAAGCAGTAACTGATATGAACAGACATAATGGGTTTTTAGTTGGATAAAGACAAAAAGTCTCAGATTGGGGGCGACTAAATCTAGTCCAGTTTAACCCCCAAAAGACACAAGTTTGCGCGTTTACCGCAAAAAAGAACCCCTTTATCGTATCTCAACAATTTCAGGGTACTCCTCTTGCTGCCTCACCCATCATCGGAATCCTTGGGGTCGACATTTCGAGAAACGTACAGTTCCGCAGTTACTTGGAAAGAAAAGGAAAAGGAAAGGTGCTCTGCAGATCGAGAAGGTATTTCATGCCGGCCCACCGCTTGCACCTTTAGAAAGCACAGGTTCGGCCTCATATGAAATACTGTTCCCATCTCTGGGCCCAGGCACCCCAGTATCAGCTCCTTCCACTTGAACGTATTCAACGGAGAGCGGCCCGAATCGTCGACGACCAAGTTCTTTCATTGATCCACTGGCCTTGCATTTCTTTGCATCTTCTACCGCTTATACCACGGGGTAGGCTCAGAGGAATTGTTCGGATTAATTCCAGCTGCTGAATTCCACCATCGTACTCTGCGAAAGAACTCGAAATTCCATCCACATCATCACTATGCCTGTCGGTCCACCACCGTGCGATTTAAGCGAAGTTTTCTGCCTCGCACGACCACACAGTGGAATTTACTTTCGCCAGAGGTTTTTCTGGGCCGATACGACTTAGGGGCTTTCAAGAAAAGAGTCTAGGTAGGCTCCTTTCTAAAAGGCCGGCAACGCACCTGCTGCCGGTGCTGCTGCTGGTGTTGAAGATGTGCATGGGCGACTGTGATCACTTACCATCAGGAGAGCCGTATGCTCATTTACCTCCTCTTTCATAAAAAGCCGGGTAGCCGCAATTTTTATAATTTTGAGTTGTTATCAGAAAGATGCTGCTGTTAAGTTTCTGTTCAAGTTTCCCTCTCATGTATCTTACAACACCCACGGAATGATATGGGGTAGTTGATATTGTTACACCGCAACTACACGGTTAAAATACAACATAAATTAATAATTACACTTGTATGAGTAAAATAGTTCAGTTATTTCACTTTTACATTTAGTCATAGATAGATTATATAATTTATTTGATGGATAACTTTTATCGGACGGTTGAAAAATCAGTTAATAAATAGTAATTGAAAGTAGAATTATATTTTGCTCCTTAGTGTCAATAGACTATTTTAATAATAAAATGTCATAAGTGTTATTCGTTATTACTTGTAATTAGCAAAAATAATAACTTCAGAGCACAGATGTAGATAGAGAACGGTTTGCTCGAATGCAATCATAGTTTACAGCAAAGCAAAAAATTCCCCGCCACTGCATCCGTCGCCCATTGGATGAAATAGGGGCCTATGTACGACCCCAATCGTATTACAGTTACTACGTAAGTACCATTGCAAACAGAAGTTATGATCATAATGCATATTAGAAACTGTCCTGTTTTATTTTATTATAATGAAGTTCGGTTTTAATTCAAAACAAAATTAAATTAATATTCGATGGTAAGTTATTGATCCGCTTGAAAGAATGTGTGGCGGAGAACAGTGATGTGAGCCCTACATTTCTCCATAATTTGTGAAAGAGTGACTCTTTGAACTCTCACATGAATTGTTTTGAGTATCTTGGATTGGATCTAATTTTAAATGATCAATTTGACGTAACTTCTTTGGAGAAATTAATAATGACATTCATGCCCGAATTATGGCAGCTTTAGACTAATAGCGAAGTCATTTTTCCATCAAATCGTTAAAATCATTTGGTGGACATCACCTGTTGTAAGGATGATTTGTTTTAATCATTTGAAAGGCTGATAGACGATCGAAGTAGGTATCGCACGTACGTCGCAGAAATGTCTAAATTTCGCGCACCTTTGATGCTGCTCGTCGTCTTCGGCCTGGTTGATTAACATCAACCAAATGGTTATACTGCCATAGATTATCAACCATGATTATCTTTCCGAGATATCTCAAAGTCGCCTCTTACGACACCACACGGCCGTGTTGTCATTTGTTCTTGAGTTCACTGCAAAATACCCTTATGGTCCCATCAGAGCAGGAGTTCCCCAGAGCTCTGTACTCTCTCCGACCCTATACTCACTCTACGTAAGTGATATCCCTTCGCTTCCAAGTACTCATCTTGCACTATACGCAGATGATACAACTATCTATTATTCTGATAACCACCCCATCGGAATCTGCATTCGGCTCCAAGCTGCAGCAAACGCATTAGGCGATTGTTGCAGAAAATGGAGAATCGAACTGAATCCCAATAAGATTAAAGCCATCATATTCCACAGGAGACATTCATATAATAAATTAATCCTGAAATTCAAAAGACAAAAAAGGTACGATCTCCTTCTACGGTAGCCCAATCCCATGGGTTCGAGAGGTAAAATACCCGGGGGTACTATTAGATAGTGCAATGAGCTTCTCTCAGCACATTTAAACAGCTAGGAATAAGGCAAAATTCGTAGTGTACCGTCTTTTCGCCTAAACCAATACAAGCAGTAAGCTGTCCCTGAGACACAAACTGCATCTCTTCAAAAACTGCGTACGTCCCATTACGAGATATGCGGGTGTGTCCTTTGCCCACGTCTCCAAAAGGAGTCTTCGACAAGTTTTCAAGTTGTGCAGAATAAATTCCTGCGACAAATCACAGGAGCCCCTTACTATGTGAGGAATGCCGATCTCCACAGCGACCTCGACATGCCCTCCATCCATTCGTATCTTAAGGAATTATCCTTAAGATACTTCGATTCGATAAAAGAGCACATAAATCCGTTGGTAAATGAGGCGGGCTCGCACTCCCCAGTGAGGGATGCTGCCCCCCATAGGAGACGTCCTAAGAACGTTCTTCTTGATCCCGACGACGAGATCACTTCTGCACTCGTTTGATTAACATTAACACACACACACACACTCAGACACTACTCTAATACAGAATACTAGGGCACACCGCATTCGCCGGCGAACGCGAGGTCACAGACACACGAGGTACACGAGGTTTAACATCCGTGATACGGGCCGTTTTTAGCTTTGCGACCCGTAACCGACATTGCGATAGTGGTTCAAGCCAATGTTCGTACTTCCTTCTGAGGGCCCCTTGAATCACATCGAGCCCCCCCCCCCCCTAGCTGGGGAGCCTCACTCCGAAAGCAGGGGTCGGGTGCCTCGGGACTATAGTCGGCGAAGCGGCGCTTCGCGCCGCCTCCCGGCAGAATCGTTGCACTCAATAGCTCGTAGGTCCTCGCTTACGAGTCTAATTTCGATGAAGCTGTCAAGGCCGCAGGGCCAATAGCGTACACTTTCAGAAAAAACGCTTATGGTTACATATTATTAAACTATGGCTGGATATCTATGTAGCCAATGATATATAAGAAAAAATAAAGGGAACGGGCAAGAATGCTTTTTGCTCGTCGCCTTTTTCTTTAAAACTTAAACCAAGATGTACAATGTACATCATGACGAAATGGAAATACTAACCTAGTGCGTTGGATTAATTACCGGATATATTTTTACTAAGATTTTAAGGTACCGGCTGTAAGAAGCATCGAATTTCTATATTCAATGGGGTGTAGTTCATTTACCTAGCTAAAAGTATTTATGAGGTTCTATAGACCAATTTATCAATCACGCTTAGTTTCGAAATTGCAAGATTCGAAGTACTCTGCTATTTATTTATTTATTTACTAACTCACAATTGTTATTACGAGGGTGACACTGAAAGTTCTTAGAAATCAAAAACTGAACAAACTAGCAAGTTATTAGTTTTATTATATCTTTTCAAAATAGTGTCCATTTACATAAATACATCGCTACATCCGATGGAACCACTGAGAAAAGCACTTTGCCCACTCGTCCTTAGGGGTCTCTTCGACGGCATTTTGAAACGCAGCTACTGCTTCCTCGGCGTCCATAAAACGTTTTCCTCGAAGTTTTTCTTTTACTTTCGGAAATAAATAAAAATCGCAAGGTGCGAGGTCGGGGCTATAGGGCGGGTGACCCAGTGATTCCAGGTCTGACGTCGCCAAGCAGTCGATTGTTTGCTTGGCGGTGTGCGACGAGGCGTTGTCGTGGTGAAGGAGGATCCTACTGCGAGGTCGTTTCTCCCGAACTTTTTCCAAGACAAGTGGCAAACAATTGTTAGTGCACCACTCTGCAGTAACATTTTTCGATCCTCTAAAACAATTGTTGCGTAATGACCTGTCCTTCCGAAGAACGAAGCCACCATCTTTTTTCCCACGCTTCGACCTCTCTTCACTTTAGTTGGCAACTCCTCGGAAGGGAACACCCAGACAGCAGACTGTCTCTTAGTTTCAGGATCATAACAATAAATCCTGCTTTCGTCACCCGTAAGTATGTCGAACACAGCATTTGAGTCTCCTCCGTTAAATCTTTGAATCATTTCACGACACCAATCAACACGACGGAGTTTTTGGGCCTCTGTCAAATTATGAGATATCCACCGGGCACAAAGCTTCCTGACCGCTAAATGTTCATGGAGGATTTTGTGCACTTGACTCATACCGATGCCTAAGCTTGTCCGAATCTGCTCACAATCTCAATCACTCTTTTGTCAGTCTCTATCATACGCCGCACAACACTGATGTTATCTTCAGTCGTCGCCGTAGAAGGCCGTCCCTCACGCAGATTATATTTAATATATTTAATATTATAATTAATATTAGGTCCTTACATATGAAATTGGCGTTTTGTACGGGAGGAATATAAAGTCAATTTTTTTTTGTAAAATATATTTAATTAATCAAAGTATGCACCGTTGTTATCTATGCACTTTTGCCATCTCATAGGTAGTTCATTGATCACTTTACTAAAAAAACCATGGGGGCGAGAATCAATAAACTCTTTGAAGGCGGTTTGGACTGCCGCATCGGAGTTGAATTTTTTTCCTTGTAAAAAGTTGTCCAAATTCCGGAAAAAATGGTAATCTGTTGGAGCAAGGTCCGGGGAGTACGGTGGATGTCGCAGACATTCCAATTGTAGCTCATCTAACTTAGTGGTTGTTTGTTGTGCAGTGTGTGGTCTTGCGTTGTCGTGAAGCAGCAGTGGCCTAGAGCGATTGACCAATATCAGTTGTTTAGCAGCTAGTTCTTCCTTCATGGTTTGCAGTTGCTGACAATAGATATCTGCCGTAATCGTTTGGCCAGATTTTAGAAAGCTGTAGTGAACGATACCGGCGCTAGTCCACCAAACACTCACAAGTAACTTTTTCTGAGTCAATTTTCGTTTAGGGCAGGATTTGGCTGGGTCTCCAGGGTTCAGCCATTGCGACGAGCGCTTCCGATTATCGTACAGTATCCACTTTTCATCACAAGTAATAATTCGATTTAAAATCCCTTCATTATTGTGTCGGTTGAGCAAAGTAACACAGCAGTCGACGCGTGTTTGCAAGTTCGATTCACTCAATTCATGAGGTACCCATCGTTCAAGTTTTTTTACTTTCCCGATTTGCTTCAAGTGGATTAATACAGTTTTATCACTTACCCCGAAGCCTGCAGCTATCTCTGAAGTGCTTTGTGGTGGATCCGCTTCCACAATAGCCTTAATTCTTCATTTTCCACTTTGGTCTCCGGCCGTCCACGGGGTTGGTTCTGAAGGTCGAAATTTCCAGAACAAAAACGTTGAAACCAAAAACGTACCGTGCTTTCTTTTGCGACACCAACGCCGTACAGATCATTGATCCTTCGAGCTGTTTCTGCAGCACTGGTGCCACGGTAGAACTCGTACTCGTAAATATACCGATATTTTATGTTTTCCATTGTGCGGTAATAAGCGAACCCAAAGAATAAAATAATGAGGAAAAAACAAATTAATGACTGTTTTCAAAACTCAAATGTACCAGCTAAATGAATTTATAAATTTGAATTTGGAATTCTTAACCAATGAGGAGATATTTCAGATCAACGTGGTCAGTACGACAAAACGCTAATTTCATATGTAAAGACCTAATAAAATACACACACAATAATATGGGCAAAGAGTTCCATTTTCAAAATTTGAACTTATTTTTTTATTATATCGTTTACAAGTGGCGAGTTCTAAAACTTTCAGTGTCGCCCTCGTACAGGAGTGGAGCCTAATGCAACAATGTGGCCACTAATGTAAAAAAGACAAATAGTTTAATGTCACCCTCTCGAATTCCGCCAATGTACAATTAAATATGTCTAATCGTTGTGCTACGATGTTGAGCATTCTAACTGCGCGAAGAACCGGTGCGTACATTGAGAGATTTGTACGAGCAATTGGTAGGTCCAGCAACCTTCCCCTCAGCCCCCGTCGCAGCCTAGGATTAGGCACGAGGAACCGAAGTGATTCCAGAATTTCCGGATTGTTTAATCTACCACGTAAGATCAAGAATATGTACATAGGTAGCGCAAAGTTCCGTCTAACCTCCAACTTATAATATCCAACAAAAAAAAATCGTATTGCTTTAAATAGAGGTTTATTTATACGCATATTTTAATTTTATTTAAATGAATGTGTTATTTAAATAATAAAATATCTGTTTTTAATTTTCAAAATTTTATCGTAGGTAATATTTAAAACGAGTTTTTTTTTATAGGAGAGGGGGCAAACGAGCATGCGGCTCACCTGATGGTAAGTAACTACCGCCGTCCATGAACAACTGCAACACCAGGGGAATTGCAGATGCGTTGCCGACCTTTTAAAAAGGAGTAGGCTCTTTTCTTGAAGGTCCCTAAGTCGTATCGGTCCGGAAAAATCGCTGGTGGTAATCGATTCCACAAGGAAGTTGTGCGAGGAAGAAAACATCTTCTAAATCGCACAGTGGTGGACCGCCAATCATCCAGATGGTATTGATGGTATCGCGAGTTTTGTCGCGATGTGCGATGGTGAAATTGAGCGGCTGGAATTAGTCCGAACAATTCTTCAGAGCACTCCCCGTGGTAGATGCGATAAAATACGCAAAGAGATGCAACTTCTCTTCGCAGCGCCAATGAATCGAGCCGATCGGAAAGGACTCGGTCGTCGACGATTCGAGCCGCTCTGAGCTGGATGCGGTCAAGTGGAAGCAGCTGCAACTGGGTAGCCCCAGCCCAGAAATGGGAACAGTATTCCATGTGAGGCCGAACCTGCGCCTTGTAAAGTTGCAGACGGTGTGCCGGCATGAAATACTGCCCCGCTCTACTGAGCACGCCAAGCTTTTTAGAGGCCAATTTGGCCTTCTCTTCCAAGTGACCACGAAATTGCACGTCACTCGATATGTCGACGCCGAGGATTCCGATACTGGCTGAGGCAACAAGGGGAGTGCCTTGAAACTTAGGAGATACGACAAAGGGGTTTCTTTTAGCGGTAAACGCGCAAACTTGTGTCTTCTGAGGATTAAACTGGACTAGATTTAGTCGCCCCCAATCCGAGACTTGGTTCAGCAAAGACTCGACTTCAGACACAAGTCTGTTCCGGTACTCGGCGACGTTTCCCGAGAAATCGCCGAAATCGGTCAGCTGGGGACCTTCTAGCGTATGCCACACACGTATGGGGCGAGGCACTCGAAAACAGTGTTTGGCACGCTAGCCTTTTGGGTAAGCTTCCAGCGTACGGCTTATCCCCTGGTCTGATTGACTGGGTAAAGGACTTTCTTAGTGAACGGTCTCTCCGGGTCGTCGTCGATGGCTGTTGATGGCGACTAACGCCGGTGTTCCTCAGGGTTCCGTTCTCTCCGCTACTCTCTTCCTGCTACATATTAATGATCTGCTTATGTCCGGTATCTATGGGTATTCAGACGATAGCACCTAGTCCTCGCGCCAGTCGGGATCAAATCCAGTCCGAAAGAGAAGCTATGGTAGAGCGTGTAAATTTCACACTACAAGCAGTCTCCGAATGGGGCGATGCCAATCTTGTGAAATTCAACGCCTTCAAAACACAAGCGTGTCTCTTCACTGCAAAAAGGAGCCAGATCATCTTGGCTCTTTCTTTCCGAAATGTATCACTGGAATACACCGACCGCCTTCAGTTGTTGGGGGATGACATATCCTCAAATATGAACTTCGGGCGGTTCATTGAGTCCAAGGCCAAAGCAGCTGCAAGGAAGTTAGGAATCCTTGCAAAGGTGCGGCGATACTTAACGCCGGGACAGTTGCTTACTTTATATAAAGCGCAAGTCCGGTCGTGCATGGAGTATTGCTGCCATATATGGGCTGTAAATGCAAAATGCCACCTAGCAGCTTTGGACTCAATGCAAAGGCGTGCTAAGAGGCTTATTGGTTACCCAAATTTGGTCAAAACCAATCTTACCAGCCTCGAACACAGGCGCAAAGTAGCCAGCCTTTCGGTTTTCCACAGAATGCATTTCGGAGAGTGTGCGCAGGAATTGCATAATTTAATTCCTCCCTCTCCCTTCCACCATCGGACAACCAGACGTTCGGCCAGTCTCCACCCTTTCGTTGTTGACTTACCACGCATTCGAACCAAACGGTTTGCTGCGTCATTCATCATGCGTACAGCAAAGGAGTGGAACAATGTGGGTGTCTTCAAGGCAAGAGCATTTCAATACTGTCATCATTTGCTAAAATTTTTGAAGCTTTGATATGTCCATTTCTACAAGATCATCTTAAGCAATTACTTAGTGATAAGCAACACGGATTTGTTCAATGTAGATCAACAAACTCTAATCTGGTAAGCTTCACTGAAACTCTTTATGAAGCACTGGATGCTAATAAACAAGTTGACGTCATATACACGGATTTTAGTAAGGATTTTGATCGCATTTCATAGTGTACTCCTAAAAAAACTGTCCGCATATGGAATCTGTAATAGTTTAATGAAATGGATTTGGTCTTATCTAACCGACCGTACTTTTTATGTGGTCATCAATGGATTTAAGTCGAGTTTGCGTAAAATGACATCTGGCGTACAACAGGGATCTCACCTGGGCCCACTTCTGTTTAATATTTACATTAATGATCTACTTTTGTGCCTAAAATTTTCTGAGTCTTACATGTATGCTGACGACTTAAAATTTTGCAGAATAATTGAAACCACAGATGATGCACGTAAACTCCAGTGTGATCTCGACAATCTCTTTCAATGGTGTAATTTGAATAAAATGGATCTCAATGCAAAAAAAATGTTTCTACGTAAAATTTGCTCGGAAAATGAATTTAGTTTACTACAGTTATCACATAGACAATAATATTTTACAGGAACTAAAAGAGATCAAGGACTTAGGCGTCATATTTGACAGCAAACTCACATTTATACCCCATATGGAATATATTACAAAACGTGGCACCAAAATGTTAGGATTTCTTTACAGAAACATTAAAATTTTTCGCAGCAATAAAACCAAAATAATGCTCTACAATAATTTAGTACGAAGTATCTTAGAATACTGTTCTGTAGTTTGGAGACCACATTATGCAACGCATTCTTTACGCTTAGAACGAATACAAAAAAGATTCATGTGACATTTAGTATACTCAAATCAAATTTCAAAAAAGAAACTTTCTTCGTATAAGAAACAGCTATCTTTTTTCAAAATGATATCCTTGGCTATGTCATTGGGGGGATGTATTCCCCCCGTCATCTGAAGAGTGCAGTTTGTTTGAAAAATATTGTTAAATAGAAGAGGAGGACGTCGAAGCGTATATAAGCGTATAATAAAAAGAATAGCTTTCTTTTTATTACGTAGGCATCCACTAAAGGATTTTGTAAAATTCAAACCATTAGGGGGTGAAATAGGGTATAACAATTTTTACGACACTTTTTATTTTACGGAGCGATTTCATATTTGTATAAATTATTTAACGATTATTTTAGGCCTTAGTCTAAATTCAAATCTGCGATCATCATCATTCAGAAATTTGAGAAAGTTTTCATGTGTGATAGCTTGAGCTCTCCGTACAGTGCGATCTCCGATAATAAGCGTGGGTTATGATTATGACCGTCTGGACGCTCCAACTTGGCTACAACACCACGGGGAAGAAAGCCAGTATTTATGTATATTTAATTAGGAAATAAAGCGTAACTTTAATCTATTGAGTTTTATTTCCGGGATACCGGCTGAGGACTGGAATTTGTTCCAAAATTACGATTTTTACCACACTGGATCCCCAATTCTAGGCTCTGGTATCCACCATGCATTTGATTAATTTTAATGAATACATGTTCCTTTGTGACTTTAATTCAATTTTACATATTGGTTGTCTAGTTCTATAGTACCTACTATAAATACAATGTTTCTTAAGGCTTTATTTTGTATGAAAATTTTGACTTACTTTAATGGTTTAAAATTATCATTACTATAATATGTAGATATTAATGACATGTTTTCTTATTATATATTTTTTATATTGTTGCCAACTAATATTTTAATTTTGTAAAGTTGTCTGTATACAAAAGTGACACAAAAAATAATCAGTCGTGTCGTGTCTGATAGGGCTTTAGAAATATTACGTACTGTATCCAATATTAATATAAATATATATCAAATCTCAAGAAAGTTAGTGTACGCAGTAGCTCAATATATAATTCTACTGCTCGTAAGTTCAATGACAAATTCACGGCCATCGTGCACTCGGAAACGGAAACAACGAGGGTGGATGAAACGAAGCTAATACCAGTGTGTCTGCATCGTAGTAAATGCAAATCCCCAGTCAACGCTTAGGCGCTTATGTGAAGTAGTTTTATGTACCTATAAGTAATACGCATTTCATTTCTTGCACAACATTTGAAATGGTATATTATATTCACGAAGAAAAAAAAATGTAGCTACAAAGGCACGTTTTATAATTTAGTTGGTTTACGCTGACTCTTACTAACTTAAAACTATTCAATAGATTTAATAATCAACTTTAACACCTCCAAACAGTAGAGCTTGCTGTAAATTTTATAGTACGCGACCAATCGGAGTCTGAACCCCGCCCGTTTCAAAAAATTGTGCTAGAGAGGGATGGAAAACATCGTGAGAAAACCTGCACATTTGAGAAATAAAACATTTGAAATTAAAATTTACTAACACGCACTGGAGCTGCGCGCCGGACTTACGAAACTTCTTAGCCGTCTCACTAAGAGGCTCTCAGAAATGAGAGGAGTCTTCACTATGAAATTTTTTGATTTTGTATGGAAATATTTAAATATTAAAAAAATACTTTAATTAATCAAAAACTTTGTCATAACTGTAACACATACTTGTTATTTTGTGGGCAGTTTATTGATGACCTTGCTAAGTCTGGTGCTTGAAACTAGAGCTTCTTTCTTTATTGCTTCTTCAAAATTTAAATTTTACAAAAAAGTTGAACTCAGTCGGGGCAAGGTCTGCAGAATATGGATTTTCCTAACGTCTGTTGTGCAGTATATGGCAGGGCGTTGCCTTGAATAAGCAATGGTGAAGAGCATTTTACCAATCTGAATTGTTTGACTACTAGCTTCTCCATCATCATTTGTAATTCTTGACAATAACAGTAGGCAGTAACTGTGGAACCAGATAGCAAGAAGCTATAGTGGATTACACCAACTTATTCTAGCTATTCGTTTCGGGCGCCACTGTGATCAATCAACCACTGTGATGAACGCTTGCGATTGTCGTTTAGATCCACTTTCTTATCGCAGGTCACAATTCGACTCAAAATTCCCTCCTTTTTAAGCCGATTCAGCAATATGATACGATCTTTGCCCTCTCGCTGTGAGTCACTCCATTTGTAAGGTAAATTCTTTTTTACAAGCTTCTTTATTTTTTACCGCAAACCGATCCGCTTTCACTATCGCCTTTCGTTCATCGTTACTAACCTTCTCTGGGCGGCCACGTGCAATAAATTTGTAAGGTCAAAATTTTCCGAACGAAAGAGTTTGAACCTCAGAGTATATGTATATAAGCAAGCTTCTCATAAATACTCTTGAGGATTTAACCAATAACACACTGTTCGTCCGTCAGTAGTGCTAACTCCATATTACGTACCTACGTAATTTGATAATTTCGAATCGAGAACACTGAATGTATCTTAGCCATTTTTACTACCTTGCTTTTTGATTAATTTGATTAATAAAATACATTAAATTCGTCGAAATAGGTCGAATAGTTTGAATTTGAAGCTTGGGAAGACAGACGATAATATGATCATAAATACGAGTGTTAATTAATTCAGTCATTTCGGCCTTAATTGGTGTGGTGCGACTTGTTTTTCGAAGTCGCAAAACAAGTGCTTCGTAGTAGATTTCAATACAAAACAACAAACGTTTTAACAAAAGGAAAAATTATAAATAATAATAAAAACATCAGTACTATCAGCGAGGATGGAATCACGGGAATCACGGTTGCGTACGCCATTGTACACATTCCATTGTATCGATAAATGATAAAAGCGACATAATTTGTTATTAGTCCCTACCGTTTTTCCATATTATACGTGTGCGTAAATTGTGTTCGTACAGACAGGAGTAAAATTTTCAGATCATTTTTATTCAAAGTTGTATCAATCAGATATAATATTTTTTTGATTTTAACAAGAAACGTAATTATAAGTATAAGTATGAGGAAGCTCAAGGTCGCTCAGCGAGTATGGAGAGGGCTATGCTCGGGGTTTAACTTAGATATGAGGATATCCGCAGTAGAACCAGAGTGACCGACATAGCCCAACGTATTAGTAAGCTGAAGTGGCAATGGGCCGGCCATATAGCTCGAAGAACCGACAACCGATGGGGAAAAAGGGTTCTCGAGTGGCAGCCTCGTATTGGTAGGCGAAGTGTAGGGCGACCCCCCACTAGATGGAGTGACGACCTGGTAAGACATGCAGGAAGTCGATGGATGCAGGTGGCTCTGGACCGTGCTTTGTGGCATTCCTTGGGGAAGGCCTATGTTCAGCAGTGGACTTGTGAAGGGCTATAACGATGATGATGATGATGAAGAAACATAAAAGGGCGCGAAATTTATTTAATTATTTAATACCAAGCATGATAAAATCAAAACTGTTCAGAAAATAAAAAGACGTCATTTCTTGACAAGACCTTGTACTATTATCTATTGTGTGACAAGACTCGACTAACGTGTCGTAATGTTTCACATAAAGCTAACTTGTTGAACACTATAAGCTGTACAAATCTCAGGGACTAAGCACTTGCCGTAAATTTCAGTTCAGTTCGATTCTCGCCGGTACCAAGGAAATTGTTAATTAAAAAATTTTGTACTGATTAACTACGTGTTCGGCGGTGAAGTAAACATCATAAAGAAACCGGCATGTCTGAGAAATAAAATATTTCGAGGACAAATCCCCTTTCTAAAAGAGCATGCGGCTCACCAGATGGTAAGTGACTACCGCCGCACATGAACAACTGCAACACCAGGGTATCATCATTTTGTAAAAAAGGTAAAATACTAAATATTTGTATAATATTAATAAACATACACGTAGGTACCTAGCCTATCCTTCGTTGTTGACAATATAAGTAGATATCAATATTACGACGTCACGAGTAGGGAATGCAATCCAAATTGTTTTAAATCAAAAAATATAAAATCCAGATTGTCGGGATTGTTATAAAATTCGGATTTTATAACAATCCCGACAATCTGGAAAAAAATAAAATTTTACTGATCAAATATGAAAGACAGCATACTGTTAGACTGTTACCTGTAAATGTAAGATGTCGGTGACATATATTTCAGACAATTCTTTTAAAAGATTTTCAACCTCGTCATGAGTAACTGTATACAACCAATGCATTAAAGTTTTTTTGCATATATTTAATTGCATAGGATATATTTTAAGTACTTTTTTTTTTAATTTATTATATATAAAAGCAGACTGACATGGATACTGCCTAAAAGTAAAGACAGTACGTACAAGAGGTATAGGGGCCACAATATCAATTCTTCTCTTTTTTTGAAGGGATTCATTAAACGGTAGGGATTTAAGACATTTTAGAATGAGGTTAAGAACATAAAGCTTTCTAACTGAGAGAACTTTACTAATCTGATATAGGGTGATAGTGGAGAATTTATAAGGTTTGAAATACATGACCTTTAAAAGAGACCTCTGTGCTCTTTCCAGATATAAAAAGTTGGTCTTGGTGGCTCCTCCCCATATTGAGATGCAATAGGAAATTATCGATTGTGCTAAGGCTATGTAAATTTTATTTAATAGAGTGCTAGACATTGCTGACCTTAATGATTTAAATACCCAGATTAACTTTCTGATCCGATTTATAACAGCTTCCAACTGCGAGTGCCAACTAAGCCTTTGATCAACGATGATGCCGAGGTATTTAGTTTCGTTCACCTTATTTATAAGCAGACACTCACACGAGGTATTTTCAAGATTTGGGCAGCTGCTGTGGATTTTGATACATAAATTATGTCCTGGTTGCGACGATGTATAGGGAGCAAAACAGATGTAGTTCGTTTTTTGGATATTTAAAGTTAAAAGATTATCAGTACTTATACTCATAATACTATATAAGTACTACGTACGTACGAGTAAATATTTATTATATATATCGATGGACACAGAACAACGTACGCAAATAGTAAGAAACTGGTTTTTTTTCTGGTTTTTGGCATTATATGAACCATACCGCGGTTGTGTTGTGTTCAAGAGAGCTTTTCCAAAGTAGGGCACTTTTATTCTCGTCTAAATGATAACAGTCTGGACGTTTTTGTGATCTTGATATCTCGATATTAGAAGACCTTAAATGTTTTTATTTTAATTACTGTTATTTTCGAACATTTATGTTTAAGAAGCTCTGCAAATTTATGTTACTGACTGATTGTAATAATAACGTTAGTAGTAGTAGTTATTTATCATTCACATGGCATGTATACCGCTTACTGGTCTGGTGTAGACGAGACCGAGCGGGCATGCCAGGGAGTCGGTGTCATCCTTTCAGATAGAATGAGCCAATATGCGAAAGAGTATGAATGTGTAAGCCCAAGGCTGCTATGGATACGAATGAAAGTGGGCTTAAAGAAGTTGTTTGTGCTAGGGGTGTACATCCCAGACATGTGACATGGTAAGGATGGTGTTGATGAAATGTAAGGAAAATGAGAATATTATATGTTAGAAGATTTTAATGGAAGGGTTGGGGTGAAGAGGTCTGGTTATGAAAGGATATTAGGAATGTTTGGCGATGAAAGTAAAGGAAAGAAAATGGTGAAGACCTCCTCACCGTATGTGTGGAAAAGAATATTTTTGTGACGAACACTTTCTTTCGCCATAAGAGGATTCACATGTTTACATGGGAAAGAGGTGATGATAGAAGCATGATAGATTTCATAATAGTGGATGAAAGAATGAGGAGCGCAGTGGTAGATACAAGGGCTTACCGGGGGTCCAACGTAGGGACGGATCATTACTTGGTCTTATGCCGAATTAATGGTCTATTCAGGCGTTGGCGGCATCGGACATCTGTGTCTACCACTACGTTATAGCGTATAAGAATAGAGAGGTTACAAGATGAAGGTGTGAAAGAGAAGTATAAACGTAGACAGAGGGAAAATATAAGTGGTTTGAATGAATTATGTACGAGTGATTTAGACTTGAAGACTGTATGGAATAATGTTAAGAAAGTTTTGGTGGATGCAGCCACCGAAGTATGTGGTGTAAGTAAGAGAACGAATGAAAGGAAAAATAATACGTTGTGGTGGGATGATGAGGTACGGATGGAAGTTGAAGCAAAGAAGAGAGCATGGCTAGATTTACTAGCAACCAAAGCTGGTAATTCTGGCGGTATGAATGATGAGATTGAAAGAAAAAAGGCAGACTTTAGACGTATAAATAAGAGAGTAAAAGAAGTTGTTGAAAGGAAAAAGCAAGAAAGAAAGGATAAGAATGATAGAAGGATATCTGATAACTTCCAGGCAAATATTAAAATGTTCTGGAAACTCGTAAGAACTGCCAGGGGAAATTCGAAACAGCCTAGAATGAATGCTATACGAGACGAGAATGGATGTATGCTGAATGATGAAGTTTCGAATTTAAAAAGATGGAAGGAATACTTTGAAAGCGAGTTTATGAGTGAAGAGTCGTCTGAATTAAGTGAAATAGAAACTCTGAAAGAAGTGGAGTGAAGATGAAATAATGAAAGCAATGAAAAGCATGAAAGCAGGTAAGGCAGCCGGATATGATAGAGTATCACTCGAAATGCTAAGGGCTGGAGAGGGAGTGGTGGCAGGCCTGCTGTACACCTTGTTTAATTTATGTTGGGAACTGAAGCGGGTACCGGAAGACTGGTGCAAAGCCGTTATAGTTCCAATATATAAGGGAAAAGAGTCACAGCAGGACTATAAAAACTACCGTGGTATCAGCTTGCTTAGTTTTGTGGGTAAGCTGTATGCTAAGGCGTTAATTGAAAGAGTTATGGAAGAAACTGATGGAAAATTTTGGGATGTGCAAGCTGGATTTAGAAAGGAGATGGGGTGTACGGATCAAGTCCTTTCCATGCGCATGATTGCGGAGAAGTTTTTGGCCAAAATCAGAAAGGTTTTTGTGCGTTCATGGACTTGGAAAAGGCTTATGACAGAGTGGACAGGAATGTATTATGGCAAACACTGAACTCATTTGGGTTGAGCGCTGGTTTGATACAGGCATTAAGGTCCCTTTATAGGGACTCTAGTGCTTGTGTCAGGATCAACGGGGTCTACTCGGACTGGTTTGGCATCCAAAAGGTGTCAGACAGGGCTGTGTAGCTGAAGAATGTGGAAAAAAGAAATTTGAAGAATGTGGAAAAATGAAATTTGAAGAATGTAGAAAAATAAAATTTGAAGAATGTGGGTTGAGAATGGGTGAGTTAACCGTCAAATGCCTTTTGTACGCCGATGATCAAGTCATATACTTTAATGAACTGGTCATTAAAAGAAAGGGGTATGAAAGTGAACGCAAGTAAGACGAAAGTGATGGTTCTTGAAAGAGAAGAAAGTAAAACGTTATGTGAAATAAGAATAGAAGGGGAGTTGATTGAGCAAGTGGATGAGTTTGTATATTTAGGATGTTTATTTAGCAGGGATGGTAGATATGATAAGAATAAAGAACGACGAGTAAACGCAGGAAGTAGAGTGAATGGGGCTCTACACGCTATTATGAAGAGTCAGAATGTGTCAAAAAAGGCACGTTTGGCAATTCATAATGCTGTGTTAGTCCCTACTTTAATGTATGGTAGTGAAAGTTAGGTCTGGCAGAAGAAGCATGAGAGTAGAATAAATGCTGTAGAAATGCGGTCATTAAGGAGTATTGCTAGGGCTGAATCTGAATGACAGGGTGAGAAATAGTGTGATAAGAGAAAAGTGTGGTTTGCAAGATGACGTTGTGACCAGGATTAAGAAAATAATGCTTCGGTGGTTTGGTCATGTAGAAAGAATGAACGAGGAAAGAGTGACAAAGCAAATTTATGTTGCAGAAGTGAACGGCAGAGTCGGGAAGGGACGCCCTAGACGAAGGTTTATCGACCAAATTGGCGTTATATTGAAAAAAGGCCAGATTAGGAGTACCCTTAACCGACGAGCGTGTATGCTTAGATATATGGATGTAAAGGAGGTGAGAGAGGTGTGCCAGGATCGTGCCAAATGGAAGTCCGTAGTCTCTTCCAACCCCTCTGGGTGACAGGCGTGAGTGTTTATATGTATTTTTTTTAACTTTAAGCAATAATTTGCTATTTTCAAGACTAATTGCTTGATAAGGATGTGATTAAAATGCAGTTCCTTATTAACCTCTTATACTTTTAAATAATTAATATTAATATAATCCAGAACGAATTTCGGTCATAACGACCAGTCTCAACGGAGACTAGCCAATCTGCAAGACAGAATAATAGTGCACGAGTGTGTGCGAAAAAAGGTTCTCGAGTGGCAGCCTCGTATCGGTAGGCGAAGTGTAGGGCGACCCCCACTATCTAATGGGGAGTGACGACATGGTAAGACATGCAGGAAGTCGATGGATGCAGGTGGCTCAGGACCGTGCATTGTGGCATTCCTTGGGGGAGGCCTATGTTCAGCAGTGGACTTGTGAAGGGCTGTAATGATGATGATAATGATGTGTGCGAAAACACTGGTGTACTCTCTATTCCTTCACTCGCATAGTCCGATAGGACGGCAATCGGAAAGAGATCAGGCGCAGGACCAACGGCTTTACGTGTTGTCCGTGGCACGGCGGTGAAACACCGTCAATTTTCTGACTCCGCGCTGCTATTGACAATTTCTTCACAGAAAAATTCAATATTTTATTATACAACCAAAATCTTAAATAATAAAGAAATTATAACATAAAGAACATAGTATTTGATTAGGTATCTGTTAAAGATAAACGCATTTATTGCATATCGCATAACAAAAAATACATATGTTTAAAAAAAACAAATGAATAGAAATATAGAAAGATAATGATTATTTATTTTCCTCGAAGATCCGCATTATCCGGATCCGGATTTTCAATTAATACTAAAGAAAAAATCTAGTTTTAATGAAAAACCAAATTTTGCATTTTATAGCCAAGAGCAAGCCAGTCACCATTCATTCTTACTTTCTATTTCTATTGCAATAACAATTTTAAAAAACATGGACATTTACTCAGACGTAAATATTAAAGTTACGACTTACGACAAAACTTGAGCTTTGTAAAGACTATTTGCAGGACAGGCTAAATGGATGTTTCTTGTTCGAAACGATCATCGATCAGCGTAATGTATGTATATATATGGCGACGCGGCAACACAGCTTGTGAAGGTACACAAATTGTTGGGTAAAATCGATATTTAGTGATGCGGCGACGTAGACAGCTAAACGTAGTGGTTGTATAGGTACTCTTTGTAGACAGCGTGAATCATATAATATGCATGTTTAACACATTACATTCAATAGGTTAAGTATTACTACTAAAAATTTAAATAATGTACTAATTTGTAAAAAATGACAGAATGGAAAGAGTAATAGTAGAACACAGTAAATGAATAAAATTAGTATGCACTGAAATAAGCTAAGAAAATTAGCGCATTTTCGAATATTCCATTCGTGATATGTAATATAAGATTGTGCCTGTTTTAATTAAGAGATCAGCAGTAAGTGAATTTCGTAAGGCTAAATATTAACATTTCTATTTTAATTTCTTTAAACAAGAGAAAGAAAGATATTATAAATATATATTTAGCACATCCACACAAAATACAGATGTCTACAGGTAGGTATATATTAGGTCCTTACATATGAAATTAGCGTTTTGTCGTACTGACCACTTTGATCTGAAATATCTCCTCTTTGGTTAAGAATTCCAAATTCAAATTTATAAATTCATTTAGCTGGTACATTTGAATTTTGAAAACAGTCATTGATTTGTTTTTTCCTCATTATTTTATTCTTTGGCGTCGCTTATTACCGCACAATGGAAAACATGAAATATCGGTATATTTACGAGTACGAGTTCTACCGTGGCACCGGTGCTGCAGAAACAGCTCGAAGGATCAATGATGTGTACGGCGCTGGTGTCGCAAAAGAAAGCACGGTACGTTTTTGGTTTCAACGTTTTCGTTCTGGAAATTTCGACCTTCAGAACCAACCTCGTGGACGGCCGGAGACCAAAGTGGAAAATGAAGAATTAAAGGCTATTGTGGAAGCGGATACATCACAAAGCACTTCAGAGATAGCTGCAGGCTTCGGGGTAAGTGATAAAACTGTATTAATCCACTTGAAGCAAATCGGGAAAGTAAAAAAACTTGAACGATGGGTACCTCATGAATCGAGTGAATCGAACTTGCAAACACGCGTCGACTGCTGTGTTACTTTGCTCAACCGACGCAATAATGAAGGGATTTTAAATCGAGTCATTACTTGTGATGAAAAGTGGATACTGTAAGATACTCGGAAGCAATGGCTGAACCCTTGAGACCCAGCCAAATCCTGCCCTAAACGAAAATTGACTCAGAAAAAGTTACTTGTGAGTGTTTGGTGGACTAGCGCCGGTGTCGTTCACTACAGCTTTCTAAAATCTGGCCAAACGATTACGGCAAATATCTATTGTCAGCAACTGCAAACCATGAAGGAAGAACTAGCTGCTAAACAACCGAGATTGGTTAATCGCTCTAGGCCACTGCTGCTTCACGACACGCAAGACCACACACTGCACAACAAACAACCACTAAGTTAGATGAGCTACAATTGGGATGTCTGCGACATCCACCGTACTCCCCGGATCTTGCTCCAACAGATTACCATTTTTTCCGGAATTCGGACAACTTCTTACAAGGAAAAAAATTCAACTCCGATGCGGCAGTCCAAACCACCTTCAAAGAGTTTATTGATTTTCGCCCCCATGGTTTTTTTTTAGTAAAGGGATCAATGAACTACCTATGAGATGGCAAAAGTGCATAGATAACAACGGTGCATACTTTGATTAATTAAATATATTTGACAAAAAAAAATTGACTTTATATTCCTCTCGTACAAAACGCCAATTTCATATGTAAGGACCTAACATTACTTACATGTTCATTACTATGACTTACATGTCTTACATGTACTAGACATGTAAGTCATAGTAATCCGTGTGGTGGCGGGTAAGAATATTTACTACCCCATATCCCCTGGCTGTCATAAGAGGCGACAGAAGGAAATTAAAAATGAAGATTGGCGGCAGCATCTTTCTGATAACAACTTAGAATAATAAAAAACTGCTGTTTTCAACCCACCTGCCAAGCGTGTCAACTATGTATATATTATCCTTCTTAAGAGACACCATGGGGCAGGCCTATGTTCAGCAGTGGAGTGGACTTTTGATAGGCTGTAATGCACATAATATGCACCTAAGTCATAAAAATATTAATTTACAACAAATTAAATATAGTCATAAATGAAATACGATACAAAAAGACAACATTTGTTCATTGCTTATATCTCAGATTAAAGACGTACAAAGATATTTTTCATTAAGCCGGTCAATTTAATACTTTCAACAGTAATTGTCATTTACCCTCTAATATTGGGCATTTTTCAAACTGTTCGGAGTTGGTCGGAAGCTTTATACTGCGTGTTACAAAACTACCCGTAAAGCCGAAAGGAGGTTAAATGGGGCCTTATAACGAGTCCATTCACAATATTTAAGATCCGTAGTAACGCTGTATAACATAACACAAAAAAATAAAAAAATATTATTATTTTCACTGATGTGCAAACCCTATTTCAGTAAAATTAAAGAGTAAACTACGCAGAATGTACCTATATTTCTACCTAATTCGCGGAACGACAATAATTTTAAAAGACCTAACCTAACGAAACAACCTAAACGAACACTTACAAATTAAGTACACTGGGGTGTAGCGGAGCGTTCTCTCTTTATTAACCTCCGCAATCTCTTCTCTAGTGGCTCCAAGAAGCTGTAGTCACAGCGGCCACACCCCGGGCAACCACGTCAGTGGGCTAAACCTAGAGAAGGGGACTATATCTACGAACATCTGTAGATTAGTTAACGGATGATTCCCGTAAAAAAAAGTCTGCATCGATATGGCACACGCTATTGACTATCGATGTAGCAGGGTAGTGCGAAAAACCTCAAGGGCGTTCGTCAGAATCTATGTAGTGACTTATGGCCTTTTCGCTGCATCTCGACCTCTGCCGATCGTACCGGTTTACCGGTCTATTGGGCCACAGAGGAAGGGACGAGTGAAGTGGACTTGTACCAGCGCAACTGCTTGTCTACTATAAATAAACTCACGCGCAGATGACCCTAGCTATTCTTTTCGGATTTGAGCTTCCTAGAGAAGTCCTGCGGCGATGGGGTGAAGGTGGTGGGGCTGAAGTATCGATGTACCAAGGCTTTAGCTGACACCCTGCACGTAGGCGGCCAGAAGAGAGTGGTCGCTCCCGGAGTCGATTGAGGCGGGACTCTGGGTTCGGCAGCACTACTGGCGACAAAGCAGCCCTATTTAGGATCGCTCTGCTTTCCTCTGCATAGAGGAGGGGCCTAGAAAAGGTGGCCCAAACATAGTCCGTCTCGTTCTTCATCTAGGTGCCTAACCGCGGGCACTTGGACATCGACAAATGCGGTCGAAAGATTTCTAATAATAAGCAAAAGCTAAGAACCAAACAACAACTTTGCATAGCCACCTGGAACGTACGAACCTTATTAGACAGTGATGGCAACTTATGTCCAGAGAGAAAAACTGCTCTTATAGCAGAGAACTAGCACGATACAAAATTGATATTGCTGCAATTAGTGAAATCCACCTGAGTGACTGTGGAGAGCTTTGTGAACAACTTGGCGGCTACACATACTACTGGGTGGACGTCCTACCGGTGTAAGGGCAGGTAGCGGCGTAGGTTTTGCTATTCGCAGTGGTCTGACGAGAGATTTGAGTGATCTACCAAAGGGTATCAATGACCGCCTGATGACTCTGCGCTTACCAATAGCTCACAAGAAATACATTCATCTCATCAGTGCCTATGCGCCCACTCTTCTCTCACCGGAGGAAGATAAAGAGGCATTTTACCAACAACTTTGCCAAACTCTCAAAGATGTTCCAAGTCACGATAAGATCATTTTGTTGGGGGACTTTAACGCTCGTATCGGCAACGACCATGATCTCTGGAGTGGTGTCATTGGCAAACATGGCGTTGGTAAGTGTAACGACAACGGATTGCGTCTTTTATCGTTATGTGCGCAGTTCGATCTCAGTATCACCAATACGTTTTTCCGTCTTGCCGATAAGTATAAGACCTCGTGGATGCACCCTAGATCTAAGCACTGGCATCTTTTAGACTACGTCATCGTCCGCCGTAAAGACTTACGCGATGTTCTTATAACGAGAGCGATGCGTGGAGCGCTGGGCTGGACTGATCATCGTCTCATTAGATCGAAGATGAAACTAGAGCTTAAAGCTCCACGGCGAGCACCTCACAAAATTCTACCTAAACTGGCATTTTCAAGACTTATTACCTCACCAGAGTAGGGTAATAAGTTAGACTCAAAATTTGCTGCTTGTGTTCCACAAACTGAATTTTCTTCGAAGGCATACAAGCGATTTTCGGTCCGCGTGTCAGAAAATCAGCCCCACTGTACTCAAGGGACAAGCAAAAGCGAGTTACAGATAAAAATGACGTAATAAAACGTTGGGCAGAACATTTTAATGATGTTTTGAATCCCAGTGCGCTCGGTGCTAACCTGTCCTATATAAACTCGCTTGAAGAACTGCCGGTATATCAACATCTAGATGATCCACCAAATTTCGATGAGTTCGTAAAGGCAGTCAAGCGTCTCAAAACTTAAAAACACCGGAATGGACCAACTTCAGCCGAAATATATAAATACAGCGGAAAACATGTTCTTAACAGGCTTTATCATCTTGTCTTAAAAGTGTGGGATAGTGAAGAGGTACCTCAGGACTGGAAGGATGCAGTTATTGTAAGCTGTACAAAGGGAAGGGGATGTCTCCGATTGCATCTCTTACCGAGGCATATCGCTTCTTTCCAGCGCCGGTAAAATTCTTGCACATAAGTAACGCCCGCCTAAGTGAGGTAGCAGAACAACACCTACCAGAGTCAATGTGGTTTCCGTCAAAGCAGAGGCACTATTGACGCCATTGCTGTCGTAAGACAACTCCAGGAGAAAAGCCTTGAACATCAACGGCCCCTCTACATGTGTTTTGTCGATTTGGAGAAAGCGTTTGATAGAGTTCCACGTGAGGCACTTTGGCTTGTTCTTAAAAAATTTGGATATCCAAAGAAGTTCGTCAACCTAATTCGCCAATTCCATGTTGGTATGAAAGCGCAGGTTCAGCACGAATACGAACTTTCTGAGGAAATCCAAATCACAAGAGTTGTAAAGCAAGGATGCGTCATGGCGCCAACACTCTTCGCCATATATTTTTCGGCTGTTATGAGAGACGCATTAAAGTGTTGTAGCAACCAAATCCAGCTTAATATCAGAACTGAAAAAGGTGTGTTTGACATCTCAAGATTTAGAGTAAAATCCAAAGTCCAAAGACTCTCCATATTAGAGATTCTTTACGCTGACGACGTGTGCCTCTTGTCAGATAGTATGGTGCATCTCCAAAGCTACGTTGACGCATTATATCGATCTTGTCAACAATTTGGCCTAGTAATAAGCGCTTCTAAGACTCAAGTCCTAAAACAACCACCCAGGGGTGGTAAAGATGATCCAACAGCGCTAAATCTAGATGGGAAACCACTAGATGAGGTCGCTCACTTTAAATATCTTGGTAGCAATATCCGGCGTGACAACACCTTAGCTTCGGAGATACCATCTCGTATTGCTAATGCTGCTGCCAATTTCGGGCGACTCACTGATCGTGTCTGGAAGTCCCATGATCTAAAGCTGGAGACAAAGATTAGTGTCTACAAGGCACTTATCATTCCTGTCCTTTTATATAGCGCAGAGACATGGTGCCTTTACAAATCAGACATAAAGAAACTTGACTCTTTCCACCTAAGGTGTCTAAGAACTCTATTAAAGATCAAGTGGCAGGACCATGTTCCTAACTCTGAGGTTCTGCGTCGCTCTGGGATGTACGGTATGGAAGCTCTTTTAATGCTACGTCAGCTCAGATAACCCCACAAAAAGAAGTCCAAGGGTGTGAGGTCCGGAGAACGAGCAGGCCATTGCACCGGTCCCCCGCGGCCGATTCATCCTCGCGGAAAGCTAAAAGAAGTTTGTAAAAACGTTAGATAGTTGCTACCGTTCGGACGTGATGGCATAATGACGGGACCGATGACATGCCCGTCATAAAGGGCAGCCCACACATTCAGCCGCCACTGGTGTTGGAATCTGCCCTGCCGTGAAGCATGTGAATTCACGCGAGCCCAAACGTGATCATTATGCATATTTGAAAGTCCTGACCTCGTGAATGTTGCCTCGTCCGTCCAAAGAACATAGTTTACGTAATTAGGGTTTTCCTCTAACTGCCTGAGGTACCACTCGCAGAAGTTCCTCCTAGGTGCAAAATCGGAGGGTATCAGCGCCTGTGTACGGCGATAGTGATAAGGGTGACGATTGTCGTCACGAAGAATTCGCCAAACTGCAACATGGTTTATACCGAATCATGTCCCGGCTCGCCTCGTACTTGTGGTTGGCTCTTCTTCAAAATGCTCTAACACTAATTCAGCCTGCCTGGCGTCGACTGTGCTTTGACGTCCACTTCCAGTAGATCGATGAAAAGAGCCGGTGGAATGTAGTCGTCTTGACATGTTCAGAAAACACTTGTACGAGGGCAGCCGTCGCTGTTCAGTGGGGGGTCTACCATATCGATAAATTGTTGGCAATACAGTTCGCGAGCACGATTTAAATTGCTATCTTCATGGCCTACGCATAACATCATATCGTAATATTCCGAGTTAGAAAGCATCGTTATTTTGCAAAAAATGTTGGAAAAAAGCTCGAAATAGTTGTAGGATATCGATTAGAAGATTTGAAATTGACAACATATTTTTTTTTCCAACTTGACTTTCTTTGAAGCCAGTACTTGAGTATAATGACATCCTTGTATTGAGGAAGCAAACATTTATGAATGAAAAATAGAAAAACAATTAAAGTAGACAATTATTAGGTAAAATAGGTACGTAGGCCTTTCTGTTAAATAATCTGGTTCCCTGACATGACAGCTTACTAGGGTTGACAAAATTTTTGGCTTTGATAATTAATTATATTTTTACGGGGTATTTTGTAACACGTTGTATAATGTCCCATTAATAAAACTCATATCAAAACGGTAGTAGACTATTAAGTAAGTAGTAAGTTTGTACCAGTTCTGGCTCACTGAGTCAGAACTGACGGTGGGTCAACGGATCCTAAAAACAAAAAGGTTTTGGCATGCTCTGATCACGAATCTGCGGTCCGTTTTTGCGTAGAATGCGCGGTTCCGGAGATGTGCAGATCAATTAACTAATATCTAATTGATATCCGGTGGGCCTGCACCCTTATTAGCGTTCCATTGTTCAGCTTTTCCTCTTATCTATTGTTCCTTGAACACCGTCATTGCCGCTCTTATCTATTAATCGTTGTAGACCCTGCGTATCAGTGCTATTGTATTATACTATATAGCAAATACATTAAGCAATAATCACCACAAACTGAAGTCCACTCATTCTGAATCCTATCAACATTCCAGTCCCATCTTTTACAATTCCTTTTTAAAAACTCTAGATGATATCGTGCAGGTGATCGTCCATATGAATCAAAATATTGACCGATGCCATTCGTATCGATATATAAAGCTATCCAATGTGAGCCTGGTTTATCATCTGTATCCAAATTGCATATTATATACGTTGGTACGTGGGTATACATGGGCAGTCTATTAGCAGCATAAACTGGGATATTTTCTAGACTGGGATGAATCTTTTTCAGATTTTGTTGTACATATAGTGTATCCATGATATTACTGCTATATAGTTATATCAATTATAGTTATTTGTAAATATTAAATCGCATGATTTGTAGGAGTCATCGGTGTAGCGCAAGTCGCAACACGAAAGAATGCGAGATAAGCTTGTTGACTCATAAAGTTACTACCAGTTTCACTGCGGAAATGCTTTAGATTAGATATAACTTACTGGTGCTATATAAGACCGAGCAGCTGCAGTCATGGAGTCAGTGCATGGTCGTTTGACCGCAGTGGATCTATCAATACTACGTTTGTGTTACTTCAACGCATCAATGGTCATGGACGTAAGTGTTTATTCTATTGACAAACTTACTTTTCTTTCTGTTGTTTTCTTACGTGTGTATGTGTGTGGGTGTTTCTAAATTGTTACTACTTGTATTGTTACTAATTGTTCACAAATCGAATTATACATCTATTGGGTACCTGTCCTAAGAATATATTATCAAAAGTTTTTCCTTGAACACCCGGTGGAATTGTTAAAACTTTTACTTCAGCTCAAGTAATAGGATATTTAGCAGTGGTAGAAGCTAAAACTTTTTGATGTGCGAGTAATACACTTGGATTAATTCGTGCTCGTCCGACAATAAGAGTTGCATCCGTAATGCAAACTTTAAACTATACATCGTTTGACCCAGCAATTAAATTAAAACTCTCTCTTGATAGAACTTATTTTACACTCATTTCAACACCATTAATTAAAAATTTATCTTGGTTGAAAAAGTCACCGTGAAGATGTCCAATCATTTCTATTTCCTTACTTTCACAAACTAATTCCTGTCTTTTAATAAATCCTATGTTTTTACCATCTGTAGAATTCATTTTTCCTGCTGTATCCTCATACCAAAGACTACAAGTAAGATGAGATTGTTTTGCAGCAGGAGCATAGTTTAAAAAGGGTTCCATGTATGCTCGATATGCATAGGTATTATTAGGTGGTGATACAAGTTTTTGGTTTAAATAAACATCAAGTTGACTAAAAAGTGAAAGCAGCCAATTATTTACAGGTGCTACTACTGTAGCCGATATCGAGTTAGTTGAATCTTGATTTAATACTTTTGCCTTTATGTGGAGTAATGTATGAGACAAATCTATGTAGTCATCGCCTGTCCCAGGAACTTGAAACTCGATAGATCCATCATCAACAAGAGACGAAATTGGTTTATAGTGAATCCACAATCCATTTTCATTGCTTGTTTGTGTAGACGGTAGTGCAAACAAATCCAATTCTGACTTAACGCACTCACAAGAATGATTATGAAGGAAAGACATATTTAATTTGAAAATATATCTTTGATATTTTTTGGTTTTAGACCAAGTTTTTTCGCAGCTTTTACTTTAGTTAATGGTCATCATGGTTCATTTCAGTTAATGGTGGAATGAACGAACCCAGATCCTGTCATGTTGAATTGATCAATTTTGTCATCAGCCTTTCGTTTTAAATTCGTACTAACTTGCTTTAGACGATCTTTTATTGAGGCTTCCATAGGACGCGCTTAAACCATATCCGATAAAAGTCCTACTCTAGCGCTTAATGCCTCCTTGCCAATCACTCGAGCACCACTTGAAAGTAAAGGTAAAACTGATCTAAATAACCCCCCTAAGAAGCTCCCAATACCATGACTGCGTTGGTATGATGGTATGGTGATGTGTATAATAATTTTCATATGGACATTTAGGATGATCACGAAGAGAATTCATTATTATAATTTTCTGAAATGTATTTTAATACACACGGTTCCAAACTGGAATGGTATTTTTTGTCCTGTGCTCGATCTTATAACTATTTCCAGCGTATTGAACTCTCTTCGCATAACAGGTAAGTAGTGAGGTGGAGAGAAAACGTGCATTTTATTTACACCATAAATGTATTTTGTAGGATCTAATGAAATGACTCTTAGTAAAGGAGTCATAACAACACCCACAATCTGAGGATCGATAATGTCGCAATATAGAAATAGTTGAGATGGTAACCCTAAGTGTAAATTAGCAGGACACTTTCCAAAATTTCTCTCTAGGAGATTTTTATTTGGTTCATAACCTAGTTGTAAACTTAATTTGGGTGATAATGTTACGGATGTTATATTTTTATCCAAAACAGAAACAGACACAAATTTTGTTATTTCGTCATAGCGAAATTTCAAGTTCTCTCCGATACCATTTAACGCTCTTAAAATATGCTCAACGTTATCATAGTTGGTAGCTGGAATATGTTTTTTGTAGTACACCGTAAATGGTTTATCTTCATTAGGCATTAACATGGATTATGTAATGTATATAACATTTTCATGATCTTGAACAGTCAACATGGTACATGGATATTGAAATTTGACTACTCCAACCGACCATTCACCTTCTAATTTCATATCTTTTGGTAATTTCGTTAAAAATGTGTGGTCTTGTTATCAGGAAAGTATTCCATTGAACTATTGCTGAGCAAAGTTAATTAAAAACTTTCTTTATTCATATTTCTTTTAAACTAGAAGCTAAAATCCAACTGTTAAATTTATCTGGATAACCTTTCCACTTCACTAATACTTCTTTTCTGTTACCTGAATAACGAGTGTCAATTATTTTATCTATTTTATATTGTGAGGTGGGGTTGTAGTGATTTTCCGTAATTCCTTTCACAAAAAGTACCAACTATTGGTTCATTTTGTAAATCTGTTATTGTATAAACAACCCATGGAGATCTATCAATTATTGAAGATATAATAAATATTTCATCACTCCAATTCGATTCAAATCCTTTTTGGAAAACATGTTTATATTTAGTTATTCGAACATAATCACCCACATTGAAATTTGGTTTTGGATTTTCTAAAGAAAGTTTGTTTGACCGTATGTCATAAAGATTAGTCCAAACTGTCATAATATTGTTGGAATTTACATTACATGGGCACATCTTAATACTAGAGTGAAAGCTGTGATTATAAGAGTATATTAATTCTTGTAAAACATCTATATATATCTATAAGTATTATTATGAGTGAAATAACGCCACATTTTCATTTTTAGAGTTCTTTGAAATCGTTCAACAATACTGGCCTTAATGACAGGATTGTTAGTGTTATAGTAATTAATCTTTTTGGATTTAAAGTATGTTTGTACATCTTTTGAAACAAATTCTGTACCTTTATCAGATTGTATGTGAGTAGGTGTTAAATTACTTTCAGTAAATATACTTTCAAAACATTATTTAGTTGTTTCTGAGTTTTTCTTTTTCATTGGTATTGCAAAAGCATATTAACTAAATACATCAATAACACAAAGTATGTAGTTGAAACCATCATTATAATGAGATGATGATGATGATAAGTTCGCACATCACTTAAATCAGCTTGCCACAGTTCATTAATATTTGAAAGAATGTATCTATTACGCGGGCATATTTACAGGTAACACAATGTACAACGATATTTTAGTGGATGAGATGTTTCCTTCTATTTTATAGATAATAAGCAATAACATTTTGGAAATAAAAATTGTAACAAAATTAAGGAATGTGTTTTATTGATGATTCAGAATTTTAGTGGATGAGATGTTTCGCTCCTATTTTATAGATAATAAGCAATAACATTTTGGAAATAAAAATTGTAACAAAATTAAGGAATGTGTTTTATTTATGATTCAGAATAGCGTGGTGGATGTGAACAAAAAAGTATAATACAATAGCACTGATACGCAGGGTCTACAAGGAGTAATAGATAAGAGCGGCAATGACTGTGTTCAAGGAACAATAGATAAGAGGACAGGCTGAACAATGGAACACTAATGAGGGTGCAGACCCACCGAATATCAATTAGATATTAGTTAATTGATCTGCACATCTCCGGAACCGCGCATCCTACGCAAAAACGGACTGCAGATTCTTGATCAGAGCATGCCAAAACCTTTTCTTTTAGGATCCGTCGACCCACCGTCAGCCGATAAGGGCTGAGGTTCTGGCTCAGTGAGCCAGAACTGGTACAAACTAACTACTTTAGTAGCTTTAAAAAAGTGACAATTGACAAAAGAAATTTTATTTTCTTATGTCGAAGAAATAAATATTCATTTTATTTTAATTCATTTCATCACATCATGTTATGGAAGACAAAATGGAAAAGACAAAGGAATCACATTATCATCATCATCATTACAGCCCAAGTCTACTGCTAAACGAAAGCCACCCTCAAGAAATGCTACAAAACACGGTCCTGTGCCACTTGCATAGTCTATCGACATACTGCATGCCTTTCCAGGTTCTCACTGCATTTAGTAGGGGGCCGCTCTACACTTCGCTTACCAGTACGGAACTGCCACTGAAAAAACTTTCTTAACGATCGATAGTCGGTTCTCCAAGCTATAGGGCCGGCCAACTGTCACTACCGCTAACTGATCCGTTGGGCTATGTAGGTTATTCTGTTTCTATTGTAGGTAAGTTAACATATTCACAAACAACTTAAAGCGTGATTCCAACAACTACCGTTATAGGCGTGATATGGACGTTACATATGGCCTTTCTCTTATCCATGTTCGTCTAATAACCTAACAGTTAGGGATACTATTGAGTTCATTGAGCATAGTGATATGATTCCCAGTTATGACTATATCGTCAGCAAATATTTCTAGTCCAATAACTTGAAAACGTCTTCCAAAGCAGTGATGAATAGTTTCGAGGATATAACATCACCCTCTTACACCTCTCTACAGTTATATATAAGTTTAGTGCTCTGGTTCTCTACTCAAACAGCCATCGTAACTGTTCGCGACGGTGAAAAGTGTTTGGAAACAAAGTGATTGAAAAATAATATTAAAAGTATTTGTGGCAAATCTAAGTGAAAAGTGCAATAATATAATTTTACAACATGCTTACAACCTTAGTATTATAGTATAGAGCATCGTTTGGTAATAGCTAAGAAGATAACTCTTATTTGTACAAACAAAAAGTCGACCAATCAGAGCGCGAGACGTATAGAACATTCTAGAAATTATTAATTAACTGCGTAATAGTTAGTCCCGAAAATGATGGGAATAATTTTTATGCTCTAGAAGAATTGTAAACATGGTATTGAATTAGATTAAGGTTTATATATTAAGGAAATAAAAAAATATTTAGCGTAACGAAACTTATTTCCTATTTATAGTAAAATTAAAGAATTAATGTACCCAAATATTGTGAAAATTTGGGATATTTTGGTTAATAACTTTTTACATTGTTAATATATTAAGAAACCTTTATGGTGTGCTAATAGACAACTGAATTACCGATTTAACAATGTATAGTACATTAGTGTAGGTAGTAATCGTGTATAGAATAAATTGTAATTTAAGACAATTGTATAGAGAAAATGTTATGCAATAAAGAGGCAAAACGGATAATGGCAAGCGGCTCACTTTAAGGTAACGCTCGAGTCTACCTTATGGCTTCGGGGCCCAGTAACATTGTAGTAGCTGAAGTGACTAGTAGCAGAACCAAGAAGTAGATGAATATAGAATATAGTGAATAGTAGCTAGCAACATAGTAGCTGATAATAGCAGCTACACAAGTGATAGTAATAGCTAGTTGTACAACATAGTAGCTGATAATAGCAGCTAAATAAACAGTGAAAATAAAAGCAGATAGCACTAGTAGTAGTAAGTTACTACCGAACAATTTAAAGAAATAGTCAACTGAAGAAATCGTCTGAAAAATATAGTGACCAACCAATAGTGACCAACCGATAGTGAACAACCGATATAGAACAACCGTAGTTGACCAACCGTATTCAACAACCGTGGTCAATAACCAATAGTCAGAAGATTTCCGCCGAACAGTTGAGCAGTCGAAACGCTGGCCACTGCCTTGCCATTTGTATTCTATTTCGTGCATTTTGATTTAACCTCAGTCCACAGTACCCCAGCTGCATTCACAAAGACGGCAGTAGAAGTATCCTCCGGAACCTATAGGTGTAGGACGTGAGCGACTCGCGGAGTACTTTCGATAACACTTACTCCCGAGTTTCGCCCGTCCGCCACATTCGCTGGTCCTTCGGAACCAGATAAATCCGTTGGTCACACTGTTCTGGTCTGGCTAGTCAGGACAATGCCGCCGCCATCCACCACCAGATGCCACCACGCTCACCGTCGACAATACAGGGCGCTGAGACGCCATGTTGCCCTCCCGAGGGGAGGGCCCTGCCCACGCCGGCCACTACAACCCGGCCAATGAAGCAGAGGGAACAGAAGATAGAAGGCAACGAGGACATTCACCGTGCATCGTCGCCAACAGCCCGGGAAGACACCCGCGCCGAAGTGCCACCGAGGGGCCACACCGATAGAAGTATGAAGTCAAAGACTATTCGGCCTAATAGAAGAATTTTGAAGGCTCGTGAAGAAATATTGAAGATCAAACTGGAACTAGCACAGATCTCCTTACAAATGGCTGAAGAAGAAGAAGAATCGGACGACTACGATGAAGATGGTCACTCCTTACACAATACAAGTGAGTACGTCCGATCCTGGCTGGAAAATTCCGTAGCCAAACAGAAGCCAACTCAAGTCGCAACCACCGGAGGGGAGGCCCCACTTAGTAAACTAGTACCAAAGCCACCCCCGGAGATCGTCGACCTCAGTGAACCGCAAAAGGAGCTCACAAACCAGGATCCCTATCCAGAAGATGTACCTAAGGATCCCATGCCACAGAAGCTTAGCCAGGAACCCACCGTTAATGAAGACAGGGGGCTCCTACCATTTGTATCAGAGCACACATACCAGGATCCCTATCCAGAAGATGTACCCAAGGATCCCATGCCACAGAAGCTTAACCAGGAACCCACCACTAATGAAGACCGGGGGCACCGATCATTTATAACAGAGCTCCATCCGCTATCGCCACACTCGCTGACAAACCAAAACCACCGAAAGCATTCGCAGCGTCGAAAGCTATAATGACACTGCCAAGCTTTAGCGGAGCACATACGGAGTGGCTTTCATTCCGTGCCATTTACGAAACAACCCGAGGCTACTTCAATGATATTGAAAACACAGCGAGACTAAGAAGAAGTCTACAAGGAAGAGCCTTGGAAACAGTCAGCTCGGAACTCATCGGGCATGCTAAGTCAGATGAGATCATGCGAGAGTTGGAGCTGCAATTTGGACGTCCGGATTCAATCGCGCAAGCAGAGACCGAGAAGTTACGAGGATTAGCACGCTGTACAGAAGCGCCTAGAGACATCTGCACATTCGCGAGCAAAGTGAGGGGCAGCGTCGTCACACTTCGAGCACTCAAAAGAGAACATTACCTCATTAATGCTGAGCTACTACGACACTCACCGACAAGTTGCCAAACTCTATACGCGCCCAGTGGTATACAATCTACACCGAAAAATACAACCCTAGACCAGACCTCGGTTGCTTCAGCGATTTTATCACCGAACAAGCTCGATTCTGCAGTGCATTTGCGCCTCCAGAAATTATCAACGGAGCGCAGAGCAACCGTCCAGTACATAGAATACACGCAGCTATTACCAAACTGTCTCCGAAATGCAGAGTGTGCGAAAAGGAAGGTCATTACGGCTCCGACTGTAACAAATTTAAAGAAGCGGATGTCGACAAAAGATGGGAACTCGTAAAGAAATATAATTTATGTTGTCGCTGTCTACGCTACAGAAATCAAACACACAGATGCAAAATCATCAAGTGTGGAATAAAAGGATGCATCGCGACACACAATCGACTTCTCCACTATAATAAAAAGGAGAGTATGACCTCTATACAAAAAGAACCTCAAGAAACCGTGGCTAACTCATTCGGTGTGTCAAAGCATCAAGTCTATCTAAAAATAATTCCAGTACGAGTAATTGGACCGGCGGGAGCTGTACATACACACGCCCTGCTGGATGATGGGTCAACAGTCTCGTTAATGGATGAAGAGATCGCTAAACAGATTGGAGCTACAGGGCGGTTGGACCCATTTAAGATCACCGCTATCGGGAACACTACCCTCGATTCACCGGGGTCCCGAAGAGTCAAAGTTTCGCTGAAGAGTCTCCACAGCAGAAAGGTGCCATTCAGAGCACGCACGGTCGCAAGCCTAAACTTGGGGCCACAGATGGTGTATGCAGCAGACATAGCAAAGTGCAACCATTTGAAAGACCTAAAGGAGCAGCTAATATATGACTCCGGCAACGAGCGAGGAGACCATAGATGATCAACTTTGCTAATATTTCGCGCTAGAATCTCTCATCATCAACCCGAGAAGACCAGACTCCGATCCAGAGAAGAAAGCTGAATATATACTAAATAGCAGTACCCGTCAGTTAGAAGACGGGTACATAGAAACGGCACTTCTCTGGAGGAAAAAGGATATCGAGATGCCTGGTAATTATGAAACAGCAATAAAAAGGTTCGTTTCCATCGAAAAGAAATTAGATCGAGACAAAGATCTAAAACAGAAATATAGTGAACAAATGAATTCCCTAGTACAAAAGGGATACGCCGAGATAGCGCCGAAAAATAGCACACCAGGAAGGACATGGTACCTTCCCCACTTCGACGTCCATAACCCGATGAAGCCAGAGAAATTTCGAATAGTGCACGATGCCGCAGCCAAAACAATAGTACTGGATTTAAACCTACGCCGACCATTCAAATGGAGATTTATCGTCGCTAAAGTCAGCAAACCAATCATCGGTGCTGATTTTTCAACATCACCAGTTGATCGTCGACATCAAAAATAGAAGAATCATCGAAGGAAAACCAATCTTGCATCTCAGTCTTTTTTTTTTTTTTTTTTGGAGGGGCAAACGAGCCTGCGGTTCACCTGATGTTAAGTGACTACCGCCGCCTGAACAACTGCAACACCAGAATTGCAGATGCGTTGCCGGCCTTTTAAAAAGGAGTAGGCTCTTTTCTTGAAGGTCCCTAAGTCGTATCGGTCCGGAAAAATCGCTGGTGGTAATCGGTTCCACAAGGAAGTTGTGCGAGGAAGAAAACATCTTCTAAATCGCACAGTGGTGGACCGCCAATCATCCAGATGGTATGGATGGTATCGCGAGTTTTGTCGCGATGTGCGATGGTCAAATTGAGCGGCTGGAATTAGTCCGAACAATTCCTCAGAGCACTCCCGTGGTACATGCGATAAAATACGCAAGAGATGCAACATATCTACGCAGTGCTAGTGAGTCAAGCCGATCGGAAAGAACTCGGTCGTCGACGATTCGATCCGCTCTGCGCTGAATGCGGTCAAATGGAAGGAGCTGGCACTGGGGCCTGCAGAGATGGGAACAGTATTCCATGTGAGGCCGAACCTGCGCCTTGTAAAGTTGCAGGCGGTGTGCCGGCATGAAATACTGCCCGCTCTACTGAGCACGCCAAGCTTTTAGAGGCTAATTTTGCCTTCTCTTCCAAGTGACCACGAAACTGCGTCACTCGATATGTCAACGCCGAGGATTCCGATACTGGCTGAGGCAACAAAGGGTGCGCCAAACTAAGGTGATACGACAAAGGGGTTCCTTTTAGCGGTAAACGCGCAAACTTGTGTCTTCTGGGGATTGAACTGGACTAGATTTAGTCGCCCCAATCCGAGACTTTGTCCAACAAAGTCTCGACTTCAACCTAGGTTGTTCGAAAGTCTCGACGTTTTCCCGAAATATTGGCATGGCCGGTGTATAGAGCATCACCAGTGCTGTCATCCGCATAGCAATGAATGTTACCGGTTTGCAACATATCATTGATGTGCAGAAGCAGCGTTGGTGATAGCACGCAGCCTTGTGGAACACCAGCGTTAATAGGCTTGTAATCGGAGCATGCACCGTCTACTACGACCTTGATGCTCCGATCAGCCAGAAAACTGGTGATCCAATTGCACAATTTCTCAGGAAGCCCATAGGAAGGAAGCTTCGAAAGAAGCGCTTTGTGCCAGACCCGATCGAAGGCCTTCGCTATGTCCAAACTAACGGCCAATGCCTCCCCCTTGGACTCGATCGCCTGCGCCCATCTATGTGTTAGGTAAACAAGAAGATCACCAGCTGAGCGACCCCGACGGAAACCGTACTGGCAGTCACTAATCAGCTGGTGCTCCTCAAGTACCGCATGAGCTGGCAGTTAATAATTGACTCCATTATTTTCGAGAACAAGGAGGTGATGGCGATAGGCTTGTAATTGGACGGATCTGAAACCGAGTACCGATCAGTTGAGCTTCAACCTAAAGCTCGCTCGACTTTCAATCGATTTGCTGCATAAAACACCGACCAAGAGGAAGCACTCAAAATAGTAATGTCGCTGTATGACCCGCTCGGCCTCGCCTCCCCAGTTACAATTCGAGGCAAGCAGAATGCAGGAGACGAGGAACCGACTGGGACCAGGAGTTGGACGAAGACCTAACTAAAAAGTGATCCACATGGATTCAACACCTGGAACGACTCAAGTCAGTGAGCATCCCAAGATGCTACCCAGGATTCAGCGACGCACGTTCACTCAAGTCCATGTTCACCGATGCCAGTGAGAGCGCCTACGCCACGGCAGTCTACTGGAGGTCAACGACACCCGATTGGACAATACACGTGAGCCTCATCATGGCCAAGGCGAAGGTAGCTCCGCTTAAAGTAACGTCTATACCTCACCTCGAGTTACAAGCCGCCGTGATGGGAGGCCGCGTAGTCACCGGCGTCATCCAGGAACATCGCGTGAAGCCCGAAGCAGTCACCTATTGGACTGGCAGCAAAACTGTCCTCACATGGATAAAAAAGGGCTCCAGAAGTTTCGTTGCCCACCGAATAGCAGCAATCGAGGAACATAGTAAAGTGGAGGACTGGCGCTGGGTACCTACCAAATTGAACATAGCTGACATCGCCACAAGGGACGTACCACCGAACTTCACCTCAAATCACGAGTGGTACAATGGCCCATCGTTTCTTTTGTAGCAGCCTGGTTAATCAACCCTAACCGATAATAAATAATGTTACCCTGCTGCTACCACAACGCAGAAGGTGAAGGTCTGAAGGAAACATTTATTTCCTAATAACCCCCGGCTACTGAGATACTGCGGGCTGCATATCGATGCGAGATAATTTGACGTATATATTTAATGTTCTAATATAGAAACAAGAAGCAGCCGCAAATATCATCAGCGCCGCATCGCCTACACACGCCGGCTATCTTCATGCATCCGTCGACCATTTTTGAGCCGATTCTTCAACGCCGCAGCTTCGCTTCTTCTTGCTGTCCTGAATGATTTAAAGAAGAGTCAAGTGCAACTAGCACAGATGGTGATCGCCCAACTTGAGAAACAAGACATCGAACATATTTCGGACCTGTTGTACAACCCACCGGCATCCGACCAGTATAATTCGCTGAAGGATCGTCTGATCTCTGCATATGAAGAATTCGACAGTCGCCAGCTACAGAAACTTCTATCAGAAATAGAACTTGGAGACCAGAAGCCCAAACTCCTACGCAGAATGCGTACTTTGGTGCGAGATAAAGTACCAGATTCGACGCTACGGCTAATGTGGGTAAACATCCCCCCACATGTTCGATCGGTACTAGCAGTGAGTGAAATATTCAGCACGCAGACGAAGCTCGACGAACTGGCACTCCTGGCGGACAAGATGATCGAAAACAGCAGTAGCTCACACATATCGATAATCGAAGGCACTTCAACCAAGGCCAATGATACCCAGTTTCTTCTCGAAGAAATTCGGAAGCTATCATTCGAAGTTGCCACGCTTAAAGCTTCCCAGTATCAAACCTATTACCAGCAACAGTACAACCAGCGCAATCAGCAACACCGAAGATCACCTTTTCGTCGCCACCGCTCTGCAAGTAGAAGTCGAACAAGCTCAAGAACAAGATCCCCTTACTGCTACTATGATCGACGTTTCGGTTCCGAGACAAGAAAATGCACAACGCCGTGTACATTCAAAAATGAAAATATGAAGTCCAAAAACTAACTAATACGCTTGATGCGACGGGATCCGGCGTAACAGAAAAGTCCTACCATCTTTTCGTCACCGATAAAAAAAGCAAGCTTACCTTCTTTATCGACACCGGAGGGAATATCTCAGTTTTACCGCCGAGATAAAGGCAGAAGATGAAGCCACTGGATTTTCAACTCTACGCAGCAAACAATACGGTGATTCCTACATATGGAGAAAAAACAATAGTACTGGATTTAAACCTACGCCGACCATTCAAATGGAGATTTATCGTCGCTAAAGTCAGCAAACCAATCATCGGTGCTGATTTTTTTCAACATCACCAGTTGATCGTCGACATCAAAAATAGAAGAATCATCGAAGGGAAAACCAATCTTGCATCTCAGTCTTTCGTCCAAGCAACCAATCTGCCCACAATAAGAAGCATAGACGTTCAACAATCGTATCACAAGATCCTTGAAGAATATCCTGGAATCACAAGAATAACTTTAATGAAATTAACACCGAAGCACGACGTTGAGCATTCCATCGAAGCCAATGGACCACCACTTCATTGCCGTGCACGTCCAATCGCACCACACCGATACGAGCAAGTTCGAAAGGAATTCGAAAACATGATCGAGCAAGGAATATGCCAATCAAGCAAAAGCTCTTCGTCATCACCACTTCACGTTGTACCGAAGAAGAATGGAGAATTACGAGTTTGTGGAGATTACAGAAGACTGAATTCTATTACCACTCCTGACCGCTACCCAATACCGCGAGCCAAGGATTTCAATCATCAACTGTCAGACAAGACTATATTCTCCACCATCGATCTCAACCGAGCTTACCAACAAATAAAAGTACGCGATGAAGACATAGAGAATACAGCAATAATTACTCCAATGGGATTATTCGAATTTCCAAGAATGACTCCAGGACTGAAGAACGCTGGTCAAACCTTTCAAAGATTCATACACGAAGTACTTCATGGACTGGATTTCATTTTCGTATTCATTGATGATTTCCTTGTTGCAAGCCCTGATAAAGAAACGCACGAAACCCATCTACGCACTGTGCTACAGCGATTAGAAGACAATGGATTCACAATCAACCCTTCGAAATGCATATTTGGACAACAAGAAGTTCAATTTCTTGGTGCGATGCGAGATAATTTGACGTATATATTTAACGTTCTAATATAGAAACAAGAAGCAGCCGCAAATATCATCAGCGCCGCATCGCCTACACACGCCGGCTATCTTCATGCATCCGTCGACCATTTTCGAGCCGTTTCTTCAACGCCGCAGCTTCGCTTCTTCTTGTTGTTCCGGAGATGTGTCCCACGCCGCCGCCGCTCGCCGATTACGCGCGCGCGCCGGTCTGCATCACTTTTATAGCCCCGTCCAGCAACGCAACTACGAGAAGCTATCCACGAGTCTTACGCCGGCAAATGGAGCGCGACATATAATAGTTGTACATCATATTTTATTGATTAATCTTCATTGGTCAAAATGTATAAATTGTAATTAGCTAAGTAAATAAAAAGTATAACTATTGGTAAACTAAGGATGTAGCCGGGCATAAAAATATAGGTAGGGTTCACTGAATAAATACTCCATTCGCCTGCACATAGTAAGGCATATCAGAAAAATAGTTTCATTTCTCCGCTCCTAGACCACTCGGAGTCTGTTAATAGTGGACCCAATACCCCACTATTACACTTTATAAAGAACCGTCAGCATGGCCGACCGAAAGACTCACATCGTCCGAACCTGCCGGCGAGGAAAGATCCCTCACCATTACAGAATCGCACCGAGCTCCGCAACTCCGAGAAGCCGTTCCCGATCCGGTAAAGTTTTCTAGATGGGAACGCTTATTACGAGCTACGGCTAAAGTGCTACAATTTAAAACACTCTGCCGCAAGACCACAGATAGAACCTTCTACAAAAGAACTAGAAGGAATAAAGAACAAGATCCCGACTGGAGGAAATTGAAAAATAATCCGCGACACTTCGCGCAGCCTCCTAGTCGAGTGAAAAATAGAGATGTCAAAAAATACATCACACTCGAGACCAAATTCATCAGAGAGGCCGAAAAGCTCCTAATACGTGTCATCCAAGAAGACTCCTTCAAACAAGAGATAGTCGATCTCCGTAACGATAAGAAGGTCGCCCATGATAGCCGCCTACGACCGCTCCTAATTGAATTAAAAGACGGGATCATCGCTCTACGAAGTCGCATAGCCGCCGTGAAGGGAGTCACAGAAAACATGAAGGGGCCAGCTATATTGGATGGCGATCATTACATCACGCAACTTTACATCGACTGGACGCATCGTAGCCTGCATCATTGCGGAACCGAACCTACCATCAACGAGGTTCAACAGCACGATTAGGTGATCCGACTTCGACCCACCACAAAAAAGATAGTGAGCCAATGCGTAAAGTGTCGCATTATAAAAGCGCAACCATCAGTGCCAGCCACCGGTGATCATCCCAGCACACGTCTCGCTCATTACCAGAGACCGTTCACCTTCACCGGTCTGGACTATTTTGGGACACTCTCCGTCACTGTAGGACGTCAACACCAGAAGAGATACGTGGCTCATAATAACTCACAAAACGAGCCCAAACTCGGCACACCTAGTTCTACTCGTCCAGGAATTCCAGCAATAGTCACCGACGTACACCATCAAGTCTCTCCATCAAGCCCGGAGGTTAGGTCTCATAATAACTAACAAAACGAGCCCAAACTCGGCACACCTAGTTCTACTCGTCCAGGAATTCCAGCAGTAGTCACCGACGTACACCATCAAGTCTCTCCATCAAGCCTGGAGGTTAAGTCTCATAATAACTAACAAAACGAGCCTAAACTCGGCACACTAGTTCTACTCGTCCAGAAATTCAGCAGTAGTCACCAAAGTACACCATCAGGTCTCTCCATCAAGCCCGGAGGTTAGGTCCAATCATAACTAACAAAACGAGCCCACGCTCACACACCTAGTTCTACTGTCCAGGAGTTCCAGTAGTAAGCACCTAAGTACACCATCAAGCCTCTCCATCAAGCCTGGAAGTTAGGTCTCATAATAACTAACAAAACGAGCCCAAACTGGGCACACCTAGTTCTACTCGTCCAGGAATTCCAGCAGTAGTCACCCAAGTACACCATGAAGTCTCTCCATCAAGCCTGGAGGTTAGGTCTCATAATAACTAACAAAACGAGCCTAAACTCGGCACACCTAGTTCTACTCGTCCAGGAATTCCAGCAGTAGCCACCAAAGTACACCATTAGGTCTCTCCATCAAGCCCGGAGGTTAGGTCTAACCATAACTAACAAAACGAGCCCAAACTGGGCACACCTAGTTCTACTCGTCCAGGAATTCCAGCAGTAGTCACCCAAGTACACCATGAAGTCTCTCCATCAAGCCTGGAGGTTAGGTCTCATAATAACTAACAAAACGAGCCTAAACTCGGCACACCTAGTTCTACTCGTCCAGGAATTCCAGCAGTAGCCACCAAAGTACACCATCAGGTCTCTCCACCAAGCCCGGAGGTTAGGTTTCATCGTAACTAATAAAACGAGCCCAAACTCGGCACACTTAGTACTACTCGTCGAGGAGTTCCAGTAGCTGTCACCGAAGTACACCATCAGGTCTCTCCATCAAGCCCGGAGGTTAGGTCTCATAATAACTAACAAAACGAGCCCAAACTCGGCACACCTAGTTCTACTCGTCCAGGAATTCCAGCAGTAGTCACCGAAGTACACCATCAAGTCTCTCCATCAAGCCTGGAGGTTAGGTCTCATAATAACTAACGAAACGAACCCAAACTCGGCACACCTATTTCTACTCGTCCAGGAATACCAGCAGTAGTCACCGACGTACACAATCAAGTCTCACCATCAAGCCTGGAGGTTAGGTTTCATAATAGCTAACAAAACGAGCCTAAACTCGGCACACCTAGTTCTACTCGTCCAAGAGTTCCAGCAGTAAGCACCTAAGTACACCATCAAGTCTCTCCATCAAGCCTGGAGGTTAGGTCTCATAATAACTAACGAAACGAGCCCAAACTCGGCACACCTAGTTCTACTCGTCCAGGAAATCCAGCAGTAGTCACCGACGTACACAATCAAGTCCCTCCATCAAGCCTGGAGGTTAGGTTTCATAATAACTAACGAAACGAGCCCAAACTCGGCACACCTAGTTCTACTCGTCCAGGAGTTCCAGCAGTAAGCACCTAAGTACACCATCAAGCCTCTCCATCAAGCCTGGAGGTTAGGTCTCATAATAACTAACAAAACGAGCTCAAACTCGGCACACCTAGTTCTACTCGTTCAGGAATTCCAGCAGTAGTCACCCAAGTACACCATCAAGTCTCTCCATCAAGTCTGGAGGTTAGGTCTTATAATAACTAACAAAACGAGCCTAAACTCAGCACACCTAGTTCTACTCGTCCAGGAATTCCAGCAGTAGTCACCAAAGTACACCATCAGGTCTCTCCATCAAGCCCGGAGGTTAGGTCTAACCATAACTAACAAAACGAGCCCAAACTCGGCACATCTAGTTCTACTCGTCCAGGAGTTCCAGTAGTAGTCACCAAAGTACACCATCAGGTCTCTCCATCAAGCCCGGAGGTTAGGTCTCATAATAACTAACAAAACGTGCCCAAACTCGGCACACCTAGTTCTACTCGTCCAGGAGTTCTAGTAGTAGTCACCAAAGTACACCATCAGGTCTCTCCATCAAGCCCGGAGGTTAGGTCTCATAATAACTAACAAAACGAGCCCAAACTCGGCACACCTAGTACTACTCGTCGAGGAGTTCCAGTAGCTGTCACCGAAGTATACCTTCAAGTCACTTCACCAAGTCCGAAGCTAAAGTCTTATCATAACTAACAAAACCAGCCCAAAGTCCACAGCCACCATCTCACTGCTAGTAGTGGGCTTCTAGTGCCTAGCAGTCTATGGAGCAACTATTCGTATTTCGTATGTAATATATTTTTGTAGGTATAAGAATAGAGAAAAAAAATCAATCTTTCAAATTATCAAAATGTTTTTACTTCATTACGATTCCGACACCCGCAGCTAACCGTGCGTACACTTGTGTGTATGACCCGTGTCAATGTAATAGTTCGATTCTATACCTATCAATTTTGCAAACGCGTCCTTAATGTACCCAAATATTGTGGAAATTGGGATATTTTGGCTAATAACTTTTTACATTGTTAATATATTAAGAAACCTTTATGGTGTGCTAATAGACAACTGAATTACCGATTTATTAATGTATAGCACATTAGTGTAGGTAGTAATCGTGTATAGAATAAATTGTAATTTAAGACAATTGTATAAAGAAAATGTTATGCAATAAAGAGGCAAAACGGACAATGGCAAGCGGCTCACTTTAAGGTAACGTTCGAGTCTACCTTATGGCTTCGGGGCCCAGTAACATTATAGTAGCTGAAGTGACTAGTAGCAGAACCAAGAAGTAGATGAATATAGAATATAGTGAATAGTAGCTAGCAACATAGTAGCTGATAATAGCAGCTACACAAGTGATAGTAATAGCTAGTTGTACAAGATAGTAGCTGATAATAGCAGCTAGATAAACAGTGAAAATACTCGTAAAAGCAGATAGCACTAGTAGTAGTAAGTTACTACCGAACAATTTAAAGAAATAGTCAACTGAAAAAATCGTCTGAAAAATATAGTGACCAACCGATAGTGAACAACATATATAGAACAACCGTAGTTGACCAACCGTATTCAACAACCGTGGTCAATAACCAATAGTCAGAAGATTTCCGCGGAACAGTTGAGCAGTCGAACCGCTGGCCACTGCCTTGCCATTTGTATTCTATTTCGTGCATTTTGATTTAACCTCAGTCCACAGTACCCCAGCTGCATCCACAAAGACGGCAGTAGAAGTATCCTCCGGAACCTATAGGTGTAGGACGTGAGCGACTCGCGGAGTACTTTCGATAACACTTACTCCCGAGTTTCGCCCGTCCGGCACAGTAACCTTACTAAAACTGCTAAAGGGACTGTTGCACCACCCAAATTTCTACAGAATTAGAAGCTTTCTCATACGCAAGATAAAGTGGCAGATTGTACCAAATTGATTTTCATTAAGGTTGTAATTTTTCGAATGGTGTGTCATGTGGTCTATGCTTTCGTCAGAGAGTAGTATATTCCTTGGGTCTATGGTACTAAAACCTTTTCGGAAATCGACTTATTCTAGAGGCTGGAATTCGTCAAGTCAGCGTACGAGTACGAGACGATTCGTAATTCCGCTAGGAGTTATAGTGTTCTGTGATTCAAAAAGACTCTTTAGAACAGTGCGCAGACGCAGCTTTGAAAGAAAATCGATCTGTAGTTCTTCAAAAGTTAGTCGCCTTTCTGGAAAAACAAGGCCACCGCACTTCTGCTCCACGCCTCAAGTAGCGCCACCGTGGGGGACGAAATTTAACAACTTCTGAAAGACGCTTTCAGAAGATGCGTTGTAATAGGGCCTTGCCGTTTTTAATGTGCTAGAGAGATATTCTAATCTCGATCAAACTGACGTCCGGGATATCATCAGAATAATGGATGAGACGGATTCTTGGGTCGTTACTTACACCTGCGTGTGGCTTCAACGATGATGTGCTGTCCATAGAATCTCCGGTCGCGCGAAAATGACGCTGCCACAATCGGTCTTCAACTTAATGTTGATTCTTTCTGGCAGACAGATCATTGAGAATGACATTGGAGCCTTAGTTCCGCTCAATCGCTTTTTCAATACGAGCTGTATTAAAGTTACGTACGTCTAACCGCATACATTTGGAGATACGAGGACGGGTCAAAAAATTTGCGGAATGGAGGGGTTAGAGAGGGAAAGGGGGATTTTTTGGAAAATTTCTGCCTATTTTAAGGACCTTGACAAAAAATGTGAAAATCTAGTACAAATTGACCACCTTTCCCTCTAATTCCTCGAACTTTTGACCTCCCTCGTATGTATGTTCCGTTGCCTGTACACTCATATCTGTTGAAGACTGCAGTTTCCTTATTCCCGCCGAACAGCCGTGAAATTAAGAGTATGATCGGAGAGTTTTTGGGTGTTTCTGCGTCAGGTCTTACAGAATTTAGCTCTGACCGCATGGACAGATTCCACAAACTTGTTATTTCTGCCATCTACTGTATTGCATCTTCTAGGCACTAAAAACGATTCTGTAGCTCTAGCTGAAAGTTTTCGGGGCTTTGGATTAGAGCACGAGGGGACGGAGTGTAGACTTCTTTAGACGTGACCTTTCCAACTTAACGTTAAGGTTCAGTGTGTCTCTCAACATTAGGTGATCGCTATTAGTTTTAATTATGATTAATTACATGGTCCAAATGGTGACATATTTTATTCGTTGGTGTAATTCCTGAACAACTATAACGATTGAGGCCATATTTACACAATGTATTTATTTTGACGACCTTCGTCTCGTTCATAGCTATCCTGGGATCCGACAGCTGGCGGTATAGTAAAGTTATAATATTACCTAATACATTATATTATTATCAAGTCTCTCTCGAGAAGAACATTTTTGTGACAGATAAACGGACAGTGATAGACAACGAGGTGATCCCGAATTTTGTCATGGAACACTCATGACGTTGGTAAAGCGACTATGCGAGCAAAGCCACCGAAAAATTTAGTATTTAATTAAAAAAGAACAATTACTAATAATCTCGTTAACCACTCACTTTCACAAATTGCAGTTTGCATACGACAATTATTAAAAAAAAAGTTGTACATTACCTTCATTTCAGGAGACAGCTTCGTGTCTAAAGTGAACTCAGTTTTCAGCAAATGACCCATTTCAGTAGGAGTGTAGTCCTCGCCGTAGTCTGCTTTAGCTAATCGGTGTTGCAGATCCGCTATTTGCGCCTCTTGTCTGTCTGATTAATTTTATTCAGATATCACATAAGTAGCACATTAAAGATTATTATAAATATCTAAATGGTAAGTACTTATCGAAAATGTTTAAGTGGATTAAGGTTTATTGGATCACCATCATCATTACATGTCCAAAACTAAACAAAGGCCTCCCCCAAGGGATGCGACTCTCTTAACTCTATCTGGGGGGGGAAGGGAGCTTCACTTCGCTTACCGGTACAACTCTGAAAATAGGAAATTAGTTCAATGCTGAACATGGGTCATTTACGACACCCACGGGATGAAAACAAAACAGGAGATGGGCAGCAGCATCTTCCTGATAACAACGCAAAATAAAAATTAAAATAACTGTGGTTGCCAACTTGCCCTCCAAGTGTGCCAACTATGGCAAATATCCCACTAATGAGACAATCTATGAAGAGGCCTATAGTAGATATATATAGATGTTCAGCAGTGGTCTGTAATGAGTAATGACTCAATGAATTAAATGGTATTATAACCATCTTAATATGTATACTAGATGTAAAATCAGAAAATGCCGTTCTTCAAACTTCAGGACTCCAACCCACCATGCAATTGTGTCGTTTACAAAAAATTCTCCCTAATATGGGAGAGATCCATATCCAGATACGAGTTGTTTATAAATTTATGAAACTATTCATTTTAATTAAAAATAAAGTAAGCTAAATGATGCTAGTAAATGCAAATAATAAAACTAACCTTTAACAAATACAATATATGGCACTTCCCCCATAACTCTGAGAGTAGACAACTCATGGCGTAGTGTCCCTGCTACAGCGTTAAGCAAGCTCTCTGTTTCTTCATCTGAAGAGTCACCTTTGCATACCCAAAAAACATTAACTGTTAGGAAATCTGGAGTCACTCTTACCTAAAAGAATAAGTAAGTGATTGTAAAATACACAATTTGTACTAGATTTTCACATTTCTCCCTTACTACAATGTTTTTATGTATTCCAAGATGTGCGAGACTATCTACAAACTTCTGGTTCTTTGAATATGTATAAGGTCTTTTGTTGAAGCTATTTCTTAACCCTTTCAGCACGAGAATTTTTTTTATAGATTTCTGAAAAATGTGGTTAATTTCCTAAAACTTTAGTCTTCGTAAACAGGGAAAAATAGTAAAAAAAAATCTGGGGGTGGTCCTCCCCCCCCCCCCCCCCATAGTACCCACACGATCGTATCAATCCGTCACGACCCTATAAATAGTATTTTTATTGAGGGTACAGTTGTAAGTGAAAAATAAAAGGCATTTTCAATATAAGAAACTGTATTTTTCTTTGTGTAACAAACATCTCTCCTATTACTTAATATAACTTCTTAACATCAGTAAGAAATTTAATCAAAAAATACTTTTAAACGTACAAACATTAACAATTCTTAGAGTAATTTTTAACATTGTTAATCAGTCTTCTTTCAGTCAGGAATTATTCTTCAAGTAGGTACTTAAATAACTATGAGAGATCAAAAGTATTGAGTTATTATTAATAATAAAAGACTATTTTTTTTATGGTAGTCATAAAAACAATTATTAGCTCGAGAAAGGCACAAGTAGATGTTGCATTTTGAACAGAGCACCTTCGATCGTGATTAACAATCTTCCATCCGGCAGCTTCTTGGAACTTTTATTGTGTCAAATATCGGTAGATGATCATATCCGTCATACCTCTTGTCGATCGACGGAGGAGGGGGAGGCTTGTAGCGACCAGCACCATGTCTTTCGTCAGGGTTTTCATCATCGGCTTCTTCAAGTCTATTTCTGTCAGGGGTATTCAACAATGAATCTGAAATAGCCAACCTGAACCAAAGAAGATCTTTTATATTTTTGTTACTGGGATCTGCCAGCTCCGAATCAATTTTGTATTGACGCCAAGCGTTGGCAACTGACAAATCTAGTAAATGTATTAATACCTTCACGGTCCATTTCTTGGTTTTTTGGAATGTGCGATAATATTCTATGGTCTGATCTAAAACATCCACTCCGCCCATATTTTTATTATAGTTTAAAACAATTTTAGGCGCTTTTACAGGCACGTAACTTTTTTGTTTTTTCTCCCATCTAAGAACGTAAGAGACATTATCACCACCAGTGCAGTTAGACGCCATCAAAACAATATTATTGTCCTTCCATTTAACTAAAGTAACGTCCCCAGAGACATACTGAAGGATGTCACCTCGTTTCATATCGCCTTTTTCAGTAAGTTTTAGTTTTTTTCCATCGGGAACACGGTTAGCCATGATTGTCCCTGTTCCGTGCAAGTTCATTTGATGTAATCTTTCTAAGAGTGGAACCGTATTAAAATACCGATCAAAGTATATGCAACTACCGCGTGGGATGCTTTGCGCCAAATACAAGATGACTCCGGGCCCTTCTCCTAGACTCTCTATCAAAAATTGGATTTTGCGGGTAGTAAATCTCAAAATTGACCATGAGGCCTTGGTATGTAGTAACTACATAGTTTTTTTAATCCCAGTGGCCGCGGTTTGTTACGAACTAATACACGAATGCGACATCTTCCCGTAAAAGGAATTACTTGCTGTAGTAGCCTGGCGTCCTCTCAATTTTTTCGCAAGCTTTGTGAACGGCTTGGATTGCTGGCTGTATTTTTTCCAGAGCGGGTTTGTATTATTTGGTGGTGGTGTGTCTGAAAAGACGACATGCAGATTGTTGCGGAGCAAGAAGAAGCGGTCCCTAGTCATGACATTAGATATAAGTTGCAAATCCATACCTTGACGCCAATACATATGGATTCTGGGATAGCTAATACATCCCATTACCAGTAAAACTCCATATAATTTTTTGATCTCTGCTGTTGTTGTATTAAGCACATTGCCACTTTTTGTCATATAATAAATATTCAAATATTAATAAGATTTATTTATCAAGACCTTTAAGAATATGTTGAATTTCTTCATTGTTAGCTGAAACTAATCGAACTCCTTTTGATTTTGCAGAAGGGGAAAGAGAATTAGTTTCAGGATTTAATATTGAATATAGAAGAGGGATAGATATATATAATAGATTTGCTTTAATTTTTTTAGCTGAATATTCAAGAATTTTGTTTATAAGAATATTATTTATTTTAATATATATAGGGGTTATAATATATCTTTATTTTTATTTTAAATTAGTTTTATTTCCTTTTATTTATTTGAGTTCAAGGTACATTACCTCGTTATCGATATGATAAATTAATATATTTTTATTTATTTGAGTTCAGGTACATTACCTCGTTATCGATATGATAAATTAATATATTGAGTATTTTTCTTTATATTTTGATATATCATATATATCAAAATATAAAGAAAAATACTCCAAAGGTGTAAGAAGAGTAGTTGCTGGGCGAGGTAAATATCCAGAGTGATCTTTATCTTCAAAGGGCCTTTTTCTCCAGTTCCTTTGCCGCTGGTTCGTTTGTGTGGTTGGTGTTCGAGTACTAGATGCAGAGGAATGGCTAAGTTGAACTGGTGCCCGATCGCGAATTGTAGTGGCAATAGGTGGTCGTCGATTTGTTGACGACGCCGACGGACTGCAACCCGAGGATGACGACTGTACGTTGATTGTGCGACGTTGGCTTGACGAACGGTTGCGTGCGGTAAAACGTTGATGCTTAAATGGTGGCTCACCCTCTGGCATAGAAAACTCTGGATTTTGTACAGGAAAGAATTCGGCTTCGGCGTTAGGTCTTACGGTGGACTCAATATCTGCGTCCATTTCATCCTCTGTGCTAGTCTGTTCTGCCGCGGCTGCTCTGCTGAGAAGATCTTCGCCATCTGAATCTTCGAACTCCGAGTTACAACCATCCCCAATGAGTTCATGAACCAATTCCGAAGTTAAAGGCCCTAAAAGAAACGAAACATTTACATTACTCAGAATAATCAAAAAACAAACACCGTCCTGACATGCACGATCGTGTTTTATATCTTTAAGTACTTTTAGAACCCAACTTTTTCAAATTTTGATTAAAAATAAGAACTAATTCTACATTTTAAGGATACATTTAAAATAAATGCATATAAAACATATTAAAATCTATCAATTAAGTTATTTAAATAAATACTTACTTTGCGTGCCTCTCGTCTTTAAGTACGCGTTCATACTTGTCACTTGACACGACACCGACTGAGCGCCAATGAAGGACCTTATTTTTAAAATATCAAATTTAATGAAACGCACGATCGATCTACAGCGTTTTAGCGTGGTAAAATTGGTTAGATTATTCACTAGAATTTTTCAAAGTTGAACGCACTATCGTATCATTCTGTGCTGAAAGGGTTAATGTTATGTGGGGTTTTGGAACAAAGTTCCTTATCGCATCCATTTGACGGATGGGGGCTAGGCGAGAAAAAGTGTAAGATGTTTCCGTCACGACCCCCTTTCTATAGAGCGAACGAGATGGAATAATATCCATCTCCCTCGCACTTTTGCTTATCATGCCATGAAAGAAATATTATTTTAAATGACGGTTCATTTTAATAGACCCTAGTAATTCATTTATTTGTATTTGTTAATCAATTTTTTTTTTAAATAATTATATTTTTTAAGTAATGCTATTAAACATTACTAATATTCCCTTAAACCACTTCTGGTAAGCTTAAAATGCTTCTGTTAGAAGTGGTTCACCTTTCGAGTTCGCGGTCCGCGGCCTCCCATTAGGCTACTGACGTTTAAAATATAATAATAGCATAATATTATATATAAATAATACATTTATTTTATCAATAATAATATGCTACGAAAGGAACTTCATTCAAACAGAGTGTTCCACGACACTAACGCATGTTTTTTTTTTATGTTATCACATCAAAATTAATTTGGTAGTAGGGTTTATGTTTCTCTTTCATTGTCTTTTAACCCAAAGTTTCATTCTTGGATATTCATTTTTAGTAAACCTTCAGAAACCATTTGTACAAACTTCCAAATCTTTAGATTAGACCAAATGTAGGTATCGGCAACTCGAAGTCAGTTAAATAATTGTACCTTGCTTGGTACAAATCTCATTTTAGAATTCTTTTCACCTCTTCAACTGACGAAACTTCGTAGGGTAAATTTTGCTCGATAATCGCCATCACAACTTAATAGCAATAGCATTTGACCTCAAGATCTATCTCAACTCCGTTTGTTTGATTTTAATAGATTGGGCATGAGACATATCATCGGTCAGATTATTCCTGGGCAGCAAAATTTTCTTAAAAAACAGCACCAATAAGTTCTTTGGATATACTACTACTTTTGGAAACGCATATGAAAGTATATAGGGTACCTACTAATAACAAAAAAACAATGTTTAAAATTTTTGTCTGTCTGTCTGTTTGTTCCGGCTAATCTCCGAAACGGCTGGACTGATTTTCACGGGACTTTCACTGGCAGATAGCTGATTTTATAAAAGTTTTATTTTAGAAAAAGAATTAGGGAAAAAGATTTAGGGCAATCTCAAATTCAAATTTTTTTGGGCAATTGGACCTCAATTACTTACCGGTAACAGCATTACAGATTTGTAAATAGTAAGTTTAAATTTTGTTGATATGTAACGACATGCATTGCAGTCCTATTTTCAAATTACCTTTGATATTTCAATGCCTTTTCCAACAATATTCATTGCTATTGTACCAGTAGACATAATATCTGTTATATATTTCATAAATATTTTATTCAAAACAGCCACTCTTCGCACTCCCCTTTTACCAGGTTCATATTTTATTTTTGTTAGGCTTTTAACACTAGGCATTGGAATCGTGTCTAAAGTTTGAGATGGATACCACTGTCTAAAAAAGTTACGAAATATTAATTTAAATATTAATTTCTATAAGTAATAAAAACGAAAAGTGATCATTATACATGGCATTACTTTTTACTTTTAGGGCTAATCATTTTAGAAAGTCGAACGCCTTGCTTTTTGAAATTATATAAAAGCATTGAAACATGATAAAAACGGCGAAACATTATTGTTTCCTTGGTCAAACATCAGTTATATACGGAAACTAATTAGAAATCTCGTATCCGATAGAATATTTAATTGGCTGAACTTTAAACTAAAATTTCACGTTGAGCTAATATTTTCGCATTTAGCTGAAAATAAAAACAATTCATGTTATGAGGACGAGGAATGTCAATGTCAGATGTCAACATGTCAACTGTCAATTAGACATGTATGCATAGAGATATACCTATGGAGGCGGCATATTCTACTATAGAAATAATAGTTATACAAATATCTATAATATCGACACACACTTGTCAAAAACAGTTTTGTCTCTTTTTAACAAAGCAGTAGCTGCAATAGAAAAGAGAGACAACTACACTTTGTCAAGTGCTTATTTTCGTAACACTTTCGTGACGTCATTAGCTCATCCATGCGACTGCGCCGCCATGTTAAGCGCCAAGTTTTGTGGTAGATCTGCTGTCAAACTGTCAAAAAGCAGTGACAAAGTGTTGTACTAGAGATTATTTTAATAGATTAATTTTGTTCAGAAATGAATAAATAATATTAATAGATTATAATTCCCGGATATCATGTTTCATGATCATGCCAGATTTTCAATTTCAAATAAACAAAATTAATGTACTACCTGCAAAAATAATATTTTCATTTAAAATCTGATTTTATATATATTATTTTATATTAAAAATACTACAATATGGGATTATAATATGGGATCAGGGATCTCCATCCCAGTAATATTGTACAGTAAATAAATCTGGTATACAAGCAAAAATCTTCTCAAGAATCTTCCTTTACTCTGTCAATATTCATTTTTATTGTGTGCGTTATAACTTTTTAACTTTGTTCACAATTATATAAATGATGTAAAAACTTGAATAAGTACTTAGCACACTCAGAACATTGTTTAAAACAAGTTGCAAGTTAGCTGCCTGCATACTTAACTCTTTGTTTGACTGTACCTAATACAAGAAATCTGTAGCAGAGTATGCACTGCGTAAGTGTACATATGCGGTGAAGCCTGGTGAAGCAGCTCACAAAACTTAACGGATAGCAATCCAAATCTAATTTGACAACCCAACAATATCCATTGCTTCATGTGATTGAAAAATTCGTTTGCTCTACAACAAAAACAACGCAATGGATATTGTTAAACTGTCAAATTGGTATGGTTTGTCATTTTGGTGTGTTACACAATTAGGCTACGGATTTAATTTTTATCTACACAAAAGCCATAAAACTGCCAGACACATTATTTATTCCTCAGATAAGTTATTTGACGATTGAAAATATACCCTGTACTTATATAAATACCTACGGAATAAAATAAATAAAGCAACAAATTCAATTATATGAAATGAGAACAAATTCATATTAGTAAAAATATCGATATCAGCCCATATTGCTGAGTTACAACCCTATAAAAGGCGGCCATTTTATGCCAGTGTATTGTAGGTAGTCACGCTAATTCTGTAGGTATGCCCAGTCCATATACTTCTAAGTCAGTGCATGTATGCGTTAGTACTAGTACTTCATTATAGTTTGTGGACATGTGTCAATCGAGAATAACTTGATTATTTGACCCGGGTCGCATCATAGTATTGATGATTGCAATTACATGTTTGAACGTTCCGGAACAAACGATTGACAGGACCTACGACCAAAGAATATAGTAATGTCCGACGACCGACATTATCAAGTGGGTCTCACAGATCACAGATTACTGAAACTCGAAATGATCCATTTGAATGATCGAGATCGACACCAGTGACCAGATTCGTAAAACGAATCAACACTTGAGTGATCGGGTCACCAGAAATGAAAGAATGACACATCATGTCTATTGTCAATGTCAGTGACAGATGTGGGCTCAGAATCGCAGGGTGAGGTGATCAATATTTGTACGATTTGCACACAATCATAATTTTGTCTATCATAATCATCATCATCATCATAATGTTGGCTTGGGCAACTAAAAATAAGGCGAGAAAAAGATATAGCTGTTTCTTTCCTTCACGTTGTTTTAGATTGCTATTTTAAAATTTAGATACAGATACACATAATTATGTCGGAAGAAACTAAGTGTTAATTCCGTGATAAGCGTCTTATTTACGGTCCATCTTGCTGTACGTCCCACTAAGGACATCCACGACGCACGACGCAAAACGACAATGAGTACGTCATTATTATTAATTGTTTGCTGGTCGCGCTGGATGCATTTTGTATCCAGCAAGCCTCCCCACTACTTTCGTTTCGCGCTTATGGATAATGAATAGGTCTGACGTACGTCAAAACTGTCGTGCATCAAGCATATTTTTTTGCGCCCAAAGCAAGGACTACCCTCCATAAGCGGTGGAGGGACGTGGTGAATGCTTATAGCATACCACGCAGCCGGCTGCGTGGTTATGTGGGACTCACTTTGAAGAAGTGCCTTACCCACTAAACACCACCTGTGGGAACGGCTTTGGCCTGTATAGACTTTCCGCCGAATCGGACACGATCTCCCTCGGGGCAGGGAGACGTGGGGCACAAACGCCCGGGTACGGAAGCGCGGGTTAACCAACACAGCCGCAAAGGGCGGCGGTGCTGGAGTAAAGGTGTGTTAGTCGCATGAGCGAGAATGCACTCACCGTACGGGGACGTCGAGCACGGTCTGCTAACGCAACCGCACGGGGGCGGTGGCGCTAGCGGAGACGGTAAGGGAGGGGAAGGCACTCACAATCACAGACTAACTAGTAGATTCTACCCGAATACAATCTAACAATCTATTATTACATACTTACTGATCATTCTACCTACGTAATATAATCTATGATAAAAACCAACCGCGCATGCGCCACACTACACTTCTTTGCGCATGCGTGAAGACATAAGTAGAGCACATTTTTTTTGTTTGAAATAGCTGTTCTAGTACGTAAGTACATATTACTTCACTGAGCCCTGCCTACATTTTAAGTGAAGCTGCAACCATGCTCAACTTCTTGACACGCACTCTCGCATATATCTTTTTTCTTTTTTCTTTATCAGCCTGCACCTATGCACCTAAAACCATGTTAATGGTTGCAAATGATTTTAAATGCATACATGTATATGAGTGCATGTTCTTGCAATAAGGTGAGCATGGTTTTGGCTTGGTTTTTGCATCCCTTGAAATGTACGCAGCGCTCCGTTTTTCTTTCTTTCTTTGTTGGTATGAGGATACTTGAAGTATTATTAATTTTACAAGTATTAAGTAATGCAATTGATATCTGGAATGACAATAATGTTTATATTATTTCTAAATTTGAGAGTAGGGTGCGGGTTCAACATTATTAAAAATAATTTTGTATAGGACGCCACGAGCACGAATGGGCTTGTGGCAGTTTTACCTTACATGTACCGATCAATTAAAAAAAACCGTGTGTGTGTACTTATGTACGCACGTAGGAAGTTATAGTTCTTTACCGTAACAAAACAAAAATAACTAAAAATAGCTACCTTAAGATATAGTTATCAGTTCCCACAAAAACTTGAGAGACAGTTACGAGTTCGTAGCGCGCATCGTAACAACTTCATGGTGTCGTTTTTAGGTGTCGGTGTGCGCGCGCATTGTAAAATTTCACTTTTTTTATAGGATAAGGGTGACAAACGAGCACACAGTCCACCTGATGGTAAGTGGTTGCTGCGGCCCACCATCTATCCTCTATTACAAATCAAAATGCAGATGCGTTGTCACCCGTGAGGACTAAGATGGAATGCCTCATTTCCAGTAAACAGGGTCTCCGGTTCTCTACACTCACCATACGAAACACAGCAGTGTTAAGCTGCTATTTTACGCTGGTATTCTATGAGAGCGTGGTCCTTCCCCGGTCGAGCCGACCCATTCGTGCTACAACTATACTACTAATATAGCTGCAGCATGGATCTACCACGTAAAAACTCTCATCATTTTTCCCAAACGCTCCAAAAGAAGTATAACTTCAAAAAAAAACATGTAAATGTTTGATTTTACACGTTATTTCATCGGTATGTTTTATTCGTATGTGAGCTATGATATCTCAGATTCATATATCTCGCGTATCAACTCTGGAGGTAAGTAGTTATTGTAGAATTTTACTAAAAGTCCCTCCACGTTTTCTTTCCAGAACTGGTTGTCTCTTTTTATGGATTCAAATTTAATTTTACCGTCGCCTATCCACAGGAAAATACACATATTTTAACCAGTTCGTATTTGGCCCTGAATTTGGTTGCACCATTTGCTTTTTGTGTTGACAGTGAAAACGTCAGATTTATACAACCAAAAGTCAATTTTCTTTTGTTTGATTGCTTTTTCGGGTTCCATATTATTATCGAATCATGGGCAATTTCACTTCGAAAGAATCAGGTTCATATTTGCAGTCTGGACTAGCACCCAGAAATGAATATTTGTGGTATAAGACTAAGACTTGTCTATAACACCTCCACGCTAGCTTGATCCCGTCGACTCAAACGTCGCAGGCACATCAAACACTGACAGCACAAGTAAGATAACGGATGGGGCGCGTCGCACCCGTAGGTGGGCACGACGCGTTCCGGCACACACTGTATACCCGCGTACCTGGGCGGTTCTCACCGCCTAGAACATCAACCGACACTAGCTAAGCAGTCAGAGGCGGGGGTACGCACACCTCCACTTGGACAGCGGTTAGATAGCTCAAAAAACCTCAAGAGGGGGAACATGATGATTGTTAACAATATGTTCCAATTCATAAACCATCATCATCCTCATCTTCATTGCCTTTCCCTTTTTTTAAATAGCTTTTAAGCCGTGAGCCCTGTGCCAGATAAAGCTGTAAGAACCGCATAGGCTAACAGCACCAACCTCAGAAATAGATGATGTCGATAACACTATAATAGTGTATTATCCGCGTTTGCACGATTATGACCAAGCCACCAACCTCGATGAAGTTATCAAAATCATTCCCCAGTACAATCGACGACTTTCGTCACCTCACCAGGCTCTTCACAGCCGACCATGTGTCCTACCACATGTACGCTCTTCCAGACGCTAGTAAAAGGAGTCTCCCTCAACCTCAAAGCAATCGAGACTCTCGACGATCTAGGATCCAACCACCGCCCGGTCTCCCTCATCTTTGGCCATCAGCCACCCCCTTCAACTCCCTCCACCAAAACCTTTACAAAATGGAAGGGCTTCACGGAGTCCTTAGCCTCAGCTATAGACTCTCCGGACTCCCCCATCACCCTCTCTTCCGACATCATCGATAGCCCCGAAAAAATCGACACCGCGGTTGATTATCTCAACACCCCTTAAGGATAATGAAAGGGTCATCCCGGTTGCTAATAATAGTCTTCCCCGAGATATTAGCAACCTCATAAAAACCAAGAGAGCTGATCTCCGGAGAGCTTCACTCTATGCCACCCCTGACTATAGGCGTACGGTAAATCGTCTTCAACGAGAAGTCCGTTCACGCCTCTCGGAACTAAGAGATCTCAAAAAGAGTAATCTCATGGAGAATATCTCCCCCTCACATACAGCGTACTACCGGATGGCGAGAGCCCACCGCATAGACGCTATCACATACATTCCCCCTCTCTCCCGTTCCGACGGTACTATTGCCTTCGAGGACGAGGAAAAAGATGAGTGCTTTGCAGACAGCATCGCCGCGCAATGCTCTCCCAGCCCACAGTCCACCGACCCCTCCTACATCCAGGCAGTGGAGGATGAAGTCCGCCGCCGGAACTTACCCCCCACAGCCTCTGACCCTATCACTGTGTCCAATGATGAGATCTCATCCATCATCAAAGGACAGAAGCCCAAAAAGGCACCGGCCAAGCCCTCAAACATTTTCCTGAGCAGGTAATCACCTTTTTGGCTATAATCTTTAACGCCTGCTTCGATCTCAGTTACTTTCCCACCAAGTGGAAAGAGGCAACTGTCATTGGTATCACCAAACCAGTAAAGCCTCACCACCTCCCCTCAAGTCACCGCCCCATCAGCCTCCTCAAGGCCACGAGCAAACTCTTCGAACGCATCATCCTCACTCGCATGAGGCGCCATCTGTTTCCCACAGATGGCGACCCTCTTGTTATCCCCCACCCATTTGGTTTCCGAGCGAAACACTCATGTCCCCAACAAGTTCACCGTGTAGTGGAATATATCCTCGGCGGTTTTTATCCTCATCGTCATAAGACCATCGCGATCTTCTTTGACATAGCAAAGGCGTTTGATAGAGTCTGGCATGAAGGCCTTGTCTACAAACTTTACAAAATAGGCCTCCCTGATCGTCTTGTTCGTCTCGCGGCCTCTTACTTGAAGGATCGTACCTTTCGTTTCAGACACGAAGGCACGCTCTCCTCTCCGCGTCATATCAAAGCCGGTGTCCCTCAGGGCTCTGTGCTTGCCCCTCTTTTTATATATACCATTCACCAACGACATTCCCATCCCGTCGAATGGTGTTCAGCTCTCCCTCTTTGCCGATGATACAGCCCTCTATTATAAAGTTATCTCACTATCATTTATCCGGAACAAGATCCAACAATCAGTTAGTGACTTAGGAGCTTGGTTCCAAAAATGGCGTATAGATGTGAACCCGGAGAAGAGCTCCGCCGTTTGCTTCGAACATAAACGACGCCGCCCTACTACCATTCCGCCAATCCGAATGATAGGAACCCCTGTCCCCTGGCATAAGACCGCCAAATACTTAGATGTCACCCTTGACATGAGGCTCACTTTCGAGCCCCATGTTAAGAAAGTAACTCGCACCGCGCGCTTTTACCTGGGTAGGCTCAACAGCATGCTGGGCCGTCACACTAAAATGTCTCTCCGCAACAAGCGAACCCTATATAAGGTCTGTATACGACCAGTTATGACATACGCAGCCCCCATTTTTGCGCATGCTAAACCTAGAATCTTAAAGGAACTTCAAGTAGTCCAAAACTCTTTTTGTCGTCGGGCCACGAACGCACCCTGGTTCGTCCGTAACGCCGACCTACACCGAGACTTAGAGCTCCCCACAATTCAACAATTCCTAAAAACAGTCTCTGAGAACTTCTTCAAAGCCTCAGAGTCTCACTTAAATCATCTCATTGGTGAGGCAGCTTCCTATGCAGCCCCACTTCCCTCTCGCTATCGAGTTCGAAGGCCGAGAAACTCTCTCTCGGACCCCCCCAACCAGCTTTCGGCCGACTTGGACTGCCTACTGGCGGCTCAGGCCGAGTCTTCTCCCAATGCATAATTTGCCTTAGTTAGGCGCACCTTTCAGCGGCTACTCGCCGCCTGCACCCCTTTCCCTAACCCCTCTCCTGTCGCTTCCGATACGGCAGAAAGGCCATACAGGCCAAAGTAAGTCCCACAGGTGGTGTTTAGTGGGTAGGCACTTCATAGTGTGTCCCACATAACCATGCAGCCGGCTGCGTGGTATGCTAAGAGCATTCACCACCTCCCCCGCTTCCGGAGGGTAGTCCTTGCTTTGGGCGCAAAAAAAAGTATGGACGGCAAACGTCAGGTAGAGCTCCAAGCAACATGACCTCTCTCTAGGAAGCCTAGCGGCTGTCTAATTTAAATTGATCCAAACGCAGAGTTTTATTGTGGTTTTATATGTAGTAATTTTAAAATATTTATAGAAAAATAATAAAGCACTTTAATTTTTAATTTTAAAGGGTAAGAACTAAAAAATATGTTCGCTATTATTTTATTAAATTAACTAACATAAATTGGTGAAATTAATCCTTATATCCACAGCATTTTCCAAACCAAAATCAAAATATCTTTTCTGGTAACTATTTTCCTTGGGGTTTGTAAAATTGATTGTATTTTTTTTTGTTTCGTAAAATTATCAGCCATTACAGATATTTTAAGCTTTAAAATTGACGCTAAAAGGGAAATTATGAAAACCTCTGTTTAATTTTCTTGATAGAATCCACATCATAAAATTTACTATAGTTCGGCCGTTCAGAGAATGCGTTCCTGACACATCGCGATTGAACTGACGACGTAACTTTGTAATTGCGTTGCAGTTACGATAAAATATTTTTGCTGGTTGTTTACCGTTTTAACAATTGATGAGCATTAAAACAACATTATTATATCAATAATCAATGAATGTTATAATTTTGTGCCAAACTGAGTGTCAAATAACTTGGTAAACAATATTTTCTAAATCTATACTGCGCTATTACAAGGTTATGTCAGCGCTTTATATTTGTAGTGCTGTGCTAACAATAACAGGCAATAACAGTATCGTAATCTGTTCTTATACAGTTATACTTTATAAAATAATACGTTTTGTTTTTCTTTTAAGAATTTGAAAATAATGGACTATAAGATAACTTTTATTAAATATAAAATAAAACTACGACCAAACCGAATGCGCGAAAGAAAGTAGCATTTTATATTTAGGTTGAAAATGGTAACCCCAAATGGCGTTATGGGCCGTCATTTTGTGACGCTAAAACAGTCGTCTGTTGTCGTTTCGTGCGCATAGACCACGTTCTTCAAGTGTTTTCGATCTGTTTTTATTTGATTACCCGGCTTTCGTTTAATGGACTGTTTCTGCTTTTCAAACTGACATCGGCGCTAAATCGGACTTCGATTGTGTTTTGTATTGCGTTCTTTTTACTTTTGGTGCATAATAATGCCTAAACGTGGACAAACATTGAAAAGTGGAGCCCGTGAGTTAATCATCAAGCTGCAAGATTACTTTGAGCGGGAGCGGCAAAATGGCGGACCCTGTCGGATACCTGTCGTAAGTATAAGAACGCGTCTCTCAGGCGCTTGGAGTTAGCAAACGAACGATAACAAATATTAATAAAGAAAAGTTCGGCTCTACTGGCACGGAAGATAATATTTTACGTACTCCGAAGAAGAAACGTAGAACTAAACCTGTGACAGATATTGACACCTTTGACGCCGATGCAATCAGAAATCATATATATGGTTACTATTCCAGAAATGAATATCTCAACAGGAAGAAGCTTTTGGCATCGTTAAGAGAAGCTGGACTGTTTAGCGGGGGTAAAACTGCTTTAACCAAAATCTTAAAAGATATTGGTTTTTCGTATAAAAAACAGACAAAAGAAAAATTTTATTAGAACGATACGACATAATTTTAAAACGGATAAGTTTTTTGAGAGAAGCAAAAAATATTGATAACTGAGATAATGTCGTGTTCATTGACGAGACATGGCTAAACGCCAATCACACGGTTTCCGTTCTTGGACGGATGATACACAGCGTCGACGTCGAAAGTACCAATGGGTAGGGGCCCGTCTGATAATATGCCGCAAGTTCTGCAAAATACGGCTTTGTGGAGAACGCGTTACTGGCATTTCAATCAAAACCACAAATGACTACCACGAGGAAATGAATGCCACTACATTTAAAGAGTGGTTCCAGAACGTGCTTTTGCCCAGCCATCGGATATCATGGATAATGCCTCCTATCACTCGATTCAAATACAGAAACCACCTACCCAAGCTAATAAAAAAGAAGAAATGGTGGCTTGGTTACAAGCAAAAGGCATTGACGCAAATATGCAGATGCTAAAACCAGAGCTAATTAAATTAGTTAAAGAAAATAAAGCGGCAAATGTGCGATACGAAATCGATGAACTGGCTCTGGAGTACGGTCATCGCGTTCTAAGAATTCCACCGTATCATTGCCAATATAACGCGATTGAGCTAATCTGGGCTCAAATAAAAGGTTACGCCGCCCGCCACAATACTTCCTCGCCATTCAGCACGAAAAAGATGATGACCCTATTAAAAGAAGTCTGCAGGGAAGTCACAAGAGATGACTAGGCAAAGGTTGTTGAGAAGACTAAAACCTGATTGTGGAACATTTTGACCGAGATATCAGGATTGATTCTGTTATTGATAATAATATAATTATACATGTAGGCGAAGATGATGATGAAGACACCACCTCCTCAAGCAAATCAGGTCTGATTAATATTCTGTACGCACATTCAATTCAATGTACTTTATTGCATAGAAATACAGATTGTAACTTTGTAACAAAGAATAAATAAAACAATTTTATTATATTAATATTACCTTTTTTTGGTTTCCACTTAAATTACTAAAATATAAATTTTAAATGATTCCGCCAATTTAAAACGAAAATAATCTTAAAAATAACGCGGCGGTTCATTTTGGAGGAACGGTAACGAACTCAGTGTTATGTTGTGCCCATCACTAGTCGTGACTAACTGATCAGGAACTGTCAGGAACGCATTCTCTGAACGGCCGAACTATAAAGTTATGAGTTAATATCATTTGTGTAAGATAAGCGGTTGATGGATATTAACAGGTTTAAAAAGTACTGTTTTGAGCTAATCAGCGATTGGAATGTATATACGTCCTTAAGTAATCATTTACAAATTGAATATTAATAACGTATGTTGTAACGTATCCTAATTATTAAAATGATGGCATCTAGCTTTAAATAATGAAACTTTATCACTAAATAAACTTAATTATGAAGGCATTGAGGTGTCGGTTTGTTACTGAAAATTGATGAAAATATTTTTTTCTGTACAAAAGTTTTATGAATCTACAAATGATGAATTAAAAGTTATTAACTACTTACCTATCCATTGTAATATTCATCAAAACGTTAAAAATTATGATGTTTTCTCACAAAGCGCTCGACGTAAACTAATTAGAAAATTTACCACTAGACCGCTCACGCTCACAAAACAGTTAAAAACAATCGAAGTTTGCTTATGACGCCAAATTACGGCCTTGTCTTTATTCCTACTGTGTCTTCTAGAACGGGAATCGAATAACACGCTACTTCAATACGTCCTTCGTTAAACTATTCGCCCTGTATTAAGAAGGTATTGTTGGTCAGGCTAAAATTAGGACTTCATAATTCATTTCAAATTACTTATCAGATTTTGAGTTTGGTGGTAGCTCATATTGCAAAATGAGCCATACATCGGATCTGGTTTTAAAATCAAAAACATTATTTTAATGTATGTGATCACGTAAGTATTGTGATTTTGTAATCAATACGAATAACAATAGCTTTGCAATGAATGAACAGTCATGGACAGCACTAGGTAATGGGTGGAGCCTACGCCATTTTAGTTGTGTACGAAGTGCGTTCCGTGTTCAGTTGTGCAGTGAATACAGACCGAAAAGGGCGAGAGAGACCATTAGTTGTATCTTTCTATAATTCTGATTGGTCTACGTCACTGGTTTAAAGGACGTGGACCAATCAGGCTTGCAGTAAAGAGACAGGTATTGTCTGCACCATAGACTTAGAATATACTGGCGTATAGAGCATCTGACAGCCTGAAAACGCGTGACCAATTTTGATTTGTCATTGTGTGCGTTAGCTAGTGATGTATATTTTACTTACAAGGACTATCGAACATGATTATTAAAGAAGCGGTAAAAATATTATAAAAAATTGTTTAGTGCATGAAGTTGAATAACTTCAAAAATTAACTGAATTTTACCATGATAGTTCTAAAATAATTAAAAAATATTCATATAACATGTTCCTGGGAATAAGCTGTAAGCTACCTATTTATATTAACATATTGTTAATATAAATAGGTAGATACTTAACTAATTATATACCTATTTATATCTTATAAATTTTATAAAATGTTTTGATGGGAAAATAAAAACGGGGGCTCGGCTGCTTTATTTTTCATATAAGTATTACTTTTGATAATTACAAACATTTAATAATAAATAATTAAATACATTATAGAAGTTTATTTTAACATTCGACTTAATTATGAATGTAAACTTAATAATTTAAGCAAGGAAACTTGTAGGAATCAGTTAAATAAGATTGCTCTGTTTAAAGGCCAATATGTTTATGAGGCTTCATCATGCTTCATGTTTATATTCTTTCATCTGTTCCTGAAAAGTATAAAGTAATAATAAACTTATTATCATTTTAGCTGCATGGATTTTAAAAACATAATGATCTTAACACAGTAAAGTGCACTAAGTGTCTGAGGATACAGATGCACTCTCTATTCTCTCAATCTCGGTATGTTAAGAAAATGGTCACTCATTCATGGACTGACCGCGGCAAGTGCAACTTAATTTCGCAGATCTATTGATCTGCGCAGCTATTACTTAACCACGAGTTCCTTTTCTCTTCGACTAGCGCTGTAGGGGATGAACCACGCTATTTCAGCCCTCGCGACAATGTCGTCGGCCACCAAGCATGAATCGGGCATCGACCGTTGTGAGTATCATATCGTACTATGGAATTTATACTATCACGTCTCATGCGCGGACGTCTAGTAGCGCTTGAGGAGCATTACTAAATATCTATACCTAACTACGCTAAAAGTTTTATTATTGTGACTTGGGAATATAATCCGAAGTTTCGAAGCTCAGCACAACCCCTTGGGGAAAATAGCGTGATGCTATGAATATTGTACTAGTGTGACCGTGAGACTGTGCGGTTGGTTAAGTAAGGTTATTAATTTATTTTGGTTGATAAATAGATACTTAGTTGGGTTCATAATGGCTTAAAGAGGATAATCTCAAGATTTTTTTGTCTTTTATGTACTACAGTTTTATAATATATGAAAATCTGTCTCTATATTTATCTAAAGTTTTGAAAGTTAAATTTTTGAAGTCTTATTATAAAATATTTTACTTACTAGTAAAAATAATGTAGAAATGACTCCTTTTAATAAAATTGTTTTTAATCTTCTTTTTCTTTCATACTTCTCAAGAAAATGTTTGCTGCAAATTGTTGAGTTCTTCTTTGCATTCCAACTAACCTGTCCAATGAACCTTAACCACTTTTTCTAATTATAGAATCCGGAGGGAATCTGACAAACGGCAAAATAAAATTTCATTTTAGAACGCAAACCGAGGATTTATTTTCTTGTTGTGTAGGCAAGTCTATCGATTCATTATAAACATTCAAGATAAATATCGACATTAATTTTGATATAGTTGAGTCAATCCCTAGCGTACATGTAAAATATTTTGTATAAAAATGTATTTTCCAAATTCATGCAAATTATCAACAACGTGACTTTTTTCTTTGCAAAATAACAAAATTAACAAAATAATTGAAAACATTCTATATTTTAAACAGTATATAACATAAATTATAACCAAAAATAAACGCTTCATAACATTGACGACGTTTTGAGAATTTACCCGTAAAATGTGCAATTATCAGAATTATTTCTATTATTAGCACCACAATCACTTACAGAACAAGTAAGCATTTTGAAAAAAGTTACTTACTAAAAATAACCACTATTACACTTTAAAAAATTACAAAATATTTCGGAGCTATTTCTTGCGTGCCGAATTGTGCCGACCTGTCATTTAAAATCGGTTACAGAGTCATGAGATTTGGTATCCTTTTCTATCTTGCATTTTTGCCATAAGGAATTTTCTTCTCCCTTGCACACTATGTTGGTCTATACGCCAGTATATTCTAAGTCTATGGTCCGCACGGTCGCTTTGTCTCTTTCTAGAGAATATTCACTTTTGTGAGACTAACGCTCACTCTATTTTCTCTATGCCTATGGTAAGAATCATTTAGTTCATGTTACAAACTAATAAGAAGTGCGTTCATGTCCTCTATTTTATTTAGGTCATTGTCAGAACCTTAGAGTATTTATAAGCAAGCTATAGAGCACGCGTTATAAATTATGAGTGTAACAGTAAGCACGGGTATGAACAGTCTCGAAATGGTAAGGGCGACGTCATTAGTCGCGAAAGGTCACGTCCGTTGTTGTTTCTCTCGACGGTATTTATTTGAATTTTAAGTTACCGTGGTGAAATATGCAGTGCCAAGTTGTAAAAACTAACCAAGTGCGTGTTGGACCATGCACAATGTGGAGGTGGGGTTCCGTAGTTGCCCGTCACAATACGTGGGCTATCTTGATAATGAGCATATTAAGTGAGTTCGCGGTTTGACCGCTATAACGACTAAAAATGTAACGACGAACTAAATAGGACGATGATAACTGAAGGACTTATTTTCCAATCGGACATAGGGAGTGCTATTCAAAAAAGATTTAAAAATAATACATGCATATAAGTCGTTTTCTTCATAAAATGTTTATTTCTTAGCTTACATTACATTTACAACAACATTACAAAGTTATAATGAAGCTAGTTTTAGGTAATTTTCTATGGAGTTGTAACGAAATTTTTACTAATCTAAGTGCAATTTATAAGTTGGTCGACTATTTCTTGTTAACTTGTTAATTCTACTTAGCTGTGATAGTTTTCCTTTTAACTCCATATATATACATACTACTAACGTGTACACTTTTCACATTTCCAAAAACAGCGGTTAAGTTGGTAGAGGGGAGGGGGGGACGTATGTCTAATGAAAACTAGCACTTTAAAGCTAAATATTTCGAAAACGGACCCCTGAATCGAAAAGAAGTTCTTCCATACTCCCAGTGTTTTTTAAGACCTGTCCAACAATATTCCACACGATGGAATAGACAGGTAGAAAAAAATCATTCTCCATTTACCTGTATGGGAGGTACCCAAAATAAATATATTTTTTTTAGATTTTATTTTATTACACAGTTTTATTATATTTTTTTTATTTTTTTTATTATATTATCCATATTATACACAGTTTTATTATATTATCTTTATTATATTACACAGTTTTGTAGGCATGATTAATATCTATAACTGTGCCAAATAACAGATTTGTAGCACATAGGGTCTCTGAGTAAAACGGTGTACGGACGGACATGGCGAAACTATAATGTTTCCCTGTTGCTTAACCACGGAACCATAAAAACGATTCAAGGAAGCAAACTAAGAAGAACAGTGGTATTTCTTTTCATTGGTATGTAATATTTCAAAGAAAACACTGGTTTGAACAAAATTACTTTGGGTGTCAAAGGATGTTTCGGGAGGCGCGCCGCCGGGGGCTACACAGCACGTGCACCGCGCCTCGCACTTTGGGCTTTCCCCGAATTAAAGCTAGTCCTGTGCACTCGAATATTTTTTAATAACGGTATATCTTTATTTGTGTATTTTAACTTAAATGTAAAATTTTTAAATAAAACTTTTGAATAGCTTTTTTGTAGGTACATGATAAAAGTAAATACAGTTAAAATACTTTTCTATAAAATTCAGATTTCCAAAAAGCCATGAATGGGCAAATAAATGAGTGGTAGCAATAAAAAAAGCCCAACTGAGAGCACTTGCATGGCTTTGTACATTTTAAAATGCAAGGGTGGACTGCACAAGCTGGTTTGAGATGCAAATCAGAGCTTAACCATTTCACTGTCCCATGAGTCATATATGAACATTTCAATTGTTTAACTATTGTGTCTATTTCTCGGACAGGGAAGTTGTTAAATTTGAAGTAAGACTACACTTATTTAAAAGCGATTAAAAAACTTACTAGCTTCGGCAGTTATTTATTTAGGTACCTACCTACGTAATTAAGTGTGTTTGTCCACGATTTTTTCAAAACGAATGGATGTCATTCAAAAATATTTCGATATCAGAATGAAATGTCTTGTACGTAAAACTGCGATCAAGCAAACAAAACGACAATTATGTTAAAAGTTCACCCTTTTTAAGGGTTAGTAAATTAATTAGATTTTTGTGTTTGATTAGTAAACATCGTTTTATAAATTCGTACCTGTGTTTTATTGATCTGCTAAAACCTACCTTATAATTACCCACCTACTTATACTTATTCTTTACTAAATACTTACTTAATTGAAACTAATAATTTCAGTACAATAACATATAATATGCGTCAATCTTGGCGCATCACTAGCCAATCGCTTCATCTATGTATCATAGTATTTCGTAGTATCTATATAATACCTGCTGACGCTTGGCATAATAGGCAATGAGCGATACGTGATACGTAATTAAATGTCTGTCAATACCATAGACTTAGAATTTACTGTATATTCTAAGTCTATGGTCACTACGAAACTCTAACAAAACAATCAAAAACTGATCAAAACAATAAACTAACAATTTTACACACACATAGATACATTATAACAGTATCGCCGGGTGATAACGACAACTCGGATACAGACTCGGATCAATCGCTCGACGTATCTGCAATTTTATTTCGTATTTCTTTATTTGCCGGGGGTGCGGCCTGTGTTGATAAACTAATCCTAAACAACGCGACCGTTATTATTGTAATTTTTAAGTTTAAAAACAAGTAAATAGCAATAATGTGATTAAAAATTACTTGTATATGAAAGGTAACGACATCTTTTTGTAAATTTGACGTGGCAGAACTCTTTATGCAGCAAAAACCTGAATAATTCGACATTTTTGTACGACTTTGTTTCAGCCGCGCAACTAGATTTAGTCTAGAGAGCAGTGCGACTGCAACTAGTTTTATTGCACGCATAGAACCGCGTGTACTTATACTTTGACAGAGGGGAGTATGGCTACTCCCCTCCGATCCGCCGGTGGCACGTGTCACTCGGTGATGTGTGCCGTAGGTAATTTAGACCGGCTTTTGGTACCTTAAGACACTATCTTCTCATCCCAAAAGTTTCAAGAAAAATGAGAACATATATTTCATACTTCTACACGGCTAGCATGGGCTGGGGACAAAAAATTTATCCCCCGATTATATCCACTGACAAGAGATAAAATGATCTTGTCCTTATGCCAAAGCCAGGCAACGGGGAGAAGTATATCCCCGTTTGACATAGCGAGTAGACATATATCCCGTCCGTAGCATGGAGCCAAATGAAAGATAAAAAATTATGCTTTTTTGACATTTCAAAGGGGCAATTTTATCCTAGTTCATTGGACATGGGTTTAAGTTTATATTCATACAAAAATCTATCTAAGTCTATCTCCCATTTTATCTACTGTGGATATTATATCCACCCGTGTGCCTATGCTCGAAAGGTGGATAAAACTATGCGAGGGGATAAACATTTTCTGCTTTCCCAGGGGATAAAATTGTCTCCTGCTAATGCTAGCCCTGCTAACCTATAATACGTAGTATTTATTCCTTTGGCTGAAAGCCTCTTAACTAATGTCAAAAAAATTACATTGATAATGACAATGAGGGCTAATAATTTTCTTTCCACCAGATGTCGTTAGTTGACACTGAGGTAAAGTTTTTTGTTACACAATGTCATTTAATTGAGAAGTTAGTTTTTAATAAAAGTTTATCAGTTTCTAGAGTACTATATTAATACACAAAACAATGCCTCAGTGGTTTGCTCTTAAATTTTTTGCATATTTTTTACTATTTTTAAAATTTTCTACTTTTATGAATATCTGTGGTTTGGTTTATTTATTTTTATTCTTATTAATATAAAATATAGCTAATAGTACAGAAAGAAACATTTACCTTTACATTTTCCGAACAAATTAACTTCTCCGCTATGAAATCTGTCAAACATTATACTTCACTTTTAAGTGGCGCCGAACTGGTGGTAGAAAAAGTCATGGATGCCCTCATTGTGTGCATTGTGCACCGGCGTGATCAGATTCAGTATTTTAATACCTTTTCAGTATATTTTATCGCTTTTCCGAACATCAGTTTTTGTAGGTATATTGTCGGAGGACAGTCTTTTTGGGTATATTTTGGCTAAGAAGTTATGGTAACAACGTAGCGATCGTCCTCGCGAACGTCACGAACATTGATGTTCAGGGAATTTCTCCGATTTAGTCTAAATTTGATTTAGGAGCTAAGATCAATGAGTTACATGGCAAGCGGCCGCCATTGTAAGATTATTAAACTATACCATAAATAATCTATTATTTTCTTAACAAGATCTGGCTTTTAAGTTTTCAGTTGTATGAATTGGTAAGTAGGTACATAAAATACTTTTATGTATGAATTACAAATAGCATCGAATCGTCTTACACGGTTTGTTTAAGTGAAATGATTTTCTGTTCTGCACTCGACTTAATCTTTGAGATTGTTCTTTCGATATTTCGGTAATTTCCCATAATTAGTAGTACGTTTTTGTCATCATATAAATAGAGCGCGTATTTTATTTGTTTTTATTTTACTTTACGCATCCATCCGGACAGCATGTCCAGTTTTCAGCAAAGTTATTTGGCAAAATGGGAACAAATGAAGGAATTTTCTTCGTGGCTTTCACACTATTAAGATGACGAGTTCGCCACCTTTTACAAAGCATGCAATGCGAAACCCAAAAGAAGATTAACACCTATAAAACAACATGCAAATACTAAAAAGCATACATCGAACTTGAAAAAATATAAAGGACAGTCAAAGGTTTATGATTAGCATTACGATACCTAAAGTAAAAAAGTTCGGAGATATTTTAATTTAAATGAAAGAATAATCCCGGGTTTGACACTTGTTTCTCAATGTGTTGTATCAGCAATTTTAAAACAGAACAAGGTGTTAAAGATGAAGGAGGTTGTGTGAATTTTATTTAATCTTTAGAAAATAATGCTAAAATACAATTCTAAAATTTATTGTGATGATGATGAATGAATAAAACATGTTAGGAAAATCAGTATTTTTACTGGTATATTTGCCCTGTGTAAGTTGGTATATTTCAGTAGTTTTTTGAGGTGCCTTGGTATTTTCTTAAAGTTTAATCTGGTTACACTGTTGTGCACGCAAGTTCGCAAGTTTGGCCTAAAGGTCTAGATACCAGGCCATAAACTCCAAAAAAAAAAGTTCACAAGTGGGAGGGGGAGGGAGTGTTATCTTCCCGCCAATAAGCTGTCAAAATAGGTCGAATTTGGGAAAAGTTTATGTTTAGCATTTATTTTTATGTTTTTCTTTTAAAAATTACTGTAATAGTATATAATACACTAAAATGTCGATACAAGAAGAAGGCGAAGATAATTGGATAGCTGCATTGGACAATCTGTGTTCTAAGTTAAATGTAGACCCAGATGCAGCTAAGAAATCGAAGAAATCATTTTTAGAAATCAAACGCAATTATACTTTAGATGTGAGTATGCTTATGACACATAAGATAAATAGCAAATTATTGTATATCAACCTCTTAATACATATTATTCTCAACGATAAGCGTTACGTGCATATCGTTTCTCACGCTAAATTTCTAGACATAATATGTTAAATTACTATTAAAATAAAATAAAGTACCATTCAAAGATACTACAATTGTAGCTTTAAATGGTTGACACTGAAATTATTTTATAATTTATTTTAGGGCGATATTCAGCATTGGATGGCTTGTGCTTTATATGTGGCATGTCGGACATCTATTACACCAACAGTACAGTCAGGCAAAGTTGTAGAAGGCAACTGTGTCAGCCTTACCCGTCTTCTTAGGCTTTGCAATATAAGGTAAAATATAATATATTTTACATTTTAATCATTATTTATTTTAATTAAATTACTCCTTTTTAACTAATGTTTTTTTATTATTTACAGTCTTATTCAATTTTTTAATAAAATTAAAAACTGGATGGAAATGGCATTAATGTCTACGGATTTTAAAGATAGAATTACACGCTTAGAACATAAGTTTGCAGTTTCAACAGTTCTCTTCCGAAAATTCCAACCTATTTTTCAAGAAATATTTTCTGGTTTAACAAATGAACCACTGAAGTGCAATACAAAAAGCAAAAAACACAAGTAAGTTTTGCTATAACATTGAATAAAAATAGATTTGTTTTAGTTATCATCATCTAAATCATCATCATTGGTCTCATATATCAAAATAGGGTCAAAATATCTTCTAATAAATATAATTTCTGATTACTTGAAAAGTTACTCTGAAATATTATGATCTTTATCGAAACAACATACTATATTATGCAACATAAACAAAATGGCAAATCAAACAATTAGTTATTTGAAATATAATATTGTTAATTCTGATAACTGCTGCTTATAATTCAAGGAAATGTCAGTGATTATAGTTATTTGGCTTGGGAATAGCAGAATAGTAGATTATTCACATGATTATAGTAAAGGTAAAGAATCATTATAAAGAAGCTTTAGGTCCAAGAAATTAAAAGAAGATATTTTGAAAAATGTAGTCTGCCAACTCAACTAAAAATAATCTGCATGTAAGCTTACTTTTATCTTCATAGAAATAAGGCTGTTGCTCTGCAATATTTTAACAGTAGTTTGAGAGAAAACATAAATGGTGAAAGAACTATCAGAATTAAATGACAAAGTTATTGGTGCATTAGGTTTCAAGTACAGTACTTGGAACTAACTACACCAAAAATATATGCCTAAAAATCTTTTAGAAGTGACCAAGTGAATCAGTGAGTGATAAAAAAGGCACTTTTATGCTTATCATTTTTAGGCACAGTTATTAAGGTCTAATAACTCCTGAATTATTTTAGATTTATACATGAAATTTTGGGTTCTAGTATTCAAGGGGGCCTTATGTTATGAGGGGCTTGTAAGTAGCTCCAATTGATGTAAATTTACACACTGCCCTTGCATCACCCTTTTCTTTTCCAAACTTTGCTGGCACACTGCCACATGTCTTGATATGAATTTGATATCTATTTTCTTATTGCAGGTTACAGCCATGTACAACAAATGCACTCTTTGAATTTACATGGTGTTTATATGTGTGTGTTAAAGGTGAATTTCACAATTCTGCTGATGACCTGGTAGACATGTATCATGTATTATTATCATGTTTAGACTTTGTGTTTTCAAATGCTTTCATGTCTAGACGCAATGATTTAATAAATCCTGCTTTTAAAGGTAAATACTTCATAAAATTTTCCATAAGGTATGTAATTAAACTGTGATTTCGTAGTTAAGACTTATGATGACTCACTAGGTCAATGGTTAAGCATTTAGCTGTGGACCATGTTAGTATTTATATAGCCAGCTAATAATAGCTCTGGGTTTGAGTGCTTTTTCAAGTCGATACATTTGTGCTGCACCAATAATATTGCCATAGTGTGGTTGTACAATGGTATTAATATGAATATATGACGGCCTCAGGTCTAGTGGCTGTAAACAGAACTGCTAATCATGATCATCCTTGGTTCGAATTCAGGTTGAATCCATTTACTGAGTTTTTCTGTCAAGAAATTTTCGGTAGCAGCCCAGAGTCAGAAATTTGGCAGTGTTTTACCACTGTGCTTTGGAAAGCATGTAATGGTGTTGATCCTGTGCCTGATCTCTATCTGATTGTGTTAGATGATTGTGTGCATCTGTGCTTGCACACATTAATGCACTATTATCCTGATTTGCACATATGGCTAGTCTCAATTAAGACCAGCCAGCCACTGGGATTGAAAATCGATTAGGGGAACATTATTTGGAAGGTAGATTTGATTAAATGTTTGTTTTGCAATTTGATCTGGCATGTGTCTTTTAATTATAGTACAGATACAAGGCAGCTCTACTATTTATTGAAACAGTTAAAATAAATTTGTTTGAAATATTTTATTATAAGTTTAGGAGAGAAAAATGAATACACTTATTCTGGTTACTAACATTATTTTTGGCATCAAAAAAATCACCCAATTTTTTTTTCTAAAATTATAATATGTTAATTTTAAGGATTACCTCCAAACTGGCTAGCAGATGATTTTGAACTGCCTAAGAAGGCTCCTTGCATTATATCTGTATTATGTGAAATCAAAGAAGGATTATCAGTTGAAGCAGCAACAATGAAAGAATACAGCTGGAGACCTGTTATTAAATCATTTTTTGACAAAGGAGTAAGTTTATTTAACAAAATAGTCTTTTCTTAACACATAACCATTGGTTTTTAAATTCAGTATGAGTTATTGTAGAGTAGAGACGTGGTAGCTTAGGGGCTAAGCACTCACCATAAATATTATACTATGCGAGTAACCCAGGTTCAATCCCCATAGGTATCAATGACAGTTAAGTAGAAATACAGTTTTAAGTGCTGATTACCACATGCTCGTTTGTGAAGGAAATATCATGAGGATCCTGCATGTTTGAAAAATTAAAAAATATCTAAGTTCACGTACATGCATTGGGGCAGCGCAGTGGACACTTCTTTGCCCTAAATCTCTCTCAGAAATGTGAGAACCCCTGTATCCAGAAGTATGGTATAAATAGGCTGTTACTTTACTTTTTATTGTACAAGTAGTATAATTTTTTTTAATATTACCAGCCTTATAACTGTTGGTTATCGCTTACTTAAATTTATTATTAATTATCTCTATATCTATCTCTTCCTATTGTCATTGAGAGAAAAGACAGAGAGCAACTTTGAGCATTTATTACATTGTTGATGTTGGTTTTTAAAAGTAAGGCCTTTAATATACAATGTTGCAGAAACTTGTTTTTCAGTCACACAATTAGCAATGTAAATCTTTTTTTAATTAGTTTTTTCTTAATCGCAAAATACATATTACTTTTAGATCATTTCAATATCTTACTTCATGTATAATAATTGAAATATTTTTGATTTCAGATTTTAAAAGGAAATTCTGACCGACTGACTGGTTTACTGGACATTGGAAATTTTGATGTGAATCTGAAATCATTAAACAATCTTTATGAGACTTATGTCCTTAGTGTTGGTGAATTTGATGAGAGGATATTTTTAGGTATGATTAACTTTAAAGAGATTTTATAAAATACTTATTTCTAAATGTAAAAAAAAACTGTTTGTCATTTTTTACATTGAAGTTATCCTTCAACATAAAATGTCGAGATTTGTCAGTTTTAAGAATTTATTATTAAATATCATCAATAATAAAGGTTACTTTCAATATTTCCTCAACATTGATTCATATTTTGTTTTGCTAATATAAAAATATAATTTTGCAGGAGAACATGCTAATGAGCAAATTGGAACTAAAAAAGTTTCTGGTGATGAGATCACACAGGTTATTGCTAGTTTTGGACCAGTGAGTACTTATATTTTGATTGATTATAAATATATATATATATATATATATATTGTTAATTAAACTCCTTATTTATTTTAAATATCGCCTCATTTACCTAAATAACTTTTGGACAGTTCGCAAAATGTATTAAAATTATTATTGAATAATTTCTGAGAAAAATCGCTTTAATAGGGAGGGTGCGTCCCTTCGCTGAAGTAATACCAAAGTGTAGTCGGCCAGACCCTTTGGACGACTACACTTCTTGACTGCTCACCACTGACCCCTCCATCCCTTCTAACCTAACCTGTCGAGTTGGGGTGCCCCAAGTCTGACTCGCTTCGCTCGCTCATGCACCAAATAAAACACCAAAATGTTAACTTTTATAATTACTTTAATAAGTAAACATAATTAATTACTTCCACCATTTCCAGAAATGGATCTTTATTATATTTCATAATGTTCCGCCTCCTCAAGTACTCCACTATCGCATCACCAAAATTCTCTGGATTATTGTAATTATCTTTTTTAATAACGGAATGACGCTTATGAAGCGAGTCGCAAAGTCGAGTATATCTGTCACTGTCAATTTCAACTTAAACAACTTAAAAAAAAGTAAGAATTTAGAGTAATTTAAGTTCCGTTTCAGGTATTGATTAGTGATTTATGAATATTTTTAGAAAATCATTTTAAATATTTCGACGCAGCTCCGGCAGCTAAAATTGCATGGGGCGCTTTAGATAAGCCCCCTTGACCCCCCCATAGTGACAGACTCCTCAAATTCAGGCGACTTGATTCTAAACCCAACACAATGTCCTCAACCACCTGCATCCATCAACTTGCATTCCTCATCAGGTTGTTTCAAAGATAATAGAAAAAACTGAATGTCAAGCAGTTAACAACTGTAAACCGGAAGCAGGATTTCAAAAAATATTAGAAAATTATGGCGAAAAGATTAAAGGTCTGGAAAAAAAAGATACAGTAGCAGTACTTATTACTAAATATGAAAATTCTCTTTATCATAATCAACAAAAGTACATAAAACTATTAAACAATATTGTAAACCAGCGGGATAGGAAATTTAACATGATAATCACTGGTTTGCGTTATAATGGCAAGAACGACAATGAGATTTACGATATCAATGATCAGATAGTTAATATAGCTAAAGTCAGCGAAAATATCAGAATATGATATATGAAAATACAAGGAACTATAAATCGTTGAAAAACTTTGTTATAGAAAATGTAATGCGTTTCATCAAATGCCAAGACGAATACACTTCCTCAAGTGATAAAGGCACAAATTTTTCAACAGTGCACGAGCCAATTCATGAACGATAATTCTTCATGCGAATGTTCGAAGTATACATAAAAAATACTTAGAAATCGAAAGCTTAGCTAATGAACAGAACTGCGACGTGTTGTGTTTGACGGAGATGTGAGGTAAAAACCATCAAATACAGGCGATGACTATTGAAAACTATACACTCGCGACTTGTTTTAATAGAATATTTTTTGAACACGGCGGAACGGCGATATATGTAAAAAATACTTTAGAATATAAAATTAGGAACGACTTAAATAAACTATCATTTGAAATGAATTGTGAATTAGCAGCAATAGAATTAAGATCCTCAAAAACAATAATCATTGCACTTTACCGACATGACTATGATATGAGTCTATTCTTTGAAATACTTACAAAACTTTTAAATAAACTTTGTCAAGAGAAAAAAAAATTGTAATAGCAGGTGACTTGAACTTAAATGTTTTAAAAATTGACGCAAATATTAATTTAATTGTAAATGGGTATTAAACGAACCGAATAGAACCGAAACAAATAAACAAAATAAAACCAGTTCTACTTGTATAGATAACTTTATTGTCAATTTTAATGAATGTAAAGGATGTGTATTAGGTCAAAAACTTTCTGATCATAATGTAATTAAATTTGAATTAATTAATCAAAAAAATTGTAACAATAAATATGAAACTTATATAGCCAGAAACTTTTCAAGGAATAATCTTGATTATTTTAATTATTTGTTCAACAAAAATTACACTGGGATTAAATCAGAAATTATAATGACTGATGACGCGAACGCAAGAATGAGAATTTTACAAGATGCGTTGCATCATTATTACAACATTGCTTTTCCAAAAATAAAAACAAGTCCCTTACTTGTTTTTTATTTTTGGAAACATAAAAAATGAACTTCATTAGGTATAGAAACGAGTAAGAAAAACTTAATTAAAATGGAAATATTACAAGAGCATTACCCTACCCAACAGAGAAAATTGAAAATTAAAAAATATAAGAAATTATTACTAAAAACATAGATAGCTGCAAAAAAAATACAATATTGTATCAGGATTAAGGAAGCAAAAAATAAAATGAAAGAATCGTGGAATATTATAAATTAATACACATAGATTAACAAATAATTTAGAAGTTGACGCAGAAAATTGCATGAAATACTTAGATTACTCCAATAGGCCACTAACATCTATTTCTTTTTACCCATTAGATTCTGCAGAGCTAAAAAAGATTGTTACTGGTATGAAGCAAAAATCTACATTAGACATTTACGATATGAGCACTAGGACATTAAGAAATCTTATTAGAAAGAACAATAATTTATTCGAATTGATATTTATTATTGTCAATTCGTGCTTAGCTAATGGCATATTCCCCGAGGTACTCAAACCGGGTTGGGTTATTCCACTTTTCAAAAAAGGGGATTCCACAGAGCTCAGTAATTACAGGCCAGTTTGTATATTGCCAACTTTATCAAAAATATTAGAAGCCATTATAAAATCTAGAATTATAAGGTACTTTGAAGAAAATAATTTATTTACAATGGCACAATTTGGATTTAGTAGCCCGGCAAGAAAACATTTTAAGAACGACAAAATAATGACAGTGGTTTCGCTTTATATATATAATAGTATATTAGAGGTACACGAGGATAAAGAAATACCGAAAAAGCAAGACGTAAATCAATACAATCTGCGTAATAATGAAAAACGTGTCCTACCAATGAATAGATTAATCAATGTAAAAAAAACAAAGGCGTTACTCAAAAATATTGATGTATAATAAATTACCAAAAAGTTTAACCATAGCATATAGCCTCAACTGTAGCATATTTAAACGGAAACTTAAGTATTTTTTTGAAAATAACCCATTTTACAAATTAAGCGAATACATGTCAATGCAACTCTTGGCATCATTCTTGAGTAATGTGCAAACAAAATAACTTACCTAATTCTATGATGTAAAGCGTCAATGTAACTAAATTAAAGTACAATAATGTAATTATATAATGTAATTTAACCTTATAAATTTAAGAACGTTTGTAACCAATGACTTGCCTGTAACAATTGTTATATTATGGCCAATAAATATTTCTGATTCTGATAAATATTGACATATTAAATTTTCAGAGCGGTCGTGCCTGCCCGGACACTCCTCTAACGGGGCGATGTTATCTTGCGGGGCGGGAGGAACTTACGCCTGTATCTGAAGCTACGAATAGTCTAGCGCGTTTAGCCTCATATTTGCGAAACGCCAAGCCCTATCCGTCTGCCCCTTTAATGAGGCTCTTTGTGTAAGTTTTTAAGTTTTGTTTCGGTCTAACTTAGCTTGTAAGTTTTCCTTGCACAGTTGGAACATACTCACCGAGTAATTTTTTGTCGCATATCAAATAGATTCCGGGTTTTTGGAGCCACATGCAAAAATATTATTAGACATGGGAAACAGAAGCAGATTTTGTGATATTATTAAGTTTTAAATGATAGACAATTGGAGATATCCTGAGTTTAAATTTCGGCTCTTCAAATATTTAATGCAGAATATTTTACACTTTCTTCAGAAATAAATGTCTACCCTTATGTTTCTTTTTTTAATTAACTAAGTTATCAATTTTCAGTTTGATTTTCTTTGTTACTATAGTAATTTAAAATGGAATTATGTTCATTTATGCAGTGAATGTGGTGTCAATGAGGAAACAATAAACACAAATGTAATTAAACCCTGCAAAGGTTGGATGGAGCAGTTTTCCAATAGTCTGAAGGAGTGCAAATGTAGCAATGAAACAATAGCATTCCGTTGTAATATGGTCACATGCCTTTATTATAAAGTATTTGAACATATTATTAGGGAGGAACACAGGAAAAAACCACAAGTGTCTTTACAGGTAAACAATTAAAAAAATAATTCATTGTCATACTGATTGTTACCATAAATTATTATAATTGATCATAATTTATATATTTTTTATATATGAGAGGGGGCTAACGAGCATACGGCTCGCCTGATGGTAAGTGACTACCGCCGCCCATGAACAATTTCAACACCAGGGGAATTGCAGAAGCGTAGGTAGTAAGCTCTTTCCTGAAGGTCCCTAAGTCGTATCGGTCCGGAAAAATTGCTGGTGGCATTCAATTCTACAAGAAAGTTGTGCGAGGAAGAAAACTTCTTCTAAATTGCACAGTAGTGGACACGGATGAGGATGGTACGGATATACTGTCATTATTCAGTATTATGGGATACATTTATACAAGTCTTACATAGTTTGCACTTATTTAATAAACCGCCTACAGCATTGTTGGAGTAATTGCAAAAGTAATGTTTTAATTGAGTTAATAAAAAAATATAGACCATAGAATAACTAATAATGTTACATTTGACAATTGCCACATTTACAGCAGGTCAAGTATTAAACTTTTAACAGCTTGTCATAATCATATTCTTCTTTGTTTCAGATTCTTCTATCACAAGAAATGTATCAGCTGACAGTATATGCTTGTTGTACAGAGGTAGTGTTACATGCATATGGAGTGCATTCATTGCGTTTTCCGCGAGTGTTACAGATATATGGACTTAGCGCATTTCACTTTTACAAGATCATAGAACTTGTTGTGCAAGCACTTGTGGATAAATTGAGTCGGGATGTTATCAAGCATCTTAATGCTGTGAGTATATTCAATTCTTTATAAATGTAAATAACATGTAGATTATGTTTATTTATTATATTAAGAAATTTATTTAATTAATTGTATGACCTTTGACAACACAACATAATACACATATTCAACTAACTTTTATTTATTTAATTACATTAATTTCGAAATAAATTACATAAAATACTTCTACTTTGAATATTTATTTATTTATTAAAAATATTAGGTTGGGGAAAAAGTGTCTTTGTATTTTATATATAAATTCAAGATTTTTTCAAAATTTAACTACATTTAATTATAATATATATGTGCCATTTTGTACGATAACTTGTTGCCATCTTGTAGGTAGTGACATAATCCCGTTGCTGTAGAAATCGTGGGATTTTTGATCAAAACAATGCGACAAGTGGTTTTTTTTAATGTGGTAGAGCTTATGCTGCATCTATATTAATAGTATAGTTGTAGCACGAATGGGTCGGCTCGACCGGGGAAGGACCACGCTCTCACAGAATACCAGCGTAAAATAGCAGCTTAATGCTGCTGTGTTTCGTATGGTGAGTGTAGAGAACCGGATACCCTTTTTACTGGAAAAGAGGCATTCTATCTTAGTCCTCACGGCTGACAACGCATCTGCATTTAAATTCGCAAACGAAGATAGATGTAGATGTCTATGGGCCACAGCAACCACTTACCATCAGGTGGACTGTGTGCTCGTTAGTCACCCTTATATTATAAAAAAAAACAGTCCTCTCTTGATGTTAACCTAACACTACCCAAAGGATTCTGAAGAGACCGAAACAGGTGAAAATCTGAGGGTGAAAGGTCAGGACTATATGGTGGATGTATTAACACTTCCCAACCAAGCTCTCTCAATTTTTGCTGAGTGGCCAAATATGTGTGTGGTCTGGCTGGTTATCATGATGAAAGACCACTCCTTTTGTGTTGATCAATTCTGGTCGTTTTTTCTCAATTTCTTGCTTGAGTCTCATTAGTTGTTGGCAGTAGAGATCCGAATTGATGGTTTTGCCCGGCGATAAAAGTTCATAATAAACGATGCCTGGAAGGGCTCGATCCCACGATACACACAGCATCACCTTATTGCGTGTTAATCCAGGTTTCACTAGACTGTGGAGCTTGATTACCCTTTGACCATGATATTTTTCGCACGTTCTTGTCGTAGGTGATCCACTTTTCATCACCAGTGATCAATCTTTTCAAAAATGGTTAGGTTTCATTACATTTCAATAGAGAATCGCAAATGAGTACACGATTCATTAGGTTTCTTTCAGTGAGCTCGTGTGCTACCCAAATATCAAGCTTTTTTGTATAGCCCGACTTCAAATCGGTCAAAACTGTTTTGTGGTCAATCCTTAATTCCTCGGCTATATCGTAACTACTAATATGCCGATTTTGCTCCACTTTTTCAAAAATGGCATCGATTTTATACATATGAGGGCAATCTGAGCGAGCTGCATCTTTGACATCAAAATTCCCAGACTGAAAATGCTTGAACCAACTTTGTGCTACTCTTACTGACTCTGCATTAGGTCCATAAACGTCACAAATTTTTTTCGCGGCTTGAGTCGAATTTTTCCCTTTTTTTGTAATAAAACAACAAGCAGATAAGTCCCTACTATTCATTGTAGACTTAAATGCAAAAATCGGGTACCCGAAACATGAAGAACATATTATAATGGAAAAGTACGGATACGGTCAACGAAATCCACGAGGGGAACGATTAATTAAATACGCATATGAAAACAAACTATCAGTGATGAACACATATTTCAAGAAGAGAAACTCTCGCAAATGGACTAGGATGTCTCCAGACAATAACACAAAAAACGAAATCGATTTTATACTAAGTTACAACCGAAAAGTAATCACAAATTTAGAGGTTTTAAACAATATAAACTTCCCATCGGATCATAAAATGGTCAGATGTTCACTGAATCTCCGGACCCCAAAAATGACCAGGAAATCATTTAAAGCCCCGAATAACATGAGAAAAAGAAACTTATATAGAAAAGCTAAAAAAAAATACAACAACACTAGAAAAAACAATGAAGAACACAGAAAATGTACAAACTCTGAGCAACATGCTGGAAAAAACCATCACAAATAGTCTAGAACAGGATAAAGCATTAAAAACCAGTAATGAAAAATCTAAAATTATTACCGAACAAACACAAGAACTGATTTCTAAACGTACAGAACTCCTATCTAAAAGAGAAAAATCTAAAGAAATGAGACATGAATTAAAAGAACTATACAAGAAAACAAACAGAGCAATCAGACAAGATTACGAAAGACATAGAAGAATAATCATAGAAAGAAATATGGCAACATATAAAAGTTCAAAGAGAGCCTTTAAAGAGCTGTCAATGCATAAAAACTGGATACAAGGTCTACAAGATGGAAAAGAGGAAACAAGAAACAGAGAAGACTTTACAGAAGAACATTCCAAGATGAAACCCAAAAGGATGAACAATTGGAAATTAAACATACAAGAGACATCCCAACTAGAAGAAGTATCTTTAACTCCTATAACTGAAGGAGAGGTAGAAAGACATATAAAAAGACTAAAGTCTGAAAAAAGCCCAGGACTAGATAAAATCACAAATGAAGCTCTAAAACTTGGGTCACCTATCCTAGTAAGCTACGTGACGAAACTATTCAACTTAATCATACAACAAGAACAAATACCAAAACAATGGTGCAGCTCAAACATAATACTGCTCTATAAAAAAGGAAATCCACTTGACATCAACAATTATAGACCAATTAGTCTGCTATCTTCAATCTATAAACTGTTCTCTTCGATAATCCTAAGTAGAATAGCCCCAGACATAGATAGAAACCAACCAATAGAGCAAGCAGGCTTCCGACCACGCTACTCAACAATGGATCACATACACGCTATGGAACAAATAATAGAAAGATATAAAGAATATAACATGCCATTATACATAGCATTTGTAGATTATGCTAAGGCATTTGACAGCATATCACACTCATCTATATGGAAGGCTTTGAGAAAAAACAAAATAAATGAAAAATACATAAGTGTGCTAAAGAACATATATGCTAAGAGTACAAGCAAAATAAAACTAGAACGACACGGAGAAGAGTTCGAAATTGGGAAAGGAGTGAGGCAAGGTGACCCTCTTTCACCCACACTATTTATAGCCGTCCTTGACGATATATTTCAAAACTTAGAATGGAAAAACAAACGTATATGGATACTAAATAAAAGATTAACACATCTTCGATTTGCTGATGACATAGCTCTCTTCAGTGAATCTGCGACTGAATTAGAAATCATGCTTCAGATCCTGAACACCCAAAGCCAAAAAGTAGGACTTGAAATGAATGCATCATAAACAAAAATTATTACAAACAGCTCCAAAAAAACCAATCAAAATAGAAGGAAAGTCTATTGAATATGTTGATGATTATGTATATTTAGGCAAACTGATATCTTTCGAATTAAACAGCAATGAAAAAGAAATAGACAGAAGAATAAACATAGTGTGGAAAAAATATTGGACTCAAAAAGAAATTCTTAAAGGAAATTACAGCCTAAGAATGAAAAAGGTCATAATGTACTCGTGTATCCTCCCAAGTCTAACATATGCAAGCCAAACATGGGTGTATACTGAAAAAGTTAAAAACAAAGTTTTGTCTTGCCAACATGCTATGGAGAGAAGTTTCCTCAAACTAAAGAGAATACAAAAAACAAGAAATATAGATATCCGCAAGAGAACTAAATTAACGGATGCACTTCAGCATAGCCAAATACAAAAATGGAAATGGGCAGGACACATAGCTAGATATCAAGACAAAAGATGGACCTACTAAACAACAAAATGGAAGGGCCCATTTGGCAATAGGAGTGTAGGTCGGCAAAGGAAAAGATGGGTGGATGACATTATTAACACAGCAGGAGAAGAATGGATGCAAATTGCCAAAAACCGCGAAGAATGGTTCAAGTTGGAGGAGGCTTTTACCCAAGAGGGACTACATAAACCAACAAATACTTTCTAATAGTTCTATGTATTATATATTTTTGTTAACTCTGGAAATGTGTAGACTTAGAAATAAAGCTTTATTATTATATTATTATGTATCAAATATATTCGTTAGATTCACTCAAATTGGCGGACAGAAAAACAATTGAAAAATGGCGGGAAAGTGTTTTATACTTTTTATTTTTCTTTTTCTTAATGAATAATCCTATATGTATTGATATTAAAACCAGCCAGAACAGTATAACCAAAGAGAATTTTCTTCAATTTTATTCAAACAAAATACGATGAAACTTTTCCAACCTAATATACCACCCACTACTATCTGGGATGGTACTGAGGGTTTTGATGTCCTGATGTAATATATAGCACAAGCTTATCTTCAGCTTTTGATTATTATTGTCAGTCCAATTTATCCACAATGACACCTCGTTCCCATTTGTCGGGTGTCGGGCGCCGTATTTTAATCGGGTGTCGCGGCGCCTCTGTTCACACTTGTCGTTTGTCGGACCCGATCGAAGCTGGAGCCATTTTTTGACAGTCTATGCGAGGCGACTGTACACGATGGACAACGACGAAGCTTTTGTTGTGATATATTATTTTAGAATAAAACAAAGAACAAAAGCCAAAAACGAAAATTTTGTGTCCCAAAGAACACCTCTTTCCTGAACTAGTGTGATCAAATCTTCAGGATTTATATTATCTTTTTCCATTATTACGAAACACCAAACGTGCGTACAATATGTTGAGTACATTGATATACCAGAGTATATCAATGGTTGGGTACAATAAAACGCAACAACCACGCGTGCGCGCCGCGATATAGAGGGTTGCCGGGCCCGACATCCGACATAATGTAAACAGCGCCATACTTACTCATAAGCGAACGATATCCGATATTTTTACGATACACGATTTTTTTACGGACGTAGAGGGCTGGCAAAACACCCGACATTTATTGTCGGCGCCGACAAAAAAACGGTGTCGGATAAGTGTCGGACAGCTTCATATAAAATGTTCTGCCACAGAGCAGCCGATTTTCTGTTGGGCCAGACATTCGACAAGTGGGAACAAGCTCTGAGCTCACTGTATCTTGAATTCTTGCAGTGCTATTATAGGTTTTGGAATTAATTTTATTAATTACATAATCCCATTCAGTCATCAGGAGATAAAATGAACGCAAAAAATTTCAAATTAAAAAATTATGTTTTATTCAAGATGATAATTGTGCAGGAAAATTAAATTTTTAAGAAATCACATTGTTTATATTCAAAACATATTCTTCACCAGGCGAGAGTTATGTGGCAGTACAGATTGAAATAGCTGGTGGTTGGCTGAATTTTTTATAACCATAATGTCCTTTGGCCACTATGTTAGATTGTAAATAATATATACAGTGACATTCCATCGTATTTCCAATTGCATCCAAAGATAATATTCAGAGAAGACCTATAATTTGTTACTTCATGTTATGTATAGCTATGTAATAATAGATAGTATAATAGATAATAGTAGGATAAAATAATAGTTGCAGTATACATCGTTTCACTTGTCCCGTTCGCATATTTAACACTTCATAAAGATTGGATGTAGTTTCTGCATTGGCCCACAATTCAATATCACGCACACTGTGGAATGAACCACATGGTTGTCACTAATAATAGTACCCAAATTTTGTGCATAAGGAAAATGTAAAAAAGCAACTGAGAGTTAATATACCAGCAAATATACATGTTTGTGTTGTTTTTCAATGTTAGGTAGAAGAAGAAGTTTTGGAATCACTGGTGTGGACATCTGACAGTCCGCTGTGGGACCAACTCAGCAAAACACCAGTACCCGCCTCCACTGAAGTATATGTACAGGAATCTCCGCATTTTCGTCGGAATATAGGTAAGTAAGCAATCTATATATTAATATGTGAAGTTAAAACTTTGTACGCCTTTTTTTAAATATTGCGCGCAAGGAGTGTGAGATTAGTTAATGTTTATATGGAGAAGGAGTGCAGAAAAACATATGTAATATGTGTCACATACATTAAATTAAATAAAACATTCATTGTTTACGTTCATACTTTTTTGTTGAAATGTTGCCAACAAATAATCACCACTTAATTTCGTGTGCTTTTATATGTTCCTTTTTCAACAGTCTGTGGAGTGTATGTAAAATCGTTTATTTTATATTTTGTATATGGATATGTGTTTTTATGTGCAGTTGAAAGTGAAATACACTTGCTTAATATACAACCTTAAAAATTCAGGGTCAAATTTGGACAACTATGCGACCACTAGTATACATATTATTTTATGAATTCATATTATTATGGTATTTATGTTTGTAAATACCTTTTATGCAAAAGAGTTATTAGGAGAGAGGTTCAGTGGATTAGAAACTGGATTTACAGAAGATGCAAATAATACCAAATTAATCCCAGAAAACAAAAGAATGATGCTGAAACCCTTGTAAATTGCTCACTTGGTCACATAAAATTCAAGTGACAGTAGCACGATTTGTTATAATTACAAATCTTTCACCTTGCAACCTGCAGATTGCATGTGGTTTTATGTTTCATTCCAGACACTTGTGTAAGGGATACAAGAGGTTTGGCTAGGTTTGGTATAGTAAAATACCGCAGCACAATTTGGTTGGTGATTTTGAACTTCATCAATTGCTTGTTATGTAACAACACAAATTTGAGAATTACATTACTAGTGAGTACATCAAGCTGATTGCTATAATTACAAGCATATGCACGGATCCATGCATGTATTTATACCACTAGTCCAAGCAGTAGGAATAGGGTATTACACCCATTTTGAAATTGTGTTTTAAATGAATCCTAGAGTGATAATGAACCACTATAATTTTTATATAATTTATTTTAAACTAAATAGTGCCATAAAAATTACTTTTAATCTATTGTTTTAAATTTTCGCGTGCAAAAGCTAGCCGCCATGCCTTTCAATTCGTGACGTCACTGTCCTAGGATTTTGCCGATTTTGCAAAGGAATAAGGTATTTTTGGATTTTTAATAATGAGTTATCATCTTTAGCATTGGTGTGTTGCATGCAAAAATACGAGCATAAGAACGCCGGGGAAGTTATGGATTCAAGTGCCAACTGATTTAAATATGAGAAATACTTGATTAAAAGAAGAGACACGAAGACATTGTCCACAAAAACTAGACTATACTTCTGTGAAAATCACTTTGATATAAGTTTGACTTATATTTAACTATCGCTTATACAAAACAAACATCATGAGGTGATAGGTATTGCAATTCAAATTTTGTAATAGATTAAGTTATCTTAGATATAACTAATGATTGCTAATGATTGTAATCATAGATAAACATAACTATGTATTATCAAAAGACTCTTTGACCTGTTATTGTGTTATAGTATAAATAAAAGTTGGTAATAGGTACTTACATTGATGTTTTAACATTCCTCAACTCGGCAGAACAAAAATCTGGATTGCATGCAAAAACATTTTGCCACCATCAATGGATTTATCCTTGGTAGATTAGTACTTTCTGCTTTTACACATCCGTCTTCCATGATGCCTTTTCAATAAAATTCGGAATAAAACTCAACAATCGTAATTATAACTTGAAAAATTTGAAATAACACACAGAACAATAGACAATTTACTTAAAGAGTGACGTCACGACGGAATCTATATGGCGGATAGCGTTTTGGAGATTTCAAGCACAGATAAAAAAAAAATTCTTAAAATTGAATTATAAAATTTATATTGCATTTTTATAAATAGAAATCAATATTTCTCGTTTACTTTTTACAAAACCTATCATAAATATATATATTTTTTTTACATGGTGTAAAATACCCTATTATCTTGAGCTAATGTAAAGATTTTAAACAGAAAACTTCCCCAAAAGTTAAATTTCGTACATTATATGTCGTCGGTCTTTACCCGGTGTGACATTCACGCTATAAAATAATCATCATCATAATGTTGAAAGTTTAATTACAAAAGCGAGAGATTACTGTCGCACCAAATTGCTAGAATAGATAAAATATGACATCACCATAGGTGTAATATTTATATAGAACATATATAGAACAGTGACAACTCGGCTGTAGGTAGTTTTCTTGAAAACACTTAGTGCAATAACAATATTACTAAACTTATTTACTTCCTCTGGTATTGGGTATGATGTCATATTATTCCTTTTGGTTACAAATTTACAGGAAGTCAAATCTCTAAAGCTACTCAATTAATAAAGGTATAGTTTGTATGTTATTTGTACAGGTGGAATGCAATCGCCTGTTTCAGCTGTGATAGACCGTTATCTCGCACCAATGGCGGACCAAGCAAAAAAGCAGCTCTTCAAAGACAACATAAAGCCCGGCCAGTCATTACTAGGTTTGTGTTTCGGCCACTTGATATGTTCAATATGTTTATTTAATTTTTAATTCACGGAATTAAAACTTAAAATTGTATGAATGAAATAGTTCAATTGTTTCACTTTAATTATTAGTTAGTTATAATTTATTTCATGGATAATTTTTAATATGAGGATTGAAAATTCAGCCCTTACTAAATTTAAGTCGCATATTAATGTGAAGTTTAATTCAACAGTACAAACAAACAATGTCACAATAAAGCAAGACCCTGGGTGTAGTCCACCGCAGAGCACGTCGAATGGAGAGACGACGCCAAATTCGACGCCTAAGAAAGCACACAACTCCTTAATATTATTCTTTAGAAAGGTATGAGTTTTATTTTCACACCACGTTACTAAGATTAGGCGTTATAAGTTTGTGTACTTGCGAGGTAATATATAAATAAAAATTAAAAAGTATTTAAATTGGTAATAGGCAATATTTCCTCGTTGTAAATTATAATTTCAAATGTCGAAAATATTGCCATACTAGTTTCAATCAAAAAAATTGTTATTACAAATTAATAGACCAAAAAAAAAATTAAAGTTGTGCAAATAAAAACATACTGACCTCATTTTAATAACTAACAGCACAGATTTACTTGTTATTCTGCCAGTGTTATGCTGATAGCCGAGTAATGCTTAGGTAATATTAAAAATAGGCACAAAACTTTAAGAGTATTTTTAGGAAAAATATCACTTTTTTATTCCAGTTTTACAGCTTGGCAGTGGTGCGCATGATTGACTTGTGCACACGATTGAGGCTCACTGATGAGGAACTGAAACGAAAAATCTGGACCTGTCTGGAGTACTCCATCATACACCAGACACAACTCATGAAAGACCGACATCTAGACCAGATACTCATGTGTGCGGTCTATGTTATCTGTAAGGTGAGAGTAAATATAATAATTTTTATTCAATATAGATTATTGAATAATATTAATTGATAGTTGTTTTTATCTTCCACTGGCTAGAAAATACCCATAATTATCCTCTTAAAAACTAATCCTATACTTTTGGTATACATATAGTTCCTCTTTTTCTTCTGTAGATATTCTCGATATAATTGATATGTAATGACATAATTGATTTATATTCAAAAGGAACTTTTTATTTGCCACTGATTTTTTGGTTCCTTTTTTTATTTATTATAAGCCAGGGCTTGACTACAATCGCACTATCTTAGCCTAACAAAATTCAATTCACTTTTGCCTTGACGACACCCAGATTGTAATCAGATGGAAAAACAGACGCTAGCAAATTATTCCACTTGCCTTACGCATGATGGAAGAAGAAGCAAACCATTTGGTTTGAATGTGTGTAATATAGATTTTATCACACGAAAAAACCAGCATGCAATAACTATTACATGTATGTAGCAGTTTCTAGTATGAATGCCATGATTATAAAGTCTATATGTAGTGTTTTGTTATTCCAGGTGTCAAATAGTGCAAACAATCAAGTTGAGAGAACATTTGCGGACATCATGAAATGCTATAGGCAGCGGCCTTTAGCCGACAATCATGTATATAGATCAGTTTTAATTAAACCAAGTACAGGAGAGAGTAAGTATTTGACATTTTTTGACAAGACCGACAGAAGTAACCTGTTCTAAAATATGATTAATAACCAAATATATGTTAGAAGTCCAACAAATATTATGTTAATGCAATATGAAAACTTTTTCTTCAGTTGCCAATCTCACACGCACATGGCAATTGAAGAAAAATGCTAAAGATTGAGACTCTGGCTACCGACTAATTTCGGAAAACGCATACAATAAACCCTGAACCCAAATTTCATAGACTATTAATGGGAAGCAGCATTACCATTGCAAAAGTATAAACTTTGCTAAAAGTAATAAACGATCACACACCTAAATATATCTTTGATTAAGAATCAAAACGCCGATGCTTTGTTATCCTCTAGAAGTAAGATGGAATGTCTGTATTGAAATGGAACGTAAATTGTAACCAGTTAAAAGTTATCCATTTCTCATCTATCACCGTATTATGTGACTGACAACAGTGGCGAAGCTAGGGCTCCAAACTAGGGCAAGCCCAAGCTTTGATTTTGTTGTTTTTAGCAGTTTTATAAAAATTTACCTTTTCTCTTTTTCGATTTTACCTTTTCCTCGCCGATTAGCACTTTAACACACTTCAATTTATCACAAGGAACACTATTATCCTCCATTTTCACTAAAAATCTATAAAAAAGCGTAAATTTTCAACTCGCAATATTTATTCGCTCAAGTAAACACACAGAGTAAACATTGAAATGTGAAGTGAACTTGCAAAGGTATCGCCCGCGCTTGACTAATGACTAACTTCACACTAAAAGCCGGGCTTTTCGGTACGTACAAATTGTTATATAAACAATCGTAGTTATATTTCATTATAGAACATTTTACCACAGGTTAGGAAAGGGAGCGATCGTCTTCTCGAAAGCCCGGTAAAAGCCCACGCGTGCGAGAGAGACTACTAATTTTTATGACAACCTAATCGCGCAGTTTTGCCGCGTGTTGACGTTATAAGACCTGTGTATATACAGTAATCTATGGCCTGTGTAGAACAGGTCAGCGACAGAGAAGCGCGCGGGAAATTTGAAATAGTTTGAAACAGTTTACGAGTTATTTTATTAGTTCATATTATTGATTGAGCAGTTTGATAGTGCAAGCCCGGCTTCACGGCTTCTATGGAGGCTTCGCTACCGACTGACAAGAAAAAGACCTCTGCACTATACTGCTATGATACCCTTCTTCTGTTCTTGTTGTAGCCATAACTTGCTGCAGCATGGCGCTACCACATAATATAAAAAGCACTCCCAAAACGTTACATTGCTATTTTCATTATATTATTTTACATTTATATCATAAATTGTTACAGATTCACCTGAGAGAGGAGATTTAATCAATTTTTATAATAAAGTGTATGTGCAATGTATGCAGAATTTTGCTCTAAGGTTTACTGGAAAACATAAAGACGTGAGTTACCTAGCTATCTCGGATAATACTATTAATAAACATAATACAGCAGTGTGTAAACAATCCATTGTTGTGCATGAATGACATCATCACGTTTTGCGGCATCTTATCAAACTGAAAATATCAAATAAGAGATAAGAATATATATAATAATATGCAACAATACCTGCTGTAATATATTGTTGCATATACATATCAAAAGCGATAGCAACTGCGATATTAAAACTGATAGTTTTTAATCCTTCATCTACATTATCTGGAGTGATCTCTTAACACAAGTTGTTTAAGCTTACCGGGAATGGTAACATATACATTAGTCATTTTTAAATAAAAACTGGAAGAACCAGAGCCTTTGTGCCACAAACAAATGTTTAAAGTTGCACTATATAACTTAATCGTTTTTCCTATATAATTCTAAACTTACACAAGAAGTAATGCTATAGCAATTAGTTTTTCTTCATATGATGTTAGAGCACATCCTCTAGAAGTTTCCCGGCATTGATTTGCCTACCTTATTATAGTTTGAATAATAACAGCGCTCGGCCAATCGCTTCTCTCACACGCGTGTCATGTGAGACCTCGATCGAATTATAATAATGTTTTTTGTGTAATATAATATATTGCCGTGCGATGGTGGCATAAGAGAATATGTCACCTATCCTTACTGTGGGTGTTGCAAGATGACTGTGGGAAATGCTAAATAAATTTTATAGCCACCGATAGAAAACGGCATACCATCTCGTTTACACCCGACGTAAATATTTAGACCGACGACGGGCAGCAGCGTCAAAGGTGCGAGACGTCTGGTACTCCGATCTTCAATCTATCTGCCAAGCGTGGTAACTATAGCAATATGCCCCTCATGTAGAAAATATTTACCATTTATAGCTATACAAATATTTCAAAGGTGCACACATAATTTAGAATGAATCGAAATTATGTGTGCACCTTTTTAGATATGAGACAAAACCCTCGCAGAAATAAAAGGTGACCTATGCTTAGCGGTGGAACGTACATAATGTGTAACAATACACCCACATTATAAGTCTTTCCATCCGATTATAATGTGGATGTATTTAAGGCAAGAGTAATTAGGCTTTTGTTGAGCTAAGTCAAGCACTGGCTTATAATAGTAAAGAAAAATTGGGGTGTGGCTGTGTCGTGGATATGACCGAGTGTTTTACGTGTACGCAACGAAACGAGTTTGGTTTATCCATTTCTAATCTAATTAATATAAAATATAACTAATATTACAGAAAGAAACGTAAATCCTTACATTTTCCTAACAAATTAACTTATCACCTTATTCCAAAGTGAAAAAGTCGTGGATGCCCTCATTGCCTCGCACTGTGGAAGCAAATGTAAAGAGGAAGTAACGTGCGTGTGTGTGTGTATGTGTGTGTACAGGAGTGCGGGCTGTCGCCGCTGCCGGCGGGGCGCGGCGACGCGGCGTACTCGCCGGCCGGGCAGCGCGTGTCCGAGCGCCACCAGCTGTACGTGAAGCCGCTCACCTCGCCGCCGCCCACTCACCACCACCTCACCTACCGCTTCAGCCGCAGCCCCGCCAAGGTACTGCACGTGAAGCCGCTCACCTCGCCGCCGCCCACCCACCACCACCTCACCTACCGCTTCAGCCGCAGCCCCGCCAAGGTACTGCACGAAGCCGCTCACCCGCCGCCGCCCACCCACCACCACCTCACCTACCGCTTCAGCCGCAGCCCCGCCAAGGTACTGCACGTGAAGCCGCTCACCTCGCCGCCGCCCACCCACCACCACCTCACCTACCGCTTCAGCCGCAGCCCCGCCAAGGTACTGCACGTGAAGCCGCTCACCTCGCCGCCGCCCACCCACCACCACCTCACCTACCGCTTCAGCCGCAGCCCCGCCAAGGTACTGCACGTGAAGCCGCTCACCTCGCCGCCGCCCACCCACCACCACCACCTACCGCTTCAGCCGCAGCCCCGCCAAGGTACTGCACGTGAAGCCGCTCACCCGCCGCCGCCCACCCACCACCACCACCTACCGCTTCAGCTGCAGCCCCGCCAAGGTACTGAACGTGAAGCCGCTCACCTCGCCGCCGCCCACCCACCACCACCTCACCTACCGCTTCAGCCGCAGCCCCGCCAAGGTACTGCACGTGAAGCCGCTCACCTCGCCGCCGCCCACCCACCACCACCTCACCTACCGCTTCAGCCGCAGCCCCGCCAAGGTACTGCACGTGAAGCCGCTCACCTCGCCGCCGCCCACCCACCACCACCTCACCTACCGCTTCAGCCGCAGCCCCGCCAAGGTATCTCGCCGACTAGGGCTACCGACCCTACTATTATCATTTATCACGTTTACTCTATTTAAACCGCAGCGCGTACACGGGCGAGCCGTGGTAGCTCAGGAGCAACTAATGAAATCGTTAATTGCCATTATGAGCTTATTTACCACTAGTTCAGCAGTGAAGGAAACACGTACAAAAAATCAACAGAGGGAATCCGCATGTCTGGGAAATAAAAAAAAAACGAAGACTTGTAAAGTCCACAATATGCATTGTGGCAAAATGGCTTACTTTTCTTTGCCCTAAAATCCTCTCGAAAATAAGAGCAACGCATTGCAGTTTTGCCGATTTTTTGCCATTTTGAAAATTAACTGAGGATAAATTTAGATGTCTATGGGACACAGTATCTACCTACCTAGTCTATCTAGTGGACTATGTGTTCATTTGTCAACCTTATTTTTGATTGATGACTTTGTGTGTTTTTTGAAGTGATTATATTGATGCGTAATGTGGTGGGTACGTGATCGCAGGACCTGCACGCGATCAACACGCTGGTGTCGTGCGAGGTGGGCGGCACGAAGCGCGGCGCGGAGGCGGGCGACGTGGTGAAGAGACCGCGCTGCGCCGCGCCCGGCGTCGCGCGCAAGCTGCAGGGGCTCGTCAGCGACCGCCAGGCCGTCTAGAGGTGCGTGTGCACTGTGCACGTGTGCGCACTGCGGGGCTCGTCAGCGACCGCCAGGCCGTCTAGAGGTGCGTGTGCACTGTGCACGTGTGCGCACTGCGGGGCTCGTCAGCGACCGCCAGGCCGTCTAGAGGTGCGTGTGCACTGTGCACGTGTGCGCACTGCGGGGCTCGTCAGCGACCGCCAGGCCGTCTAGAGGTGCGTGTGCACTGTGCACGTGTGCGCACTGCGGGGCTCGTCAGCGACCGCCAGGCCGTCTAGAGGTGCGTGTGCACTGTGCACGTGTGCGCACTGCGGGGCTCGTCAGCGACCGCCAGGCCGTCTAGAGGTGCATGTGCACTATGATCAGTGCACACGCTGATTACACACTTGATTTTTTTTCTCCATGGTTGTTGATTCCTCGAACTGAATGTCTGACCTGTTGGACCTGTTTTCACTTGCTAATGCATTGAGCTAGTTATAAGTAACATTTGTTGAAAATGAGCTGTTGATTGATTGTTGGGAATTTCCTCCTATTGTAGGGAATTTTTGCCGTAATCACCGTGCCGTGTGAAGCCGTGACTCGTACCACTGAAGCTGCTCTTGTCTTTAGTCTGGGTATTTTACAGTTGGAACTTTATCCGAGAATATAGACCTGGCATACTATGGAAAAACAAAGAAGGTCGTTTGACATTTGTGTGACCAATTCTGATTTGTTTATATATAAATTATTGATAAATTGAGTCAATTTTACTATTGTGCCAATTTGAGCCAATTGTGGTGGATACTTTGGTACACTTTCAAACAATAAGTAATATGTATAATAATAATTAGTGTAACAAATTAATGAATCAACTGAATTGACTGACAACTTTAACAGTTGTATGCCTTTTAAAACTCTAGCCCAACATGATTATTGAAAAAAAAATTCGAATAATGTTGTATTATCATCTAATGTAATGGTTGTTTTAAAATTTTTTTTTTGCTTGCAGACTAAATCAGCTTGAATGTCGTCACACTTGAATGGAACACTCAATGGATTTAATTATATAGTCATATTTATTTAATATTACCAAAAACGTGCTTATGCTCTCTAGATGATTTCTTTAGTTTGCAATCGTTTGTAAACCTTTGACGAAATTTGACTTTAAAATTTAAATCAATTTGTGTATAATCGAAATTTAACAAGTCACAATGAGAACAGCCTTTGACTGTTTATTATAATAATCGGTGGCATTGGTGCTAGAATAATTGTCAGGTGAATAGTTCATTGGGATTGCACTGACAGTAATGAAGTATATTGATCTCATTTCTTATTTATGCTGGGTGTTTATAGTATTGATTTGCCATATAACGTAACTTGCTCATTGCTATTGTAAGTTTTAAGTTCTATTTTACATATTTAAAAGTTTTTAAGGCTGTGGATCTTTCCGAATCCAATTATATAATATGAGCCGGCTTTTTATTACTGCCCTTGTAGCACATTTGCTACATTTACAATGTAAAATGACCAAGAGAATATTTCGTATAAGTGTATAATCATTTTTATATTTGAATAAATCAAGACCAACAGTGTCTTTTTATGACAAAATCTTTAAATAAATTAACTAAACTAAATGTGTGTATGATTTCACGTTAAGGGTAGGTACAAGTTACCTCGTAGTAAGTTCCTCATGTTTAATGACTGGATTTCGTTTTATTCAGTTGAAACATATTTTATTTGCTTCCATTAAATTTAATTATTTCTTAATTCGTAAGTGATCAGAGGTTTAAAATCAATTTTGTTTTAACATTAATCAAAATTAAATGATTGTATATTTCGGACATAACCATTTTATCATGTATTCTTCATAGATTTTACGTTGTAGAATAAATAATATAAAATATTACATACTCAAATAATCATGTTTTATTTCCTATACATATATTCAACACCTCATCAATTAAAGATGTCTTTGCAAATCGGGCAAAATTATGCTGTTTTTCGGTACATTTTGTGACAAAACTAAACCAAATCAAACATAGCTAATAACTACCACGTATAGAATGGTTCTTCATCTTCAAATAGTAGTAACTTTTTTGTTGAAAATAATAGTTTTTTATATTGTAAAAATGATCTTTCCTAGCCATTTTCTACAAAATTAACGATACGGGCTCATGTTTAGGTACATTTTTGTTCTATTATCTACATATATTAAGATTTCTAAAAATACTATAAGTAGGCAGACATATTCAATAAAAAATAGTGGTGTTTACTTTTTATCAAAATGTCACAAATAGTCGTAAAAAAAATAAAAACTGATGCTTATTTTTTCACATATTTTGCTAATATGGATGAATCATAATGGATTGCAATAAGGGTTATAGTATAAGTAGGCAGACATATTCAAGTTTGATACATAGGTACTTGACAAGGTAAAATAATTTTATTATTTTATAATCACACATTTTTATTATAATATTTTGTTTCGCTAAAAGTAAGTGATATATATATATATATATATATATATATATATACAGGGTATTTTGAAACGCTCCGTAAACGAAGACAGATGATAGTACTAAGGATACCTATGATGATGGGTCACAAAAAAATCGATCCGAGGAAAAAAAAATCATCTTTTCACAACGTTTTATTAACTTTATTCACGCTCCATCATGTTATTATAGTTAATTGAAACGATATTTCACTAAAAAAAATCATGAAAATACTGAAACATAAAACCAGCAGTGGAATTACTGAATTACAATCAGCTGACTAGGGGTCAATGTACGCGCGAACGCCGAATTCGCGCGGCCCGCAACTAGCGATGGTACCACAATACCTAATAATTTACAACACTTGTCTACTATTTTGCCACTGTGCTTGTCTCCACGTAGCCCCTTTAATTCGAATTCACAGGTTAAATAAACCAAATAACTGGTTCGATTCCCCGCTAATGAAAAAAATACTTAAATAAAATGTTAAGAAGGTTAGAGTCATGCTTTTTATCCATTGTGTAGGTATGTTTATTATTCTGATGTATTCAGTTATGTACCTATTCAAATCAGTTCAGTACTAAGTTATTTAAAAAATTAGGTTAAATAAACCAAATAACTGGTTCGATTCCCCGCTAATGAAAAAATTCCTTAAATAAAATGTTAACAAGGTTAGAGTCATGCTTTTTTATCCATTGTGTAAGTATGTTTATAATTGCGCAGTATTCAGTTATGTACCTATTCAGATCAGTTCAGTATTAAGTTATTTAAAAAAAATTAGGTATGAAACAGCTTACCGATCCTCCGTGACCTTATGAGATTCTTCAAGACACATTAACATGTTGCCGTATTCACGAGCACTATAAACGTACCTACGCGTTAGGCATTATTAAAACAAAACAAAAAACACAAAACGTAACAACAAGAACAATATCATTAATTAATAAATAACAAGTAATAACGACAATAATTTAATAAACAAAACAATTGAACTATCGCTCGTGATAGTCAACATGGAACTGTCTCAAAACAAATGCGCACATTGTAACGTCCTTGAAGCATGTGTATATTCCACAGCACGAGGCGACACGAAGCAGCGTGTGTGTGAAAGGGAAGGGTAGAGTGAGTAGTATACCTAATGCATTGTTTCGTACCGATCTAGGTAAGAGTTCGAGCCCGCGAGGATATTGACCCTATTGTCAGCTGATTTTCTTTTTAAGTTTCACTGCTGGTTTTATGTTTCAGTATTTTCATGATTTTTTTTGAAATATCGTTTCAAATAACTGTAATAACATGATGGAGCGTGAATAAAGTTAAAAACGTTGTGAAAAGATGATTTTTTTCCTCGGGATCGAATTTCTTTGTGACCCATCATCATAGGTATCCTTAGTACTATCATCTGTCTTCGCTTTCGGGAGCGTTTCAAAATACCCTGTATATATATATATATATATAAATATATACGAGCCCAAACTCAGCACACCTAGTTCTACTCGTCCAAGAATTCCAGCAGTTGTCACCGAAGTACACCATCAAGTCTCTCCATCAAGCCTGGAGGTTAGGTCTCATAATAACTAAGAAAACGAGCCCAAACTCGGCACACCTAGTTCTACTCGTCCAGGAGTTCCAGTAATAGTCACCAAAGTACACCATCAGATCTCTCCATCAAGCCCGGACGTCAGGTCTCACCATAACTAACAAAACGAACCCAAACTCGGCACACCTAGTTCTACTCGTCCAGGAGTTCCAATAGTAGTCACCAAAATACACCATCAGGTCTCTCCGTCAAGCCCGGAGGTTAGGTCTCACCATAACTAACAAAACCAGCCCAAACTTGGCACACCTAGTTCTACTCGTCCAGGAGTTCCAGTAGTAGTCACCAAAGTACACCATCAGATCTCCATCAAGGCCGGAGGTTAGGTCTCACCATAATTAACAAAACGAGCCCAAACTCGGCACACCTAGTTCTACTCGTCTAGGAATTCCAGCAGTTGTCATCAAAGTACACCATCAAGTCTCCATCAAGCCCGGAGGTTAGGTCTCACCATAACTAACAAAACGAGCCCAAACTCGGCACACCTAGTTCTACTCGTCCAGGAGTTCCAGTAGTAGTCACCAAAGTACACCATCAGGTCTCTCCGTCAAGCCCGGAGGTTAGGTCTCACCATAACTAACAAAACGAGCCCAAACTCGGCACACCTAGTTCTACTCGTCCAGGAAATCCAGCAGTTGTCACCAAAGTACACCATCAAGTCTCTCCATCAAGCCTGGAGGTTAGGTCTCACCATAACTAACAAAACGAGTCCAAACTTGGCACACCTAGTTCTACTTGTCCAGGAGTTCCAGTAGTAGTCACCAAAGTACACCATCAGGTCTCTCCGTCAAGCCCGGAGGTTAGGTCTCACCATAACTAACAAAACGAGCCCAAACTCGGCACACCTAGTTTTACTCGACCAGCAGTTCCAGTAGTATAATAACCCTTATTGCAATCCATTATGATTCATCCGTACTAGCAAAATATGTGAAAAATAAGCATCAGTTTTATTTTTTTACGACTATTTGTGACATTTTGATAAAAAGTAAACACCACTATTTTTTATTGAATATGTCTGCCTACTTATGGTATTTTAGAAATCTTAATATATGTTGATAATAGAACAAAATGTACCTGAACATGAGCCGGTATCGTTAATTTTGTAGAAAATGGCTAGGAAAGATCGTTTTACAATATAAAAACTATTATTTTCAACAAAAAGTTACTACCATTTGAAGATGAAGAACCATTCTATACGTGGTAGTTATTAGCTATGTTTGATTTGGTTTAGTTTTGTCACAAAATGTACCGAAAACAGCATAATTTTGCCTGATTTGCACCTTTAATAAGTTCTGTTTCTTCAACGCCAATTTTTGAAGAACCATCCGTTCTTCTTTATTTATCAAACATTTTTCATCCAAATTTAGAAAATCTCAATTTTCAATTTCTTGGAGTTATTAAGTATTAAGGGCTTAAAGTGCAATAGTGGAAATCGATTTAAAATTTTCAGATGTTTCCTTTGACCGAACCTGAAAAATAAAATAGGATATATTATGGTGTTATCATCTTTCTATGCAGCTTACTCAACCTCAATAATAAAATAGTAGAAATTACTATTTGATAAATATGTACTTATTTATTTTAATCAAACATGTAATCTACAGTAAACTATTAAAAAGAAACTCGCTCGTGGAGGAGTTGATGTTGTACATACAGATGTCAGCGAATGAGGAATAGTGAGAGTGGCACTAATGGCATCGTAAGATGATAGTCTCATCTGGTAGAGTAAATGATAATTGATGGCTCTGGAAAATTAGATTTAACATTGTACATTTTTTGGGTGGAGAAATCTGAGCTTCATCTCACAACTATACTAACCACATACTATACTATACGAGGGCGACACTGAGAGTTTTTAGACCTGGCCACTTGTAAATAAAAAAATAAGTTCAAATTTTGAAAATGGAACTCTTTGCCAATATTATTGTGTATGTATTTTATTAATTTGTCATTTGTTTACGACAAATTGAAAATTGTGTCACTTCAGCATGAATTTAACGCGAGAAAATTTTCGTACAATGATTTTTTATGACTTTCGATGTCATTTAAGTCAACAAGAAAGTTTAGACTTCGATTGGCCTTTCACGATGAAGCCCCATCTTGTGCCACTGTTTACAACTGGTTTAATGAGTTTAAACGTGGTCGCACTAATCTCACCGATGATCTGCGTGAGGGACGGCCGTCTACGGCGACGACTGAAGATAACATCAGTGTTGTGCGGCGTATGATAGAGACTGACAAAGAGTGACTTATCAGCAGATTCGGTTGTCCGATTCGGTTGACTCATACCGATGCCTAAGCTTGTGCTTAGGCATCGGTATGAGTCAAGTGCACAAAATCCTCCATGAATATTTAGCGGTCAGGAAGCTTTGTGCCCGGTGGATACCTCATAATTTGACAGAGCCCCAAAAACTCCGCGTGTTGATTGGTGTCGTGAAATGGTTCAAAGATTTAACGGAAGTGACTCAAATGCTGTGTTCGACATACATACTTACGGGTGACGAAAGCTAGATTTATTGCTATGATCCTGAAACTAAGAGCCAGTCTGCAGTCTGGGTGTTTCCTTCCGAGGAGTTGCCAACTAAAGTTAAGAGAGGTCGAAGCGTTGGAAAAAAGATGGTGGTCTCGTTCTTGGGAAGGACAGGTCATTACGCAACAATTGTTTTAGAGGATCGAAAAACAGTTACTGCAGAGTGGTACTATAACAATTGTTTGTACTATACCAACTTGTCTTGGAAAAAGGAAGTTTAAGGAGGCATCAAGGAGGATCCTTCACCACGACAACGCCTTGTCGCACACCGCCAGGCAAACAGTCGACTACTTGGCGACGTCAGACGTGGAATTACTGGGTCACCCGCCCTATAGCCCCGACCTCGCACCTTGCGATTTTTATTTATTTCCGAAAATAAAAGAAAAACTTCGAGGAAAACGTTTTATGGACGCCGAGGAAGTAGTAGCTGCGTTTCAAAATGCCGTCGAAAAGACCCTAAGGACGAGTGGGTAAAGTGCTTTTCTCAATGGTTCCATCGGATGCAGCGATGTATTGATGTAAATGGACACTATTTTGAAAAGATATAATAAAACTAATAACTTGCTAGTTTTTCAGTTTTGATTTTCTAAGAACTTTCAGTGTCACCCTTGTACTACATATTCAACATTTTACGGGTGGCACGAGCATTGCATCTTAGTCCTCGGGTTGGCGACGCATTTGCAATCTGTAGCGGTTTGTTGGCCTTGAGATCGTAAATGCCCATGGGTCACAGTTTACTTACCATCAGGTTGACTGTACGCTAGTTTGCCTTCTCCATGATGTAAAAAAAGCTTACGGAACAATAATACAGTGTGGTGTTAAGCGTCTCCTACACACAAGCGGCTTGCGATGGCGACAAACCGCGAGCCGCGGCTCCAGCCGCTGTAACAACACACCACCGCGGTCGCAGAGGCGGCCTGAAGCGCCATTCGCTGTGGTGACGTGTTCTAACGTCAGTCAACATAGCTAACCGTGACGAAGTCTTATTACTCTTATTATATTCAGCAATATTACCCCATATTTTGTTATTAATCCTAATGCTTTTGTAATCACGGTATGAAGTATCATAAAGTACTGGATAATTTTGCACTGTTTATATTAAAATCTCTGTATTTAGTGCCATTTTTCACGCGGTACACGCAGCCTGTTGTAAAATAAGTAACCGCGCTGCGGCCACCAATAGGCCGCACGCTCGCTAATACACACGTGGTGGCGGCGGGGACGGGGCTTGCGGCCGCGGCCAGACGCTCGCAGGCCGCGACATGGCCGCACGGGTTTGCAGACTCACATTGCAAGCGAATACAACTGGCCGCCACCGCAAGACGCTTGTGTGGGAGACGCTTTAAAAGAAATAATTAGTACTAATATTATAAATAATTACTTACATATGAAAGGTAACGCCATCTTTTGTAAATTTGTCGTGGCAGATCTCTTTTGCAGCAAAAACTGAACAATTTGGAATTTTGTAGGACGTCGATTCAGTCGCGCAACTAAATTTAGTCTAGTGGGCAGTGCGGTTGCAACTAGTTTTATTGTAAACATAGGGCCGCTGTGTTATATATGGACTTATACTTTGGCACAGATGAACGCCTGCGTAGGGCTACTCCCGTCCGGTACGTCGACGGCCCGTGTTGCTTTATGATATTAGAGTTAGAAACCGTCGAACAACCAGAGATGACATGCCTAAGAGACTCACGTCTTACTGACGATGCGCACCATTCTCGAGTCTGCCGATGAAAGCTATCGACTTTGCAATACGGTGCCCAATCCTTTTCCTTTTCTAGGCTGGGTAAGCGCTATTTTGCTCAGTAGCACGTCCCGTGGAAAGTTTGGCACCAACAAATCTGCAAACTACCAATATAGTGCCAAAATGAATCGACTCAGTTTCGCGGTCTGGGCTGGTTTCCAGCTAAGTTACCATCATCGTGTTTAGAGCCCTCATGATTTCCCAGTTTCGCTTGCTTATGGGCTTACGGCGCGTTTCCAAAAAACGCCTCCTCCAATATGCTCCTCATTCTGCTCTATATCGTAATCATTCCATCGTTTGAATCCACTGGTGCTGGGAGTCACGCTTCACAGCAGCATCAACATCTGCCCATTGCTCTGCAACTTATGAAGCCGCAGCTCTAGCCATAGCCGTCATTCGATGAGAAAACAACCTCACGTCGAAGTCGTTCGAGTTCGGCATCATCAAACATTTTCGAACGCATGAATTCGGTCATAAAGGTAAAAAAATATTTAGCACAATAAAAGTTTATTCAACAAAATATTGTTTTTACTGTAGTAATTTTTTTTCAATACGAATTAATCTTTACTAAGATTACTTATCATACCCCAGTCAAATGAACGCAATATTTGTTTGTTCACACATTTGATTTACATAGGTACTTATATTGCATTGTCGAAGTAGAAAACGAACACTTCAACTATTCTTACCATTCTAAAAACTAAATAAAGTCTTAGCATTCACAGAAAAGCGTCAAGCGCTATTTTTTTTTGTTTTGTTTTTACATCAATAAATTATATTATAAATTGGGAAAGGTGAAATTGTAGTTGAATGAAAAATGGGTTAGTACAAAATATTATATTTATCTTAACGTCAGCCGTGGTAGCTCAGGCTAAGTGTGTTGTTCTGAATAACGATTTTATATTTATTAGGGGCGCCTTGTCATTTCCTATACTTGCAGCACCTAATTAGCACTTAATTCCTTGCTATTAATATTTACCATATATCTAATAACTTCATTACGTTGCTAGCGATACGTTTTACTAGTAACGCAAATTTTAACAGTTCGTTGCGGTGAAAATTTAAGAGCATCTAATTTTTAAACTTGGCACCTAATTAGCACCTAAAGAGCCCCTAATTTTGGGTTTTTCTAAATGCAAATCCCTGACTTTGTGTTGCTGGCGAGACACAGCTAACTTTAAGTGCTGTTTCACCGCTTGTTAGGGGGTGAAGGAAAACATCTTGATGAAACCGTATGTCCGAAACAAAATTATTGCTCCTAACTCTAAGAAATGAGAGGAAGCTTGTGTCCAGCATGGGACGTATATAGGCTACAACTTTACAATTATTATGGAAAATATTATTAACGTATTTAACAATCCTTAAAGTTTTTGCGACAAGTAACACAATAGCTCTTCGTTCAGGTTTCTATTCCCTTTTTCTCAATCCGTAATAAATTTTTATTTTCAGATTCAAATAATAGGCTGCAGAGAAGAAAACTTGGTTTACATGGCAATAAAAAAACTTCATTGGTTGAAATTTATTTTATTTGTAAGTCTTATCTAGCACTCAAAACGCGGTATAGAATTCACTAAAACTTGTACTATTAAGTCAAAATCATGTCCGCTCACACCTTGCTTAAGATAAAAAGTATTAGAGAAAGGTATAAATTGTGAGGAACAGTTTTCGTTTTATTTTATACCAATAATCTATATCTATATCTAAGATACTTGTTTACAATATCTATTTGTTAAATTCGCAAAATATCGATATCGATAAGTACTGTATCGTATACAATAAGTTAGAGACTGATATCGCCTCAAAAAGTATTGTGTTTATTCATGTGTGTCAAATATGTACTAATGACTTTAAACTTCAGAAGTTACATCAATAGCGGACACTTAGAAGATGAGATACTAGCGCAACTGTGCAGTTTACTGTAGTTGTATATGTAGTTTGCAGCTTTTCTATAGATTCTTAAGACGTCATTGAAAACGTGATAAGGGCTATCTCAGAATAACAGCCAGTCGCAAACAATACATATTATATTTAGTAATCGGAGCGTATCCCCGGCGGTTCAGTTAAGCGAGTGCAAGGAGTCCGGGAGTGCGAGTGGGTGCGAGTGTCACGGGGTGTGTATTGTGCTTGCGGCGGGGTGGGGGCGGGTGCGTGGGGAGGGGGAGGGGGCGGGGGCGGGGCGCGCGAGTGGTGTCAGGTGGCGCGCCCCTTGCCCTCCTTGATCGCGATCACGTAGCGCTGCGCCACGCGCTCCGGCGGTGAGTACCCGTCTGCGTACGATGAGTCCTGTAATAACAAATTGAAATAGTCAACCATGTTTTTTTAACCTTTTTTTTATTAACTCGCTTTCGTGTATATCTGTTCGAGTCGAATTTAGTAATTGATTTTAAACTAACTTTTTTTTATATAGGATACAATGCAAACGAGCATACGGTTCACCTGATGGTAAGTGACTACCGCCGCCCATGAACAACTGCAACACCAAGGGAATTGCAGGTGCGTTGCAACTTCCCGAAGAGCTAGAGACGTGAAAAAAGAAGGGGATTTATGGGTCTGAAGTTAACAAATAAGTTTATACTTTAAAAAATTGGCTATATTTATCTGAAGTGAAATACAAAAAACTAACTCATTTTACAATCTAGAATTCGAGAAACATTAAAATTATAAGTAATTTTTAAAACTTAACAATTCAAACTTTAAAACTAATTACTTACAAGGAAAAGACCGATTTTCGAATCAATTTGATACGAATGCAATATAATCGATTATCGATTAAATCGAGCATTTTAAGATGTATTTTTGATTATTTTTCTGTCAACTAGGGAATTAAAAAAAGAATTACGAACATATCTACAAAATATCAACACATATTATAACAGTAACAACAACAATTCAAGTAATCGATCTCAGATCGACATGCCTACTATTCACTTCACTTGTTACTTGTTGTTTTAATTTTCGTTAATCGTTGCACCATTTCGTTTCCTTGATAACCACAGGTTTTTTTAGTTATTTTATACTGATCCTGCTTTTTTATTGACCCTTGCTTCGTTATTGGGCTCCGAGAATATTGCTTACACGACTGACCCGGCCTTGTTATTTTAGAATACGTCACAAGCCATTCGATTGGATATTCACATCATGGACCATTGTCTTAATTATAATACACTTATAGTGGGTATGCAACCTTATAAATATAATTGTATCTTCCCACCCACCCACTGACACCTAAAAGCGGCAACTTCAGTGGGTAATTGTCTCTCAAGTTTTCGAGGAAACTGATAACTATATTTAAGGTAGTTATTCAAATATATATGAATCTACAAAACGTGTTTTATTGAAGTTATACTTCTTTTGGGGCGTTTGGGAAAAATGACGTGTGAATTTTTACGATGCGCGCGCACACTGACAACCACTGACACCTAAAAGCGTCAACTTTAGTGGGTAATTGTCTCTCAAGTTTTCGTGGGAACTGATAACTATATTTAAGGTAGTTATTCAAATATATATGAATCTACAAAACGTGTTTTATTTATATTATTGGTAAGCCATATGGTAGGCTTATGAGAAAACTAAGATCTGACAGTTGTGTTGTCATTCAATAAAAGGTATAAATTTCATTTGTGTTTTAGTGGTGAAATCAATCAATATATGGCGACGAGGACCTTATTCACGCATTATTGAGTGCAATAAAGTTAAATAGTTACAAATAAATAATGTCAAATAAAGGAAATGTGTTGTTCGGCAACAAGCTCACATTTGATCACCACATGCAAGAGTGGGATATTTTTAAGAGTCGATTTGTCCAGTTCTATATGGTAAATGATTATCATGACGACACTGACAAAGCAGGAGTTATGAGAAGAGCTTTTTTGCTCACATCTTTAGCAGAAGATACATATCGCCTAATAGGCGATGTAGTTTTATCTATATGACTCTTATTGAAAAGACAACCAGTTTTCCTCAAAGAAATGTATATTTGCGGAAAGATATGTTTTTTATAAAGCGGAACAAAGAGCAGGCAAAGACTTAACTGAATGGGCGACCCGGGTTCGTCATTTCACACAGTTTTGTGGTTTTAAAATAGAACTCGAGACGGCATTGAGAGACAAGTATGTGCTAAGATTGGCGAATGCCGAGTAAAAGAAAAGTTTTTAGTGAAAACATCGATAGCATGACATTCGACAAAGCGTTGGAATTAGCACAAAGCGTACGATGTGCTCGAGTTGCAGTTCAAAGGTCATTGCAAGATGAGGGACTAGCCATATCATCAGCGGCAGCGCAACCCGTTTTCGCTTTACGAGCCCAAGAAAATTCTGTTCGTCAAACTACAGAAAAACATATCTTGCTTGGTTTGTGGATATAAGAACCATACTAAAGATAAATGTCGATATGCGAATTATTTTTGTCAAAAGTGTAATAAAAAAAAAGAGAAATAAGAGAGTGGTTATAAGAGCAACAATTATTTGGAGGTGGACAACGATTTAGTAAAGGTATTTTATACGATTTTTATAATATAGGGTGTTTAAATGGTATACCGATGAGAGCGGTCGATCTAAGGCAGTATGATAATTCAAATCATCTGACATTCCTCTCTGAAAGAAAGTGAAATAAATAATGAAACCTGTAACCTATTCTGCTGAAAATGGGTGTTTCAAAATATATAGTTCATAAATTTTGTATTACATTCATAACAATAAAATGATGTTCTTAATATCTTACTGCATACATTAAGAATTGTGTAGACAAAATAATTGTATAGAAGTTGAATTATTCTTCTATATATTATTGTTAAACTAGATTATATATTATTTTGATGATTTAAATTGCCCTTACATTACATAAGTTCTGTGAAATAAGTGTGCCTTGTTTGTTTAATTTGTTTGAATTCCAGGTTGATATTCATCTTCCACGTAGATCATCTACATATCAGTACAGAGATATTGAAACTGTACCTAGCTTATCTGCTTATACTACATCAATCAGTGGTATTGAAGTGACACCAAGAAAGAGGAAAGGTTAAAAACAATATCTAAATTAAAGAGAAGAATAATAGACAAAGAAAAAGTTAAAAATGGACATGCTCAAAAGAAAGTATAGGATCTAAAATAATTCAACATATATATTATATTTATATAATACAAATTCTCTGCCACTTCAAAGTATATTAGCATTAAGTGATTTTCTTTCCATGCACATAAGAAAAAAAATTGTTTTGCAGTATATTAAAGGTGGATAGAGAGGAAGAGTTTTGTAAAACAAAGTGTGGAGATTGTATCGTAGTTTTGCATTTTCGGAATAATGATGTAAAATCGTTAATATATTTATTTATATCTTAAAGATAAAGAATGTTAAATTTACCCATCAAAAGACGTGATGGATGTATGTTTATTTTGTGAAACTTAATATTGTTTCATGTTGTAAATATAAAGTTTAAAAATCTTAATAAATTGAATGAAATTACTTTTACGGATTATATCGCGTTTAATCAACTTATTTTTATTAATTCCCGACGTTTCGGGTGCTTTACAGCACCCATGGTCACGGGGGACTAAGGTGATTGACGTCCCGATGTCAGAGTTAATCCGGAGTACCTTCAGCTTTTTAATTATTAATTTTGGTCCGATCTACGCAGAATGAACTAACTGTGTCTTGAAGTCTTGCAGTGGTATGCTTGGGTTTAGTTTTAATTTTATTAATTACAGGATCCCAAGCAGGTGGTAGTAGCCAGCCTCCCTCTCTATTGAAATTAGGATGTTTTTTAATTTCAATAGCCTCACGTATCATCCTTGGCAGGAATCGATGTTCTTTCGCGAGAATCTGTGGTTTATCAAATCTAATGTAATGGCGGGGGCCGTCTAGGATATGATCACAAACTGCAGACTTCCCGGAACGTTGGTGCTTCACGTCAGCTATGTGTTCTTTTACGCGGATTTTGATTGATCGTTTTGTTTGCCTTATATATGAGAGACCACATTCACAATCAAGCTTGTACACTCCTGCATCTTGTAGAGGAATATTACACTTGACGGATGGTAAGAACTGACTAATCTTCTTCGGCGTGGAATTAAGATGTTCTAAAATGATGTGCAGTTTCGTGGTCACTTGAAGAGAAGGCCAAATTGGCCTCTAAAAGCTTGGCGTGCTCAGCAGAGCGGGACAGTATTTAATGCCGGCACACCGCTTGCAACTTTACAAGGCGCAGGTTCGGCCCCACATGGAATACTGTTCCCATCTCTGGGCAGGGGCTCCCCAGTGCCAGCTCCTTCCACTTGACCGCATCCAGCGCAGAGCGGCTCGAATCGTCGACGACCGAGTTCTTTCCGATCGGCTGGACTCACTGGCACTGCGTAGAGATGTTGCATCTCTGCGTATTTTATCGCATCTATCACGAGGAGTGCTCTGAGGAATTGTTCGGATTAATTCCAGCCGCTCAATTTCACCATCGCACATCGCGACAGAACTCGAGATACCATCCATACCATCTGGATGATTGGCGGTCCACCACTGTGCGATTTAGAAGAAGTTTTCTTCCTCGCACAACTTCCTTGTGGAATCGATTATCACCAGCGATTTTTCCGGACCGATACGACTTAGGACCTTCAAAAAGAGCCTACTCCTTCTTAAAAGGCCGGCAACGCATCTGCAATTCCTGGTGTTGCAGTTGTTCATGGGCGGCGGTAGTCACTACCATCAGGTGAGCCGCATGGTCGTTTGCCCCTCTCCTATAAAAAAAGCTGAAGGTACTCCAGATTAACTCTGACATCGGGACGTCAATCACCTCAGTCCCCGTGACCATGGGTGCTGTAAAGCACCGAAACGTCGAGAATTAATAAAAATAAGTTGATTAAACGCGATATAATCCGTAAAAGTAGTTTTATTCAATGTGTAGTGTTCGCGTAAATATAAGAAATCATTATAATCTTAATAAAACAAATTACGATTTTTTAAAGCATTACCTCCACACTAGGATTTTGTCCTATATCGCGGGGCAGTTTACATACATAAATTTCACAAGTACAAACATCCAGAACCAGAACAATTATTTGTAGGCCATACAAATACTTGTTCCGTGAGAATCGAACCCGCGGCCCTTAGCGCTGCAACTCGTTGCTAAGCCACTGCGCCACGGAGCCGTCAACTAATTGTCACCAGGATCTTAAATAATTTTTAGTTATTTTTGTTTTGTTACGCTAAAGTATAACTTCCTACGTGCATACATAAGTACAATTGAAATTAATACAGGTAAAATTAAAAAAAAAATTTCACTTGTTTTATAGAAGAGGCGGCAAACGAGCATGCGGCTCACTTGATAAGTGTCGACCGCTGCCCATGAACAACTGCAACGCCAGGGAATTGTTGGTGCGTTGTTGGCCTTTTGAAAAGGAGAAAGCTCATTTCTTGAAGATTCCTAAGTCGTATCGCAAAATCGCCGGTGGTAAACGATGCCACAAATAAGTCTTGCGTGGAAGAAAACTCGTAGTAAATCGCACAGTGGCGGACCACCAAGCATTTAAATGGTGTGGTGGATGGTTTAATAGTAACAAGTTATTTACATAACAATAACTTTGGAAGAGTTAGGCGTCTCCCACACAGAAGCGGCTTGCGGTGGCGGCTGCGGTGGCGGCTGCGGTGGCGGCCAGTTGTATTCGCTTGCAATGTAAGTGAGTCTGCAAACCCGTGCGGGCACGTCACGGCCTCATGCCCCGCCCTTCTGCCAACGCGTGTGTGTTAGCGAGTACGCGGTCAGTCGGTGGCCGCAGCGCGGTCAGTTGAAAATTTTTCAACAGGCCGCGTGTACTGCGTGAAAAATGGTGCTAAATTCAGAAATGTTAATATAAACAGTGCAAAATTATCCAGTACTTAGCAATGAGTTGCTGCGCTGGGGCCGCGGGTTCGAATCCCGCACGGAACAAGTATTTGTATGGCCTGCAAATAATTGTTCTGGGTCTGGATGTTTGTCCTTGTGCAATTTATGTTTGTAAACTGCTTCCACGATACAGGAGAATATCGTAGTGTGGGGGTAACGTTTTTAAAAAAAAGAGAAAAAAAGCATAAGAATTAAAACAAAATATATGATAATATTGCTGAATATAATAAGACTTAGTCACGGTTAGTCATGTTTACTGACATCCAATCGTAGCACAGACACCACAGCGAATGGCGCTTCGGGCCGCCGCTGCGACCGCGGTGGTGTTGTTGCAGTGGCTGGAGCCGCGGCTCGCGGTTAGCCGCCACCGCAACCCGCTTGTGTGTGGGGGACGCTTAAGAGAAACTACGCGAATTTTTCGAAATTCTGCTGACTTATGAACGACGTACAGGCTGATAGAAATAAAAATAGATTTTTTTTTATTCAATACAGATTATAAATAATACTTATTGAAAGTCACTCTTAAATTTACTGTTATGATTTGCTAGTATTCCTGTGAGACCTGGACTGGACATTTAAGGGTCTAGATATATTTCCCTTGAAATTCCGAATTATTTCAGCTTACATAAAAACATCTTTCAGCTCACCTCGAATAATACTTCATACGGATCGGCTGCGGAGCTTGGCAGTCTATTCACCACTGCTCTATAGAAACACGTCGTCTGCGGATATAGCGCCATTACGACGGCGCCTTTGGGAAATAGAGCTTGTTCATCAGTGCGGGGATCCGCTCTCATTAACGGCAGGGGCACTACTCGTCGTTTGCTTAGAACGTGCCGGTTTTTCTGTTCTTCGTCTATATCATCCACTTCGTATTTGCCTTGAGCGGGCAGCCAACTTACCACCTGCAATTTTTTTTTATAAATGATGATGATCATTTGTCATGTCATAGACGGTCAGACATAGTGGATGCATGGGCTGAATTTCCTCAATATGTAATGCCATAACATAGTTTTTAAGAAACCACAGTTGCCTGCTAAGATAAAAATTAAGAAACACTAACATGGTTTTGAGTATAAAAGTGCAAACAATAATGATATTACAAAGTATCAGTTCTATAGCATAACACCAAAATAGTAATGTCTGGGCCATTTACGGCAGTGGACAGAATGTCAATAAATCTACACTTAACAACTGATCTCTGCCAGATAGGACTGTATCTCTTAAATGCAGGTTACTCAAATTCTACCCATTACTAATTATTAATGGCCCACGTGATGTATTGTATGATTTTTTCTAACAAGTACACATACATAGCATACATATTTACATAGCTAAATTATAGAAATGTCAATTAAAAAAACTAGAGAAATGTCAATAAAATTTTGTGGGGTATTAATATAGCAATATAGCTTTCTTGTCTGGTTGGGTTGCATAAATATAAATAAGAAAATGATAAATGTACAATAAATGTAGTAAAATAATTAATTAAAAAATACATAATTTAAAACCCAACCAGATGGAAGCCTTCGGCAGGGGAGACCAAACGCCTGAAGGTGAAGGGGAAAGGTAAGGAAACCGGCAGAGCCCCGTCTTCTGCATTTGAGCCCGGAGCGGAACGTCACAGAGTCCCAGTCACCTCAGATGACCCGCGAGGCTGACCGGGATTAGCTCGTTTACAGAAACGACTACGAATAATTACGGTCGGCAGACCACCCGACATGTCGGTCACCTCATGCGCCAGGCCCAGATATTGCATGCCGTAAGCGCTAAGCGCGCCGGTATGCTCTACTATAAAAATAGGGCCTAAAAATTAAGATTCCAACGTTTTGTCGCATGAAATCGTATCTAGCAATCATATTGTACATATAAGTGATATAAAAAGCACATTGTCAGAAAGATAAATGGTTGTTGAACTTATTAATATTTTTTTTAAATCGATTAATTGCTATTTTTACATAAAAAAGGGGTTTTAGTGGCTTATGGTGTGGATTTATCAAGTCCGCATGGCGCCGTAAACACGATAACTTTTGAAAATATCAATTTTTTAACTCAATCTATTTTTTAATCTCTTCATCTATCATGTGGGAAGCCATGGAATGTAAATGGCAGTTTAATTTTGTTTTGTTTAGTTATAATTAATTTTTTTCGGCTCTAAAATGGCGAAATTTTCGTTGGTTTGATAGCCTTGTATTAATTTATTTTTACTAAATAGGCCGAAGCCGCACTCCGAGCTACAGCCACAGAGTACTTTATTCCGGCCTCAAATGCCGTCGTGAGTGGTTGTTTGTTACAGCGGTTCGTGCTGAAAAATATCGATCGAAAAAATAAATAGAAATACAAAATATTCCAAAAACCAAATTTGATACATACTTGAACAAGGTAAGATATTATTATTATTTTTATAATCACAGATTTTTATTACAATATTTTGTTTCGCTAAAAGCACGCAGGATTTATATATAAATAAATATACTTATACGTCTTGGACTTTATAGACCTGAGGGTGTGTCGGTATCTACCGATGCTACTGGAACTCCTCGACGAGGAAAACTAGATGTGCCGAGCTTGGCCTCGTTTTGTTAGTTATGATGATACCTTACCTCTGGGCTTGATATCGTGACTTGAAAGTGTACTTTGAAGACTGCCACTGGAACTCATCGACGAGGGGAACTAAATGTGCCGAGTTTGGGCTCGATTTGTTAGTTATGAATAGACCTTACCTCCGGACTTGACGGAGTGACTTGAAAGTGTACTTTGATGACTGCTACTGGAACTCCTCGACGAGGAGAACTAGATGTGGCGAGTTTGTTATTTTTTGTGTTATTTTACTAAATACACTTTGCCTTCCTCACTCCGGGCCATAGATAATATACTGTATAGTAAAGATGGTTAATATATATTTTAAATGTTGAAATAGACAGTTAAAAAAAATTAACAAATTTGTTAAATAAATAAAATTAACCATATTGAATAAAATTATCATATTCCAGTCCATTCAAAACAATCCACGACGTTACTGATTTATATTAGCCGTATTTATTTATGCCATCTAGCGTCTTCCTTACGTACCACTGTGAGAGTCGATCAATTTAGTTCGATAAAATGACTTTACCAATTGAATGGAGTAGATGGCGGTTTACAAAGCCATTTTCTTTATTCGAAAGAAAGTATTCTTTAAAAAACAGCAATACATGTATTCTTTTGATTTTAAAATTTAGGCTTCACATGTCTAAAAAATGAGGATTGTAACAAATATTTGCTATAAAATCAACTTATATCCAATATTTTATGCTCAAATTGTGGTTAAAAACTATCATATTAAATAAATTGTTTGCCGTTAAATCTTTCAAAGTGTTAGTTTTTATTAAACTGTACGAAATGATATTTTTAACACATAGATGTAATAATTGGCTGAATTCATTAGTGGCTGATGTTAATTTTATGTACTTTGTTTTTACGCTATTGGCTGAAATATTGGTTGGTATTAATTTAAACGAAGCGCGTCAGTTTAATATTATTTTGTTTAGCTTACATTTTCATCAAAATATTACAAGGAATTTATATAAAAAGTTGGAAAAAAATACTAGGGAAGTTAATTAAGATTTTTTATTTGGTTTTTTATTATTTAGTGTACAAAAAATATAAGATTTTAGTTAAGAGTTTAATTTTCACCTTTTATGATGCCGAGACCACAGAGTAGTTTTTTATATAGAGAAGAGAGACGTAATACAGCTGTGGGACCATTAATTTTGAAAAATGTGCCGGAGGCGAAAAAATGGCAATATGTAATTATTGTAAAAAGACTATCGTACAAATAATGTTTCTGAACATTAATAAAATATAAGATATACGTAATTTTTTTAATGCGCTTTGGGCATGCACAATTGGATTTACCAATAGTTTTTTTTGTAAATTGCATTAATATTTTATTTTATTACCTATTTTTTGTTTGCTTACCTGTTTCGGCTTTCAGGAGGATCTCGTCATACGGAATGGTAAGGTCGACCAAAAATATCCTTGGGTGTACCCGGTCCATCAGCACAATGTCAGATTTATTTGCAAGAAAGGTCTTGTCTGTGAAAATGGCCAAGTTCCAGTAGAGCCTGGCGCGGTCATTTTCGAGCAGTTATTATTATTATCTATCTCCACTTTTTGATTTCGGATTCGTTATGGCTCAGTCATTTAATAGGCTTAAATGGGGACATCGGTCCAACACGCAGAGACCTTTTGGAGAATTTTACTATACTTTGTAATGCGGTGTTCATTGTAGGCCTCTTTCCGGGGATTCTACGCTTCCTACGGCGCCACGATGAAGGCGGATTCGCATAGATCTCAACGAGATACGCTGAAAAGTAAAAATAACATTTTTCGATATCTCGCTTAGTTTTCGAGATATTGATACCCAAAAATCGAATACTAAAACCGAATCAGCACGCCCCGACTCCATGTAGTCTTGTCTGCCCTACCCCTAGAGTGTGTTTGTAAAGCCGTAGGCGCAAAGAGCCGTGCGAGCCGTAGCGGCCGAGGCTGGCAATAAGCCAAAGCTACGGAGGTGAGCATAAGTACCTGCGATTTGCTACGCAAGGGCGAAGGGGCTGCACTTCCCGCAGCACCGAAGCTGTTGCAAAAGTAACTTTGGGTCAATATTCCTGTGTAAAAAATAATTTTTGAGTATCAATATCTCGAATATCGAAAAATTTTAATCTTACTTTTCGGCGTATTTCGTCGAGATCTATGCGAAAAGCCTATTGGGGAGAGACTCAGGACACCTGCCGTTATCGTATCTCAACGGATAAAAGGTGGCAGATGGTTATTCGCCGTTTATTAAATGGGCACCGTACACTGCCATCTTAACTGACTGCGAGGCGTAACACCGATGTAAACAGCAAAGGGTGCAGAGAGGCGATTCTGCGGGCTGAATACTCTTATATAGCAGCATCCTCCCGGCATTTGGACATTGTACACTTGCACGCTTCAAGCTTAGAGCTCTAGCACACTAGCTTTAGTTCTGAGCTCTAGCGCTTCACTCTGGCCGGCCAACCAAGGCAAGCCAAAGGTGGGGAATTATAAACTCCCCGGGAGAACTCGGTTATGACCCGTGGTGTCGCAACTTACCAACAGCTCGTCACAAGCTACCCTGTGGGCTTATTAACATTATTATTATAATGAGTTTTGGCGGGAATTTGATCGGCGGCGGATTCTGCTCCTATATTATTGTTTACATAATGGTTTGAAGTGGATTTTGATATGTAAAAGTGGTGCGATTTTGTGTATTAAATGTCTGCGCATTTGAGCTATTAGTGGAAACGGTGAAACAAGTGCTCCGATCGTGATATGAATCTAAAGATAAGGTGTCTGTCTCCTAGGGCTCCTTGAGAAACTATCGCTAACTATGTATCTGCTGGCTCAAGTTGCCGTCAAAATATTCAAAAAACTACGTAATGTGACGCATCAACATATTGAGAAGCAGTGTGCTATAAAGGATTATTATCACTTGATACTCAGGTAAATGAAGACATGGCTTAAAGAACAAGCATTCAAGCCAAAAATCTTAATTAAAAAATATTATTATAACCTCTGCAAGGATCCAGTTCTCCTCCTTCTCTGAGACTCGCACAAGCGCGGCGACGGCGTCGCCGGGGCGCGCGACGTGGCCCGCGTCGGCGGGCACGGCGCCGCACAGCGGCGGCGCGCGCTCGCCCACGCGCCCCACGTGCAGCGGCAGCGTCTGCGCCGCGCTCAGCAGCATCTTCATCAGCGCCCCGCAACCGATCGTTTCCTTGTTCCCAGCGTGACGTGCCTGAAAATACACCATATAATTAACGCCTGGTTGAACTAAATATCGCATTTTAGACACGATTTTAACGCGCGTGAAATGATACTTCTTGAAATAATATATGCTTGGAAAAAAATATGCGCAAACATGAAATACTCAATTAAATTCCTTTTGAAAATTTATCGAAAAAATATCATATTTTATGTTAAGATTTGGGAAACTAACAACTATGTGTATGTTTTAATAACTTTCTTTTATTTCACTGCACACAAATCACAACCACCATTACAATTCATACTTACGAAGATTATTTTTTTAAAGGAAGGAGACATCAACCACAGACAGACAATATGACACACAGATAAAAAACAATTTGTTGATTTTACAACACTTTAATTGCCGGGAAAAATCTTAAGGCTTCAAGTACACGAAGTTGATGTGAAGTTTTAAGGGGAGCCGCATCTGAACCAAACCTAATTTTTTTATATTCACATCTAAACGGCACCGGAGTCATGAATTTTGCGTGAATAATTAAGCGGCGATCACAGCTCAGTATAGAACTGCTAACAACAATTTTTTTGAATTTATTTGGTGCTACTTTTTAAATTAACGTGTACATTCCAACACTTCAAAGACAATTCTCTCACAAAAATATAATCAGGTTATAATATGATTCATCAAAATGTTGAATGATTAATCAAATTAAGTTATAATATAAGTACTTTGTAAATAACAACGGTTCACAAAAATTTATCGTCAAATTACTCTATTGAATGGTCTACCATTTTTACAAAAATGTTTTAAGGGCTTTAAAATAAATAAATGTTTTTCTCCTTACAAACGGTCATTATTTCAAATTTGCTATTTACATATTTCATGCCATGCCATGCATGTAACATTTTTTTTATTTTGTCTTTATAAGAAACGAAAAAAAAAAAAGAAATCTTATCACTCGACAACTCCCTCTCATGACCTAAATTAATCTATAATTTGGAATCGGAATTATTGTCCTCTATAAAATAAAACGACTATATTTTTAGCACGTTTGAACTCTGCCTCTGCGCCTTCATATTAAGCGTCCCTTAATAAATAATACGAAAACACGGCGCGGCGGCGTCGTATTTGTACGCGATTTTTATTTGTACCTATACACGTAACTTACGATGCGACTCCGGCTACATGTACAGGAAACCTAAAGCAGTAAAAGCATAAAAATATATGACTAGAGAAAATAAAAATATTGTGGTCTACCTGAATCCTTCTTTCATTTTTAATTGCCCTTATTTCATAAATTCGGGACAGGGCCGACCGAAGCACCTTTTCTTCTTGTTCAGCTGCCGTTAGACCAGCCTTGTATAAGCTTTTTAATTGCATTTGCTGTCAATACATAAAGAAATAATTACATTTTATTTTTATAGACGAAAATTTATGAGAACAATATAAAAGGTTAGCGTTTCAAAAAATGCTAACACTATATAGTTAAAAGTTTAAGAATAACAACTTGTAAAAGTTTAAACATCTTAATATATAATTGGAAACATTATACTGTTTTAAATACTTGCATTTTGAATTGATTTGATTTTTTTTTTATAGACTAAGGTTGTTAACAGTGGCGAAGCTAGGGCTCCAAACAAGGGCAAGCCCAAGATATGGTTTTAGTGTTTTTAGCAGTTTTATAAAAAATTTACCTTTTCTCTTTTTCGATTTTACCTTTTCCTCGCCGATTAGCACTTTAACACACTTCAATTTATCACAAGGAACACTATTATACTCCATTTTCACTAAAAATCTATAAAAAAGCATAAATTTTCAACTCGCAATATTTATTCGCTCAAGTAAACACACAGAGCAAACATTGAAATGTGAAGTGAACTTGCAAAGGTATCGCCCGCGTTTGACTAATGACTACTAACTTCACACTAAAAGCCCGGCTTTTAAAGCCGGGCTTGTTGTTTATATAGCAATTTGTTCGTATCGAATACGAACAAATTGCTATATAAACAATCGTAGTTATATTTCATTATAGAACATTTTACCACAGATTAGAAAGGGAGCGATCGTCTTCTCGAAAGCCCGGTAAAAGCCCACGCGTGCGAGAGAGAAGACTAATTTTTTTTTTTTTTTTTTTATTTATTTATTCAAAGAAACTTACAGCTCTTATATCACATTTGAATGTAAGGTGAATGTTAACAATACATTAGCCAGAACAGTTTCCAACGTTAAGAATTACATTGCGAAAACTTTAGACATAATTAAATGAAGTACATATTTGTGTTTGTCAAAGAGAAAAACACACTTAATGCATGCCTAATAGCAATGTTAGTAAAGGTAATTTTATATTCAGAGAGAGAACAAGAAGTACACACTGCGCCTAAGCGTGATCAACTTGCTTAATAGATGAAATATAACCGCTTAGTTTGCAGTTAAATATATCAATATGGTTATATCGTTCATTATGTGTGTTGCAAGCACGGACCAGAAACCGATTTTTCGAATACTTAGTTCTGCAAAAAGGAGTAGAGAATACTGCGTTGGAGCGAGCACTTAACCTAGGGCATCTAAATGAAATACGACTTAGAAGGAAGGGGGAATCTATATAGTTATGTAAAAGTTTAAACAAGAACACCTGATCCCTATGTTCACGCCGTAATTCTAATGAATGATGTAGCGCAGAATGATCCTTAAATTTATAACTAAGTCTTTTCAGAAACTTATTTTGAATCCTTTCTACTTGTTCCACGTAAGTAGTATAAATAGGGTTCCACACCGTAGATGCATATTCAAGATGACTTCTCACTAAAGAATTATAGAGCATAATATACGTGTTTATGTTTTTGAAGTCCTTGCATTGTCGGAAGACAAAACCTAACATTCTATAAGCCTTGGCAGTAGCCTTGTCAATGTGAGACGCAAAGTCTAGTTTATCATCGAGATATACTCCCAGGTCCCTCACCTCGGTCACTCTTTTAATCAAAATATTATTTAATTTATAATTGTAAACAATCGGTTGTTTTTTTCGGGAATAAGTTATAGTATAACATTTATCAATATTTAATTTTAGATTATTAGCCGAGCAATATTCATAAAAATTGTTTAAATCGTTTTGAAATAGGAAAGCGTGTTCGAGATTCTTAACGAATGTAAATATTTTAGTATCATCAGCGTATAGTAAAGCTTTCGAATGTTGAATGCTACGCATGACACCGTTTATAAATATATTAAAAAGAAGAGGACCGAGATGAGAACCCTGAGGCACACCAGAAGTGATCGGGACAAAGCTCGAGGTATAGCCCTTCACAGCTACTGCCTGAGACCTATCACGTAGATATGAGGTTAGCCATCTCAAGAGATCGCCGTGTATACCGACGTTTACAAGTTTAGTAATCAGTAGATTGTGCGAAATTTTATCAAATGCTTTTGAAAAATCGGTATACACGGCGTCAACCTGATAGCCTTTTTCCACGGCCTCCAATGTTTCATCCAGAAACTCGCATAAATTAGTTTCTGTGGATCTACCTGATATGAAACCGTGCTGACTTGAAGCTATTTGCGGTTTGATTGCAGGAAATAGAGAGTCGTATATAATTTTTTCAAATAACTTAGGTATAACAGATAGTATGGAGATACCACGGTAGTTAGCTATATTGTGTTTGTCTCCACACTTAAATATGGGAACAACAAAGGATTGTTTCCAAAGCAAGGGCATCACACCTTGCTTCAAAGAAATATTAAAGAGTAATGAAAGAGGAGCCGCTAAATGCTTACTGCATTGTCTGAGAAAGATAGGATGAATACCATCAGGGCCAGTACCTTTATTAATATCGAGATTCTTCAAATATTTTTCGACTTTAACATTATCTATGTAAACACAATTAATTATACAATTATTATTTTCCGTATCGCAGTTCCTGACATTATTGCCGGGTGGCTCAAATACAGAATGGAAGAATGAATTAAATAGATCAGCAATTGTCTGACCCTCCGATGCATGTATATCACCAAAGTATAGAGTATCAGGTATATCACAGCTTTTTCGCTTTGATTTAATGAACGACCAAAAGTACTTGGGGTCAACTCGAATATTTCTCTCAGCGTGATTAATAAATTGTTCATAGCATAAAACTTCATATTCTTTAACATCACGCCGTGCATTCGAAAAGTTGTCATAATCGCACTGTCTATCATAAATTTTCCATTTTTTATGAAGTTAATTTTATTAAAAATTATGACAACCTAATCGCGCGGTTTTGCCGCGAGTTGACGTTATAAGGCCTGTGTATATACAGTAATCTATGGCCTGTGTAGAACAGGTCAGCGACAGCGACAGAGAAGCGCGCGGGAAATTTGAAATAGTTTGAAACAGTTTACAAGTTATTTTATTAGTTGATATTATTGATTGAGCAGTTAGGGCAAGCCCGGCTTCTCGGCTTCTATGGAGGCTTCGCTACCGGGTGTTAAACAAGCACACAGTTCATCTGATGGTAAGCGCATGCCATGGCCCATGGACATCTATCCTATCCGTCTATCCTCAATTAAGAATCAAAATGCGTTTTCACCCCCAATCACTGAGATAGAATGCCTCGTTTCCAGTAAAATGAGCCGATTCTCTAGACTCACCACACAAAACTCAGCAACATCGTGGTCCTTCCCCGGTCAAGCCGACAAATTCGCACTACAACTATAATACATATAATTGCAGCATGGCGTTACCAAATAGATACGAAATGTTCTCCTAATCAATGCTAATATGCGTGTGCAGTTTCTTACACCACAGATTTGTAACCCAGATTTTACATAGATGTAATAATAATGGACTTTTCACATGGTGTAATAATAATGTTTTCTTAAAAGGCTCACTGTCAAACAAAAGTAAAACTACCTATACATACAGAACTAGTGGTCCAATTCTAACGTAATTCATTGAATTTTGAGTTTTTTATATTAAGCATGTAGTATATTTCACTTTCAACATAACACATTAAATATAAAATAAACTCTTTTACTATTGAAAAAGGAACATTTGAAACCACACAAAATTAAATAGTAATTATTTGTTGGTAGTATTTTAAAATTCTTATCACAGACTATTATAATTATGAAAACATTGGCATTATCAACATGAACGTAAACAAACCACAGACTTATTTGTGTTTGACATTGGCAGTATGAAATTAAACAATTAATGTTTTATTTTTAATTTGATTGTAACACATATCATACATATATAAATTTTAGCTTTTTGCACTCCTTTTCCATGTAAACTTTAACTATACCAAATTTCAAACTCTCAAATATGCTTAAAAGGGTACAAAGTATTCTTTCACATATTAATCTATACAAATAAATAAAATTGAAGTGTCTCTTTGTAATGTCTTTTTACTAAATGCATAATTATGAAAGTATAATATGATGCTTATAACAAAAACTCGAATTTTTAAAAGTTTTGTCTCTGTCTTTCTGTCTGTTTGTTCCAGCTAATCTCCGAAATGACTTTCACTTGCAGATAGCTGATGTAATAAGGAGTAACTTAGGCTAGGTACTTTTATTTTAGAAAAAGAATTAGGATTCCGCTAAAACTTAAATAACACGCGGGCGAAGTCGCGAGGAACAGGTAGTATTTAGATAAGTAGAGTAAGCATACCCAATGTTATCATATTACAGTCACTATGTTTACATGTTTATGTGTAATAAATGTTGTGTTGCTGATTTACTTTAGCATTAATTTTATGTTAGCACCTAAGATAATTTCTCATCACACCCGTAGGGAGAGAATGCCTAAACACATTAAGTTTGTTCTTTGTTACCCTCTTTACAAAGTTCTTTAGATTATTTACTTAATTACTTACTTTAAATAATCTTCATAAAGTACACACCTGTTGTGAGGAACCAGAAGAGTCTTCATTCGAAGGTGAACATTCTGCAGCCTTTTCAGCTCTCAATATTTGCTCAATACATTGCTCATTTCGCCCTCTCTCTGCTTCTATGTCATATATTAACCTATGGAGAGCTCGTAATCGCTCCTGAAAATATAAAACAATAAAGTACCTATCACCTTTTAACTGTATTTCTGCATTGTTAAGATATATCTCAAATGTAATTAGGATAGGATATTCAGAGGCGTAAAAAGTGCAGTAAAAGAGTCATTATAAATAAAGAACTTGACCACAAAGATTCAATCTGAATGCTTTTCAAACAAGCACTATATTACTTTCTTCGTGTATCCTATTGATGTTATTACCATAAAATATAGCCTAAAAAAAATCTAATGACTCCCCAATACTTCAAATTTCGTCGAGTTGTTTAGGTTAGAGGCGGTAACAAGGAAGAGACAAACATCACTTGCAACAGGCTGGTTTCCTCATCGCCACGCCTAAAGCGCGTATTTTGCGTGCGGGCCGGTATATTACAATTATTTTAGCCTTGAAATCTCCTCAAAGAAATTCAACAATCTCTTGATACTACTGACGGCCTAGGGAAGCAACACAGGGTACTATCTATAACAATTATGGTAAACTAATGCACTGGTACACCATCAAGCACGCACCAGTGCGGCGCACCGACGCGGCATACGAGAGCTGTCTGAAACAACTATGGTAAACACAGGTTCACTGCCAAGAACAAACCGGTGCGTGGTACTGGTTTACGTTACTTTGCAAAAATATTTACAAATGTAGACTGCAATCCATATTGACTATGTTGAGGAACAATTGCGAAAATGTTTAGGAGGCGAACAGAAATATCAGTATTAAAATGAATTTTTCTTACTTGCACTTGTTGCGCAGCCACATCAGCAGTGAGCGGCATCACTTTGTAATTTATTGGACAACTTCCAGCTCAAGTAAACAATGTGGTACCAAGAACAGAATACGAAGACCTAGTGTAGTAAAAAATAGAGTTTGTTATATAAAAAAAGAATGACAAAGGAGCTAACATTTCACCTGATGGTACAGACTAAGAGTACTTGGTAAGTGATTACTGCAGTTCACAGACACTTGCAACCACCTTCAACATGCAAAAACAAAACAGATTTGATTTCTTATTTGTTATGCTTAACTTACTAGATGTCACCAAAATATATAAGTGCTAATATCAAATATGAAGATAAAAAATTCATCCTTGCTGTCATATTTTAATGCTACTTTCATACTTTCATTTGAATATTTTTTTATTATGTCAGTGCTTGAACACTCTCCAACTCATTGTTGGAAATTAATTATATATTATGTATTAGCAACTAATTATTCAAAATCTTATTGTTGTCTAAATAGTTCCATTAAAGGAGGTGATATCTACATCAATTGGACCATAGTCCAGAAATGATCCAACCCACAAACTGGCCAAAATAATGTTCCGGAAGCTCTTTTTTAGTTTAGTTCCTAATGAATATATATATATCTACATATTTTTTATTTTATTTATATATGGACAACAAAACAGATAACAATCAAAATACATATATATATATATAACAGTTTTGTGCCAGATTGTTATCCTAAATATATGACATACATAACTACATTATACAAAAAATAAAAATATACAAATAACAAATTTAAGACCTATGTGATATGAGAATGAGTGTGCATAAGTGTAAGCTGTTTTACTGCTCTTTTGAATATCCTGGATCCTGGGTCAAAAACATCCAAGCCGATATATATTATACCGATTATAGCTGATTCATGGATATCTTGTTGTAAAGTCGACACATTCTTATTATCGGGTTATAAAAGGAAGTATTATTCTTATAAGTCTGCAGGTAAAATGTCTTGCTAGGAATTCGGGGATTGCGCTTTGTAGTTAAGTTTAATTTACTTAAGAGGTAATCGGAATCGATCTTATTATGGAGAATTTTATGTAAATATATAAGGTCATATTCCTTACGGCGAATAAGTAAGGAGGTCACTTTAAATTTGTCGAGTATTTCACTATAACTAACTAGATTGCGAGTAAGACCACATTCGTAGCTAAGTATTCTCAGAGTTCTATTTTAGACGCTTTCTATACTATCTGAATGACGGTCCCTTAACAGGGAGACCAAATAACACAAGCATATTCAAGAATGCTACGGACAAGGCTATAATAAACGGTCAGGAAGCTTCGAGGCTGTTTGAAGCCCTTAGTGCATCTCGTTATGAAACCTAGTAACTGGAATGCTTTGTTTTTAATGTACGCATAGTGCTCACGAAATGTTAAACAGCACACCCAGGTCTTAAGCTACCGTTTTCCTATCTAATGAATCTTCGTTAATTTTATAGTCATAAGTCTGTTTAAATCTCTTATTAGTGAATGTTATAAAAAACATTTTTTAACATTGAGGTGCATACCGTTAATCCGGCACCATTCAGATATTGAATCTATATCATCTTGTAGTTTACCGCAGTCAGAAAAATCCTGTATCACACGGTATATTTTCAACTCATCTGCATATAGAAGGCAAGGACTGGACAGTTTGCAAATCAGATCGTTAGTAAAAATAATAAAAAATAACGGACCGAGATGTGAACTCTGAGGAACACCGGATTTAACTGTGACAGGTGATGACATGAAACCTTTGAAAGCGACAAGTTGGATTCTGTTATCGAGGTACGAATGAAACCAGCACAGTAGATTTCCATGAATACCCGACGTAGCTAATTTCGTACAGAGTAAAGAATGATTTACTTTATCGAAAGCTTTCGTAAAATCGGTGTAAACTTCACATAAGTAATTTTTGTATTTCAACAAATTAGTCACGGTTGATCTGCCTCTCACAAAACCGTGCTGCTTGTTGGATATAAGCGGCTTAACTTGAGAGTAAAAATGATCATATAACGCAGATTCGAATACCTTAGCAACACAGCACAAAATGCTAATAGGTCTATAATTTTCACAGTTGGACTTACTTCCGGACTTGTGAATGGGTACGATGTGAGCCAATTTCCAAATGGAAGGGAAAGCACTAGACTTTAAGGATTTATTAAACAATAATGTTAGTAGTTTACACAATTCCCTTGCACAATTTGAGAAAAATATAGCGGGAATTCCATCATACCCTGGGCCTTTGCGAATATCTAATTTCTTTAATTTGTCCAATATTGTGGCTTGACTTAGTTCTATATTACACATCCTGTAATTACAAAAACTATCACAATTTACAGTATCACTATTAACCAAATCCTGGTTGATGACAGGTTGAGAAACTTTGTAAGCTGAACTAAAGTACTGAGAAAAAAGTTCACATATTCCTTGTGTGTCAGAAGAAATTCTGTACCAAGAGTCATAGTCTGTGGCATACCTGAGCTACCTATTTTATTGCTAACAAAATTCCAAAATATCTTTATGTTGTCCGATAAACCATCCTCCATGGAGGTAATAAACGATGCATACACCGATTCCGTGAGTTTTTTACATCACGTGCGTAGCAATGCATAAGTGTCGTAATCCCTAGGATTATGATATTTCTTAAAACAACAATGATATTTATTTTTTCTTTGAGACACTTTAGTAATGCTGAAGTATACCATGGTGGATATTTGTTATTGGTTTTACTTACAAGCGGCATGTGTTTTGCAATTAACTTATTTACGAGAGTGTAGAACTTATCGACAGCATCATTTATATCCGGTTCATTCAATAAGCTAGACCAATCAATAGTTGCTAGATCCTTTTTTAAATCTGAATCATTACATTCGCGGTAGTTATATCTTATTTGTTGCGCACATTTAATTTTTCTTTATTTCAAATTTTTGTTTAAAATGATATAACATGATAATATAATAGTGCTTCTGCCACAAGAAAAATGCATTTATCTTTCAAATTCGAACAACTTTACACTTTTGTAGGTTAGATCATTTCTAAACAAGAAGGTCCAATTGTAAATTGATTTTGATGATTTTTTAAAAATAGGTTGGGGAAAAGTTTCTTCGTATTTTATTTGTATAAAATTTAAGAAAAATCTCTTTGTATGTACTGTTTGTATCTGGCTGATTTTAATATCAATAAATATAGGACATTAAGAAAAGAAAAATAAAAGTATAAAACACTTTCCCGCAAATGGCTATTTCCAGAAAAACTCATTCAAAGGGATTATATGAACTTAGAGGATTGTATTGGTGATTTTAATGATAATAATTCTGTAAACACATACTCGTTACGGTCACGAATCATATTTTGTTAAACATACAACCTGACCCTGACCTGAAAAATCCAAAAAACGTAAGAAAATTTGAATTTCGTGGGCCACCCTGGCGCTTTCACCTTAAAATAGCCAATCATTGTTGCACAACATGTTGTTACACATTTCTCTCTTCACTAATGTGAGTTTGGTGACACTGGTTCTAGTACAAATTATGCTCTTAGCCACTTCCTCTTGTTTTTAATATTCCATGGCAGAGCTACACTGTTATATTATAATTGCAGCATCAAACAGACACTTGATCAGCCCAACCAGGGAAGTACCATACTTTCACAGAACAGCATAAAATAGAAGCCTAATGCTGCTGTTTCATATGGATGAAATGGAAATCCTTGTTTACTAAGGTATTCTACCTTAGTTATCAGGGGTAACACATAAGGAAATATGACAGTGTCTATGCGCCGCAGCATCCACTTACTATTATTTGGTGGACTGTACTTGTATGTCTACTACTACATAATATGTATAAGAATAGAAAAAATTAAATATCATTAAATTTTCACAAATAAATTATTTTTAAATAATGAATTTAGTAACATAAATCTAAAAAGAAAGCTACAGAATAAATAAAACTTATAGTTAATATTAAAAAAAACGCTAAAATATAATATTTACTAACAAATAGCACCAATTTATACCAATTAATTCGTTGTAACATTACGTATAATACATTTCTTTCCTGTATATTCTGTTAATTTATCAAAACATCTCGCAACTAAAAACAAAATACCGAAAACTACTTCACTAAGCTTTTAGTTAGAAAAGCTGTGACAATATAGTTTTTTGCAAAGACAATATAATCACACAGAGAGAAGTTTAATTCTTGTTAACTTTTAGTCACAAACTAACTAGAAACACTCACGCGTTTAGTCGTAAAGCTTAAACAGTTTTTATATAGTAAAATATTTATATATTTTAAATTAGATTTCGAAATTAGAACATTTTAAAATTATTTAAAGGCAAAGGGATTTATGTCCATACAGCCTTGTTTGACGTGTACCTATTTAATTCAAAAATGCTTCACAGTGTGCTGATGCATCACATAGCGATTTATTGTTTTCTGATATTGACGATAGCTTAACCCAGTGGTCAGTTGATGACAATAGTGCCTGAACACACCTAAGCGAATAAAAAATACTTGAGATTTGTATCAACAATAAAACACATGTTACATTGTTTCTTCTGACAGTTCACATGGGCAGACTTTTATTACACAAAATCACAACTTTTTAACATATGGGAAATCCACTTACTACCATATTAATGCAACGGGAGCAACAACAGCAATACACCGGCTACAGATTTCCCGCCAAAACGTCATATCCACACCGTATCTATACAAATAAATAAAATTGAAGTGTCTGTTTGTAATGTCAAAATTACAGCTTTTTACTAAATGCATATGAAAGTATATACGGTACTTATAACAAAAATACAATTTTTTTTTAATTTTTGTCTGTCTGTCTGTTCCAGCTAATCTCCGAAACGGCTGGAGCGATTTTGACGGGATTTTCACTGACAGATAGCTGATGTCATAAGGAGTAACTAAGGCTACTTTTATTTTAGAAAAAGAATTAGGGTTCCGCGCAAAAAAATTAAAACTACGACATCGAGACGTCATTAATGTTATGACGCGTTTAGTTTTGGTTAAAATTTATGTTATATACTGTTTAAAATATAGAATGTTTTCAATTATTTTGTTAATTTTGATATTTTGCAAAGAAAAAAGTCACGTTGTTGATAATTTGAATGAATTTGGTAAATACATTTTTACACAAAATATTTTACATGTACGCTAGGGATTGACTCAACTATATCAAAATTAATGTCTAATGACTAAACCAAAAAACTGTATAACCTTACTTCACCACCCGCACCTCACGGTCAGACTAGTGCAATATTCATCGCTATTTTCCCCAAGGGGTTGCGCGGAGCTTTGGATTATATTCCCAAGTCACAATGATAAAACTTTAAGCGTAGTTAGAAATAATATATTTAGTAATGCTCTTGAAGCGCCACTAGACGCCCGCGCATGAGACGCGCGGTTCAATGTACCAGGATAGTATAAATTCCATAGTATTTGATACTCACAACGCTCGATGCCCTATTCATGCTTGATGGCCGACAACATTGTGCCGAGGGCTTAAATAGCGTGGTTCATCGCCTAAAGCGTTATTCTTAGAGAAGAGGAACTCGTAGTTAAGTAATAGCTGCGCGGATCAATAGATCTGCGAGATAAAGTTGCACCTGCTGCGGTCAGTCCATGAATGAGTGACCATTTTCTTAACATACCGAGATTGAGAGAATAGAGAGTGCAACTTTATCTTCAGACACTTGGTGCAATTTACTCTATTAAGATCATTATGTTTTTAAAATTTATGTAGCTAAAATGATAATAAGTTTATTATTACTTTATACTTTTCAGGGACAGATGAAAGAATATAAACATGAAGCATGGTGAAGCCTTCTAAACATATTGGCTCTAAAACAGAGCAATCTTATTTAACTGATTCCTACAAGTTTCCTTACTTAAATTATTAAGTTTACATTCATATTTAAGTCGAATGTTGAAATAAACTTCTATAATGTATTTAATTATTAATTATTAAATCTTTGTAATTATCAAAAGCAATACTTATATGAAAAATAAAGCAGCCATTATGTACTCCGTGTCCCCGTTTTATATTTCCCCATCAAAACATTTTATAAAATATATAAAATATAAATTGGTATATACTTAGTTAAGTATCTACCTATTTATATTAACAATACGTTAAAAAATAAATTCCGGGGAAACTGTCCATGGCAGTAAATATTTTTCTCCAAAGATCATAACTCGAAAATACAACTTTCCGATCTGATTCTTGGGGAATTTTTTAAGTATTAAAAATTAAAAAATCCCATTTTTTTTAAGTTTATCGGTAAAGTCACCACTTTACCGATAAACTTAAAAAAAAAAGGGATTTTATAAATTTGAGTTAAAATCCAGCTAAAGGCAGGTAGGTTCAGCTTATTCCCAGGAACATGTTATATGAATATTTTTTAATTATTTTAGAACTATCATGGTAAAAATTCAGTTAATTTTAGTTTTAGTTTAGTTATTCAATTTCGTGTACTAAACCATTTTTTTAAATCTTTTTATGGTTTAAACCAGTGATGCACTTATTAAGACTAGGGGCCACTCGGGCAAATTATGAACTGATGGCGGGCCGCCAGAAGTATAGGTAATAAAAGACAATAAAGAATTGATAATAATGTATTAAAATTGAAAAAGAATTTATTAATTTGAAGCGTGGCACTGCATAGTGCTTACAATCTTTTTTATATTTGGCTCAAATTTACTTGTACACGTACACGTAAAACTGCTTCCAAACTTTCATTTGCAAGGCGGTTTCGATTTTTTGTTTTATTATTATTTAGTATTGAAAAGGTTTGTTCACATATATAGGTAGAACCAAATAAGCTGGCACATTTCAGAGCGTTTATGCGCAACTCTTTGTACGTATTTTTATCAATGCAGCGGTAAAAGTTCAGCAAGTCTCCTTCGTTGAATTTGTTGCGTAAATCTTGGTCGTTTTGAATGTCGATAATTTCTAACTGCATTGACTCAAGCGCTTTTTCAACTGAAATCGTGAAAGGATTGCTGAATATGTCCAACAGAGGTTTCACTTTTTTAAACTCCGAAAATATGTCTTGAAAAGATTGAATCAAAATATCTAGCTTTTCTACATAACTGAAATTAATCGCAGTTTTGTTGAACTTTTCAGCCATTTTCTTATAATTCGGAAAATGATTGTAATTTCCAGAATTCAATTGCGATCTGAAAAGTGTCAACTTGCATTGAAAGGATGATACATGAGCGTAGAGCTGGGATATCAGTTGATTTTTGCCTTGAAAGCGTGTGTTCAAGACATTCAAAATCATTTGAATGTCTTGAACACACGGCTTCAACTAAAAAAGCCAAATCACACAACCAATCAGGATTTTTAAGTTCCGGGACATCCCTTTGCTTTTCCGCCAGAAATATTCCAATTTCTTCTATTAAATTTAGAAATCGTTCCAGTGTCAATCCACGACTTAGCCACCTTACTTCTGTATAATACAGTAAATCTCCATATTCGCTTTCGATGTCATCAAGGAATTGTTTGAATTGCCTGTGATTGAGTCCTCGTGATTTTATGAAATTTACAGTCGAAACTACCACTTTCATGACATTTTGAAATTCAATTTTTTTAGAACAGAGGGCTTCTTGGTGTATAATGCAGTGAAACTGCATGAGATCTTCAGCGTTTATGTTTTTTTCTTGCAGATGCTTTTTCAGCAAAGTAACTTGCCCAGAATTGACACCAATCATCGAAGGAGCACCGTCAGTCGTAACTCCCGATAATTTTGATAAGTCCAAATCAGTTTTTGAACACTCATCCAAAAGTACATTGAGTATATCAACTCCTCTGGTTTGACGTTTCAAATAACACATTCCTAATAACTCTTCTAAGACTTCAAAATCTTGAGTAACACCTCGTATGAATATCAGAAGTGGAGCTGTGAAACTAATATCAGTGGATTCGTCGAGTGCTAATGAAAAAAATTCAATGATCTTAGTTTTTTCATTTAATTGTTCCGCAATATTACCTGACAAAGACATAATTCGTCTTTGGATAGTCATACGATTCAGTTGAATTTTCTCAAACTTTATTGCTGCTTCTGGACACATTTTCTTAGCGGCAATTTCTATGCATTCTTTTACAAAATTCCCATCATTGAAGGGGCGACTTCGCTTTGCTATCATTCGAGAAATTTCATAACTAACTTCTGTAGCTGATTCTGAATCTTGAATGGGTTTTGTAAACATAGCTTGCTGACCAATAAGCTCCCGTTTTAAAGACAACATTGTTTGCTTCCTTAATTCGCCTGTAAACTTGGTAAAAGTAGGATGCTGCGTTTCATAGTGCCTTTTTACATTATATTCCTTTGCAATCGCAACAGAATTCTTGCAAATTAAACAAACGACTTTGTTATGCGACCATACAAAAAAGTATTTCTCAGTCCAAATTTCTTGAAACTGCCGATTTTCATCTTTAACCTTACGTTTTTTACTAGGTCCTGGCTTGTCCGTGTTGCGTTCTAATCCTGGCTAGGATTAACACAGCACCTAAAAACAATTACAATACCTACTTAAATTAAACATCCTTTTTTAAATTACCAAAAATAATTGATTAAATAGGTAGGGAAATACTTATTAATAACAGAGTTTTACTTACGATTTCACAACACAATTATACACGGCACTTGACGGGAAATCTACGTTGAATATGGATCAAAATATATGACACCGGCTAGTCGAGTTAAAATCTACACTAAAACTATTGACACTTCACTCAAATTAAAACCGAACTGTCGATCGCTGCGGTTAGCGTGGCTTTTATACCGCGCGTATAGAGTCGAAAACTGTCTGAAGAAATCACGAAACCGACTCTGGAAGCTTCGTGTATCTACCTACGCGAGCAATCGGGAATTCGGGACTATTGCTATCTCGCTTGCTCTAACAATATAACCCGTGGATAAGCCGCCACCGCGCTGCCGTCGTCGCCGCGCCTCAAGAAAACGAATTTAACCGAGATCAGCACGAACTTTACCGACGCATGCACGACGCACCGATAAGCGCACTTAAGAGCGCGCGCGCGAGATTAAAATTACTTTTCGAACATATTTTTTTTGGTTTTATTCTGGAATATAATTCAATATTTTTCGAATGTACGAGAGTATTATTTTTGCTGTCGGCGGGTCACCAGTATTCGACCGGCGGGCCGCATGCGGCCCGCGGGCCGCGGTCTGTGCATCTACGGTTTAAACTAATCATGTTTAATGTCCATGTCACACCTATGCCGGTAGTTGTTGGGAGAACTAAGCTCGAAGTTGTTGACGAATATGTTTACCTGGGACAAATAGTCCGACTAGGTAAGTCCAACTTCAATCGACGTATTCAACTCGGCCGGGCAGCGTTCGGGAGATTACGACCCATCTTCTCGTCAGGCATACCTCAAAACCTCAAAACTAAATTGTACAACCAGTGCGTGTTGCCAGTCATGACATATGGAACTGAGACGTGGTCCTTCACTGCTGGCCGTATGAGGAAGCTCAAGGTCGCTCAGCGAGCTATGGAGAGGGCTATGCTCGGAGTTTCTCTGCGTGATAAACTTAGAAATGAGGATATCCGCAGTAGAACCAGAGTAACCGACATAGCCCAAAGAATTAGTAAGCTGAAGTGGCAATGGGCCGGTCATATAGCTCGAAGAACCGACAACCGTTGGGGAAGAAAGGTTCTCGAGTGGCAGCCTCGTACCGGCAGGCGAAGTGTAGGGCGTTCCCCCGCTAGATGGAGTGACAACCTGGTAAGACATGCAAGAAGTCAATGGATGCAGGTGGCTCGGGACCGTGCTTTGTGGCATTCCGTGGGGGAGGCCTATGTTCAGCAGTGGACTTGTGAAGGGCTGTAATGATGATGGTTTAAACTGAAGCATAGACTTAGAATATGCTGGCATATAAACGACCTGACAGGCAGAAAATGTGTAACCAATTTTGATTTGTCATTGTGTGCGTTAGCTAGTGATGTACATTTTACTAACAAGGACTATCGAAAAATGATTGTAAAGGAAGCGGTAAAAAGATTAAAAAATGGCTTAGTGCACAAACTGAATAACTTCAAAAATTTACTGAATTTTTACCTTGATAATACTAAAATAATAAAAAATATTCAAATAACCTGTTCCCGGGAATAAGCTGCACCTAGCTGCCTTTTGTTGGATTTTAATTCAAAATGTACAAAGTCCCAATAATCTGTGAATAGATGAGTCTACCGATAAACTTAAACAATTTCCCCCAAGAATCAGAACGAAAAGTTGTATTTTCTAGCCATGACCTTTGGAGAAAACTTTACTGCCGCGGACAGCTTCCCCGGAATTCCTTTTTTAATAAAATGTTAATCAACTATAAATAGGTAGATACTTAATTAATATATACCTATTTATACTTTATATATAAAGTATAAATAGGTATCCTTGCACTGTATATTGTTGTATACGTAATAGTAGGTGTTCTTGCATTGGGCGCAAAAAAAAAGCATAGTCAGTTCTTTATTACAGAATCATACCTTCAAATAGTGTTTAATTAGTTGGTAATTTATCGGAACAAAGTGGTCCTACGAGTCGTACAAGTGAGTGCGTAGTAGGAAGTGTTAAATACTAATAAAACACTTAAAATATTTTCAAAACAAATCTGAACTTTAAGTAAATACTAATGAAAATAACTTCTAGTTGAACTTTGATGGAAAGTTATATCAAAATATTTTCATAACCTTAAAATGGAACAAATAAATAAATCGTTAAACCTACAAAATGAAAGACTAGACGAAATTAGAAAAGCTCAAGTAAACTACGGGAAACCTCCAAAGTCCAGGATTAATTTAGCATACTTGCAGACGCGTTTAGAAATATTGGAGTTGAAATGGAATTCATTCAAAACAACCCATGAATACCTTGTGCAAGATACACCTATAGAATCAAGAAGTGCCTTAAGCTATTTTAACGATGATTTATATGAGACCTGTGAGGAGATTTACATCAATTACAAAAGTGAATTAAAAACAAAAATGTCCGAATTATCACCCGTTACGCCTGCTACCGCCTTGCCTGGAAACAAAAAAACAACGCCCGAGTTAAAGTTGCCGACAATTAACGTACCACAATTCTCTGGAAAATACACCGAGTGGCCATCGTTTCATGATTTATTCAATTCCATCATACATACTAATCAATCAATAGATGACGTTCAGAAGCTCCACTATTTAAAATCGAGTTTGTATGGTGAAGCGGAACAGCTGCTGCGTACAATAACAGTTACAAGTCAAAATTATAAGGAAGCGTGGGAAATACTGAAAAATAGATACAACCATAAAAGATATATTTCAAACAGCATTTTCAAAAAACTTTTTAGTATCAAAAATATAACAACACAGTCCGCTTATCAGATTAAATACCTGCTTGATACAACCGTTGAATGTTTAAGCTCATTGAGAAATCTAGGGTTGCCAATTAAGTCTTGGGATGCGATCATGATTTATATAACAGTTTCTAAATTAGATACAGAAAGCCATCGTTTGTGGAAACAGCATATTGCTTCAGAAAAAGATGAGTTTCCTTCCCTTGACACTTTAAAAGAATTTTTAGAAACTAGATTTCGGTCTTTAGAAATGATTGAACACACCACTAAATCAACGAGAACCAAAGCATTTCACACCTCAATAGAACCTACAAATATCTCTTGTGCATTCTGCAAAGAAAACCACTACATTTATCAGTGTAAACAATTTGCTAAACTACAATACAAAGAGAGACACAGCTTCGTTCAAGAGAATAATTTATGTTTTAATTGTTTGATACCAAACCATTCATCTAATAAATGTATGAGGAAGACGTCGCGCCGAGTTTGCCCTAAGAAACACCACTCGTTGGTACACCCGGAGAAAATGGATGAATCTGTAAGGGAAAATTGTCATAAAGACTCAAGTCAAAACATAGTATCACATTTCGTACATCAGCCTGGTCAAATACTATTAGCCACCACATTAGTAGATGTGACTTCGCGTCAGCGTCAAAAACACGTCTATCTTGCTCTCATTGACCAAGGTTCACAAGCCTCGTCCGTCACCGAAGATATCGTTCAGACATTGGGTTTGAAAAAGATAAGAATCAACGGCGTGGTTTCAGGATTGAGTGAAGGCAAACAGCTTCACACCAAATACATGGTTGAAGTACAATTGCAGTCAAGACATAATACAACCTTCACTATTCCGATAAAAGCTTACATTTTGAAATCGATCACAACATATTTACCACAACAATCAATTACAATTTCTAACTGGCCTGAGCTGGAGCACATGACGCTGGCAGATCCGAAGTATAATACACCAGACCAGGTTCATTTGCTGTTAGGCGCTGAAGTCTATAGTAAAATCATAGAAGTTGGATTGACCAAGAGTCCGTCTGGTATTATTGCACAGAAAACACAACTGGGCTGGATTCTTTCTGGTGATACTAGCAACACAAAACCTGTAAAACAAAACAAAGTTATCAGCATCCATGTATGTGTGTGTGTGAATGATCTTTTAAGAAAATTCTGGGAAGTAGAAAATGAAGTACTTACCTGTGAGAGAAAGCTAAGTAAAGATGAGCAACGATGCGAAGACATCTACAACAAAACTACAGTGCGAACAGAATCAGGAAGATATAAAGTAAACTTACCTTTTAAAGAAAACATAGAGACACCTGTAGACAAACGTGGGAATACAAAAGAAATTCCTATTTCAAGATTTTTACAATTAGAAAGAAAATTAGAACAGAACTCAAAAATGAAAGAAGAATACACTAAAGTAATAAAAGAATACGAAGAATTAGGACACATGGCTTTGACTAATGAAGACGATACAAATCTTATATTATTACCTCACCATGCTGTAATCCGGGAAGATAAAGATACCACAAAATTATGAGTGGTATTTGACGCCCCCGCAAAAGGTTCCAAAGGACAATCACTAAATGATACACTGTTAACTGGACCTGTAATACAAGATGATTTACGCACTTTGATAACTAAATGGCGACAGCATAAAATATCATTAATAAGTGATATAACAAAAATGTATAGACAAATTTTACTGCAGGAGAAATATACATACTACCAATGTATTGTATGGAGAGACAACCCTAATGAAAACTGTAGATTCTATAGATTGCTTACTGTAACATTTGGAACTGCATGCGCTCCGTACCTGGCGGTTAGAACCTTAATGAAGGCAGCTGACGACGAAAGTGACAAATATCCTGAAGCTGCAGAAATGGTTAAAACGTCATTTTATATGGATGATCTGATGACAGGTGCTAGCACGGAAAAACAGGCTTTAGAAATCTATGAACAAGTCAACAAGCTATTAGAAAGCGCTGGTTTCATACTAAAGAAATGGTCTAGTAATTCAAAAAAATTGTTACAAATAATACAGAAAAACAAGGAACACACAACCATTCGAGATAAAATTAGACATAATCATAAAAATATTAGGAGTTGCATGGGATAGAAATGATGACCAATTCAAAATATCCGTCAACTTGCCTGAACCTGTCAAACCAATCACGAAAAGAAGAGTGCTAGTGCCCTTTGGATGGCTGGCTCCAGTTATTATCAAAGCAAAGGTGATCATACAGAAACTATAGCTATGTAGTTCTGATTGGGATGAAGAAATACCACCAGACCTTCTGGAAGAATGGCTGATTTTTAGACAACAACTACTTACATAACAAAATTTGAAAATAAATAGATGGATACATACTCACCCTGAAAATGACTAGATTGAAGTGATTGGCTTCGCAGATGCATCAACAGCAGCTTACGCTGCAGTACTCTGCATAAGAGTGATACAAGGAGATGAAGTCTATGTCACTATTCTGGAAAGTAAAACAAAAGTTGCTCCATTAAAACAAATCTCCATAGCACGGTGAGAACTATGTGCCGCCGTTTTATTGGCAAAATTACTGGCTGAAACATCAAAGAAATTAAAAATACCTAGCAATCAAATATACGCCTACACCGATTCAACAATTGTTTTAGCTTGGATTCAATCACAACCTATAAGATGACAAACATTTGTAGCTAACCGAATAACAGAAAATACAAACCAGACTGGATAATGATAGATGGAAACATGTAGCTTCAGCAGATAACCAAGCAGATATTGCTTCTCGTGGAATAAAACCCTCAGAACTGCAAGCCGCTGAACTGCAGTGGAACGGACCTCATTGGATGAGGAACCCTAACATACATACTAACAAAATACAGGCACCTGAAACAACATTAGAAGAAAGAAAACAACACACAAAAGTATTTCACAACAATACAGAAGAATCAATACACTCAAGTTTCAAGAAAATGATACGAGTACTTACCTATTGCAGACGATTCCTAAACCTAAAAGAAAATAAAGAAAATAGAAATAAAATGTCTACTTACCTTACCGCGGAAGAATTAAAGACAACTCTCGACGCATGTATTAAAACTACTGAAACTGACCTGAAAACAAAGGGAAAAGTTAAAAGAAGTAGTAAATTAATCACACTCACACCATACATAGATGACAAGGGTTTGTTACGAGTTGGTGGCAGATTACAATCAGCTAATATATCACAAGATTATAAGCACCCAATAATTATTCCAAAAAAGACTCACCTGGGATATTTGTTGATTAGAGATGCACATGAAAGAGTGATGCACGGAGGAACTTCTTTAACAATCAACTTCCTAAAAAGCAAATATTGGATAATAGGTTCAAAACAGTCAGTGAAAAAATCCCTCAGTAAATGCGTTACATGCACTAGATACAATGCCAGAATGCAACAACCAATTATGGGTGAACTTCCAAGTGTAAGAGTAACCCTTGGAAGAGCTTTTGAGTGTTGTGGTGTAGATTTTGCCGGACCTATACAGATGAGAGTGTCAAAGGGTAGGGGACAAAAATCTTACAAAGGATACATCTCATTGTTTGTATGTATGAAAACAAAGGCTATACACATAGAAGCTGTAAGTGACCATTCGTGTCACGTAGGGGTCACTGCGCTGAAATGTGAAGTGACAATGGTTTGAACTTTGTTGGAGCTGCAAATGAGCTTACAAGAATGCTTAATCAAAGCATGACACATGTATTAAAGGAGATAGCAGAAATGCTTGAAAGTGATGGAACCTCATGGCACTTTATTCCCCCAAAAACGCCGAATTTTGGAGGCCTATGGGAATCGGGCGTGAAATCTGTTAAGGCACATCTGATGAATTCAATTGGCAGCGCGACACTTACCTTCGAAGAATTTTCTACGGTCCTTTGTTAGATCGAAGCGGTTCTGAACTCTCGTCCGATTAGCAGTCTCAGCGATGATCCGAACGATACCTCTCCATTAACTCCAAGTCACTTTTTAGTAGGAGAACCTTTAATAGTAATACCAGAACCTAAGAATATTACTGATACCATAAGTTCTCTCCAACGCTGGAAACTGACACAACGCATGATAAAAATCTTTTGGACTAGATGGTCCAAAGAATATTTAAATACCTTACAACAAAAACACAAATGGCACGCAAAGGTGGATGCACCAAAAATGGGCCTATCATTTTTTTTAGTAAAGGGATCAATGAACTAACTGTGACATGGCAAAAGTGTATAGATAACAACGGTGCATTAATTAAATATATTTTACAAAAAAAAATTGATTTTACCTAATATTTAAAATCTATATATAAGAAAAACAAACTAAAAACTTAAATTATCATACAGTCCTGCTCCTTGAATGGCTATACTAATTAAATAAATATTGAAATATCGTGTCTGCGATCCAATAATAGTTGTAATTCAGAATATTCTCGGCATTCCAAAAATACATGTTATAAAAAATGTTAAAATTATTAGGATTTATTAATTAAATATTTTTATAAAACTGAAGTATCCAACGCACGTACAGTCAACCTGACGATGGTAAGTGACTACTGCAGCCCATGGAAACTTGCAGCTAACTTCAAACTAAGAAAGTCGTTGTTACCTATACGGACTGAGATGGAATGCCTTACAGCCTGTATTTATACCAGTACTAGGTAAGAGGGTAATACCTACTCAGACAACCTCCCAGACAGAAATGGGGTCCTACCACTTAGTTCATACATAGACTTTAAAAATTGTTAATATAAATTCACTGAAAGAAACGCTGTTCTTTAAAAATGATGTGCGTGTTATGATGTGTACATAAATAAAAAGTTAGTAAGTAAAACCAAATTGCGATAGGAAATGTATACTAAAAAGGTATTAAACAAGACTACGATGTAAATTTTTAGATTATTGCGAAACATATTCAAATACCTATTGCTATTCATGTACATATCTATAATAAATAAATTATAATATTCTTATAATAAAATAACCTTCAATAATATGTAATTTTATTAATAAGTGTTTATGGTTGGATGTGTTATAGTTTTTCCAGGGCTTGATTTACCCACAGGCTAACCAGGCTGGAGCCTGGGGCGCAAGGTTCGAGGGGGCGCTGAGCACCAGCAAGCACCACTAATGTACAGAATAAAATTTGGTATAATATTCTCAATAAATAATAGACATTACCCGCAACCCGCAAGTGTTTTACTTGTTGCTCTTTCTGTATTTTTGGTACAAGAAACATAAAAATATTGTAAAAATAAGACCTTTCGTCTTTCGTTGACTGACGGACGTTATTCAAAGATTTTAAACTGCTCAAGCTCTCTTCTCTATATCTAATTTTATTAATGCTTTTCCAAGGCTGTCCAAGGGAACTTCTATCAGCCATCTGTTCCATCTCTGCACAGGGAGAACGACACACACTCACTGGCCCATGCCACAAAGGAGAAAGTTGATCTTTTAGGTTCTCTTTTTGAGTCCAGCTCGACTCTCGATGACGGGGGATACACACCGCCGACTATCCGTCTGTGTAATAGATCCATGCTGGATGTGTGGTTTACACAGTGCTCAGTGTGCCAAGAATCCCTGGACGTCAACAAGTCGAGTGGGCCTAATGGAGTCCCTCCTATTGTGCTGAAGAGGGGCGCTCCGGAGTTAGCACCGGTTCTAAGGCGTCTTTCCCGGTACTCCTACTCTCCTTTATGAAAGATAGCTTTAGTGAACCCGATCTCTAAAAGGCAACCGCTAAGACCCTTCCAGCTATAGGCTTATCACCATCACCTCCTTGTTCTCCAATATAATGGAATCCATTATGAACTGCCAGCTCATAAAGTATCTTCAGGACCACGAGCTGGTTAGGGACCGCACTGGTGGTCTAGCTATTTCTGGTTCTACTCTTCTAATTTACCTGACTCATAGATAAGCGGAAGCAGTAGAGTCCAAGAAGGAGGCCTTGGTCGTTATTTTGGACATAGCGAGGCCTTCCATGGGCTTTGGCACAAAGCGCTTCTATAGAAGCTTCCTTCCTATAGGCTTCCTGAGATATTGTGCAATTTGATCATCAGTTTTCTTGCCTATTCCGACTACGAGCCTATTAATGCTAGTGTCCCACAAGGCTACGTGCTATCATATACGCTGTTTCTTGTGTATAATAATGTGTTGCTGTTACTGGTTATAACACTGGTGATGCTTTTTACACCGGCCGTGCTAATATTTATCGGCAACACGTCATCAAGTATTGGAACAAACTTGTGTCTGAAGTCGAGTATTAATAGAATAGAATAGAATAGAATATTTTTTTATTTAATATAGATCACATGTGTAATTCTTATTGAAAGTCATGTTTTACTTTACCACTGGTTCGAAAAAACCCTCTGTCCTGGGAAAAACCAGCAAGAAACCCAGCGGGACTTTTTTTAAAGTAAATTTTACATTAATAGTTGTACAACTATTTACTAAATTTATTTTAGAAACTGCTTGGAAGCGACCACCTCATTCCCAGGGGTTATTATCAACCATGTATTCATTTATATTATAATAACCCATTTTATACAGTTTCAGCTTAACAAAACATTTAAACTTGGGAATAGAGAGAGCCTGAACATTCTCCGGGACCTTGTTGTAATAGCGTATACATCGCCCCAAGAATGAATTGCTGACTATGTGGAGTCGAGAAACTGGTATCACTAGCTTGTTTTTTTTTTTGGAGCTTATGGCCTGGTATCTAGACCTTTAGGCCAAGTCTTAGGTATTTTTATTCGGTTTATTATAATTTTCTTCATAGTACACTGCTTCACAATATGTTGATGCGTCACATTGTGCTCCCCTTGGGAGATTTTGACGGCAACTTGAGTCAGCATACAGCTGACAGTTGGCGATGGTATCTCAAGGCGCCTAAGCAGATAGACACCTTATCTTGAGAATCACATCACCATCAGAGCACTTGTATCACCGTTTCCACTAATAGGTTACATGCGCAGACACTTAATACACAAAATCGCACCACTTTTACATATCAGAATCCACTTCAAACCATTATTCAAACAATAATACAGGAGCAGCAAACCGCCGCCGATCAAGTTCCCGCCAAAACTCTTCATAACTCCTCACTAGCTTGTGTTTGTTCCTAGTGTTTACAGAGTGTATATCACTTTTTTTACTAAAACTACCTTTGTTTTTGTGAACATACATTAAATTTTCGTAAATATACTGAGAGGCCAATATTAATTTTATCTTTAATAATTTATTTATTTATTAATATTAGTTTTATCGCATCTAACGGGAATTCTGAGCAATTAAAAATTAAAATATGAATATCGCAATAACCTTAAAACAAACTAAAAGCGATTTTCTAGTAGTTTTCACCGATATTATGAGTTAGAATAGTGTATATAGAATAGAATAGCTTAATAATTAATAGTATTAAACAAAGTTGTAGGTACATTCAGCAATTATAGATATTTTAAGATAGATGGAAAATCCTTTTAGCAGTTCCGGCAAAACAGTGCATAGTGTGGAGGACAAACATACATGGTGTGGAGACTATTTTTTACAGGTATTAATTGATTAGTGAATATACATCACACACACCATTAAAGTACTTAAATAAATATGATTAAAGCCAAGATCAATAACGGATAATATGTTTATTTATAATATTACCTTTAAATGCTATATAGTAAGAAAGCTGTTTTGAACTGGTTGTATAAGGATAAAACACAAAGTAAAATGCCACTGCATATATTGTTGTAATTATTTCCCAAGCAGTCTATGGTGTAATCTAATAGTGGAACAGACAGACAGACAGGTGCGGTGTCAAAACTTTGTTTTAATATGTTTTGGTTGATTAGTAAAGGTGCAGTGTGTAAACCTTGTTTTAAAATATATTAACTGATTAGTTATCATACCCCAAATACCATTAAAGCCAAAATGACTAGGTAATATCATGTTTATCTATATTATTACACACTGATAAATATGAAGTAAGATGTTTTAAACTGGTTGTGTAAGGATAACAAAAACATATGTATAATTTAATTGTATTTATTATTGTCAGTCATTATCATTTCAAAAGATATTTACAAAATAACTTGATAATAACATGAATCAGAAGGATATTATCAATGTTGTGAGATATGATATAAGACTGTTGTATTCAATATCCATATACTTTTGTCTCTGCCTACGAGCAGCTCTGCAAGATTTCAGCCTACAAGACATACACATTTATTCTAAGCGATCCACCTGAAAAATTTAATGAATATTGTATAAGACTATATATATACTATACTTCAATGTCAATAAACTACATTTCCATATTTCTGTCAGTATTTTGTTGTCTCTGCCTGTATGTTAAATAAATAAAAAATTATTATAAAATATACACCATTAATCAGCTCCATATGATCAAATACACAAATAGTAGTTATGGATTTACATCAACAATATTTGACTATGTAAAAGTTGTCTGATTTCTTATTTTCACTAGTTTCATGTAGGGGAAAAGGATATTATTTTTATATTAATTATCTGATAGTAGATGACAAAATAATATTCCTTTTTGCAGAGTTAACAACACATCAGTCTAAGGATAATAGAAGCATCTGATCAACAAGGATATAATCATTACACAAGTAAAAATGGCTTAACTCAGTTACAATACTTATGCAAACTGTATATTTGCTTCTAGTACAAGTAATAAGTACTTAATTACATGTAAATATATGTACTATCTATACTGTCTATCTACTATGGCTGGCATAAATTCAGGATCCATGTTTGATGCCATTTGGTATTGTCAAGTTTATGGAGCAACTTGCTGAATACATAAGGTACCTAAATACATACCTAAATGCAGTTAAATGAATCGCTCTTCAAAGCCGATGAAGCTACATCAAATAGAGAAATCTTTAAATCCCTCGACCCATAGATTCTAATTTTCTTATAACATACAGAAAAACTTCATTTATGTATTTATTCTATCTATTATTTAATTTAGATTTTACTAATAACATAAAACTTTAATACTTTGTCACTTTTAACATACTAATAAGGTTCTAAAACCTGTGTTTGTCATTTTTTTTGTGGTAATTCATCATAAATTATAGATCTTATTTAGATTTTCCAAAATTCTAGGTGTAAAAGTAAACTCTTGTATTACATACATACCTTAGAGAGTAATTGTGTTCCACAGAACACAATTACTATTACCAAGAGAAGAAAGCAAACTTCAAACCTTTGTATTTTGTACTTTGAACTTTTTATTTAAGGCATATTCGAGTAATTTTGGCTCAAGCCTCACAAAACTATGGGGTAAATTCCCATACATTGGAGAGGTTGCACCAAAATTACTCGAATATACTTTAGATTAGTATGTGAGATAAAATAAAACTATAAATATGTATAGTTATGTAATTTTATTTTCTGGAAGACAGATTGTTTTATAAACTATACATTATTATTGATGTTTTTTATTGCTTTTGCACATAATATTTCCACGCTTGTTACTGATATATAACACATGTTATTGTCAGAGAGTTATTTTTTAGTTTATTTAGTTCACGAAACATTAACGTAAATTTAAATCAGCAAAATTCTCATGGTGAAAACTTAACTCAGCCGAAATACGTGATCTGAAACAGATACAATTCGAGTCAATATAGTAATAATACCTACAAATAACGGTCAATAAATTCAAAATGTTTATAGACTTACCACAATATTGTCATAAGTTTTTCTTTTCCTATTATAGGAAACCTGCAGAAAGTGATCAGATGATTTTGTGCTTTTTATTTGCACAACACTTAACTTACTTTCAATGATGGTCACACATCGTGCATAAAATTTTGAAATAATGAATTCTAAACGTAGTGATTATATTCTCTTTGATGAATTCATTTATAGTCAATATCTTATACAGAGTTAACATCTCACAAAAAATCTTTACTGTATATTCACGACGATATTATTTTACTGTGTATTCGCCTACAAACGAAAATGAAGTATTCTGAGCCCATAATAACTAAATTTATGCAAAAATCAATAATAAATATTAAAATCTAAACCTATGAAATAAATTTTAATAAATTTCAGAAAATATTTTCAATATGAAAAACGTTGACAAACAAATGTCATTTTTTTCCTTCTATTAATTCATGGCTTCTTTTGATAGAATTCTGCTAATATTTAATTTATATTTTTATTTATATTTCTGCTAATATTTAATATTTAATTTAATTTTAATCAATTAATAGGTAAATTAATTGTGCAAATCTCAGAGTAATATGTATGGAATTATACTTTAAAGAGCAAACCAAAAAAAGCTTAACACAGAAATAACATTTTTAGTTTCTTCCGATATAATATGAATTTTTCGAAAGAAACTGTTGTTTGTTAACGTGTTGTTTTAAAAGAAACAGCGATATTTTTTTCTCGCTTTATTTTTACAAGCCCAACATGCCCAACATACATTGACAAAATCATGATTGTGTGCAGATTTTTCAACTTTCATACAAAGTTGCATCACCCTGTTGTGTTCTGTGATACATACTCTTATATTAATTAACTAAACTCATTAGTTTTCATTTTTCCATTTCGAATGTCATTGGCAATTTTACCATGCGACCACAAAAATAAAAGGAACAATAGATATTATCCATTATATGTTAAACACTTGTGCATCGATGAGACGATATTTATTTTATTGTCTTGTAAACAAACACGTATAAACTTTTTAGTTATTAATTAATTTTGCTAGTTTGCTACTAAAAAACAATTAACCACAGACTTTATTCTTAAAGTAGTGATGCAACTCGAACTCTGTTTTCACTCGATTCAATCGAGTGAATAAATTTTACTCGAGTCCGCTTGCACTCGAGTTACCGAGTCAACTCGACGCACCGTGTGGATTCGGAGAGCGCTAGATAGATGTCAGTTCACTAATTCTTTAATTCTATCATCTAATCAACTAATTCACATAGTATAAGGCGCCGCGGGCGTGAAACTTGCAACTGGCATGTTTTTTTTACTTCGTATAAGTAGTGCATAACATAAAAGGTGATTTAAATATACTTGTTTGTTTAAAGTATGAATGATAACAATGAAACAACAAAACAAAAATCAACAGTGTGGCTTATTTTGAAAAATGGAAGCGATTTGTAAGATATGCGAAAAGCAGTTTATAGATTTTGAAATGCTACACATGTATATAGTAAATAAAAAACATGGAAATACTACAAATAAATAAATAATAAATATTTGTATTTTATTTCATATTGTCACATATTACTTATTTAATAAAGGTACCTATTTAAAAAGTATATTAATATAGAAATTCCACTTTATATTGTATTAAAAACTATAATAAAAAAAAACTTAAACTAGTAATTTAATTATCAAACAGTATTATTATTTAAAAATGCTTTAACTAAGGTAATCGCTATTATCAACTCGAGTGATAAACTTCAATCGATGCAGGGACTGTAAATAGTTAATTCGCATAACTCAAAAACTCGAGTACAACTACAGTGACATGATAAAACCCGAGTGACTCGAGTCACAAAATTCTACTCGAGTCGCATCTTTATCTTACGGTCAATTCAGTGTCTGTCTACAATATAGTGATGAACTCGACTTACTAATTCGAACAATTTATTGATATATTATGTAATATCAACAAGCTGATTAAGTATAATACGTGATAGTTAAATTATAAATAACATTAACTATACGCTACGTCATAAAGTTAGAGTGATATTATTTTATGAAAATTGTCTATACGCAAACCAATAAAATATAACTACCTATTAAGTTAAGTAATAATAATTATCTTGGATGGAGGAACAAATATAAAAATAATTTGTAACAAACTGACACAACTTCGTTCCGCCAATTCGAGTTGCGTAACTCGAGTACTATTCGAGTTACGTGAATTTCAACTCAAGTTAACTCGAGTCGATTTTCTTCCGAGTTGGCACATATCTACTACAATTTTTTTAATATTATATTATCTGAACCAATGACAAAAACACAAATACCAAAACATCTCTTTTTTTCAGATTTCTTAATTCCGTTTAGATTTTCATAAAATCTTTATGCTATTTACAATAATAAATTGGTATCTTTTTTTTGTATATAATACCATTAAGGGTCGCGAAAATTTCTAGTGGGCCCAAAAACGATTGACTCCTTTAATACATTTAGTTTTATTTCCGTTTAAATGTAGATTATTAACACTAATTTTGATATAGCATTATTCACTTCATCACACTTAAATGATTGAAGTTTAAGTTTAAAAATCAAGGAAGTATCATCAGCAAATAATACTATATCATGATTTTCCCTTACAAGGGAAGGTAAGTCATTAATATACACTAGAAATAGGAATGGGCCGAGAATCGAGCCCTGAGGGACACCCATTAGTACAGGTGACCCGGAAGAACTTTTACTATTGATAATAACTTTCTGCATTCTATTACTTAAATATGAAATAATAAGTTTAAGCGCTGTGTTCTTAACACCATAGTACTGTACCTTCCTGATTAATGTCTCATGAGGAACACAGCCGAAGGCCTTGGAAAGGTCAAAAAATATACCCAAAGCATCCTCTGAATTCTCCCATGTACAAAAAAATATGTTTAATAAGCTCAACTCCAGCGTTAGTTGTCGAGCAACCCCTTGTAAAACCTAATTGATTTTTATGAAGCAATTTATTAATATTAAAGAAACTTAACATCTGATCTAAAATAATTTTTTCAAAAATTTTACTTAATGTTGGTAGTACAGAAATTGGTCTAAAATTGGCGGGGTCTAATGTACTACCAGATTTAAATAAAGGTATGACTTTACTATGTTTCATTAAATCAGGGAACACACCAGATTTGACGCTTGTATCAAATATAGTGGCTAGATAAGTTGCTATTGTATCTATTAATTATAGATAAAATAACTTTAACGGAAATCCCCCATAAGTCTTCAATAGTTTAACTTCAATTAACTTCAATAGTTTTAAAATATTTAACGATATCTTTTGTCAATACTCAATGGAATTTAAAAGGATTTGAACAAGCCTTTACATTTTGTTTAAGCAATGATTCGGCGACAGTAGGAGAAGAATTTAATGATTTTGTTGTCAACAAAGGAACATCAGTAAAATGTTTCTCAAAAGCCATAGCAACTTCTAGATCAGATCGAGTTAAATTATTGTTAATATTCAATCGAAAATCCGAGTTGCGCGCTTTGACCTTGCCCGTTTCACTATTTATTATTCTCCAGGTAATTTTAATTTTTGGATGTAGTTTTAATTTTGTTGCTTAAATGTAAAGCCTTAGCTGTGAAGCACACTTTTTTAAATGTTTTAGAATATGTTTTTACATACCTAATCTCTAAATATAACATTACTATTATATGATCTTTCATTATAAAGCTCGTATAACCTTCGCCTACTTTTATAGATTCCTACAGTCGCCCCATTCATTAAATTATTTGTGACTGTTAAAAGAGAAAGTTTTAGAAGTTAATATTCTACTAAATTCACAACTTATAATTTTAATAACGCACCATACAAATAATCAGCACATAAATAGCACATGGGGGTCTGTAAACACTTACAACAATGAGGTGCTCGAGCTCGACACAAGTCATTTCTACAGTTCGCTCAACAGAGACATATAATAAACAACATCTCAGATTGAGGACAAATCTAGAGTAGTTCAAACTTCAGAAAACACAGGTTTGCGCGTTTACCGCTAAAACGAACCCCTTTGTCGTATCTCCTCAATTTCAGGGCACTTCCCATGCTGCCTTAGCCATCATCGGAATCCTCGGCATCGACATATCGAATGACGTACAGTTCCGCGATCACTTGGAAGGGAAGGCTAAATTAACCTCTAAAAAGCTTGGCGTGCTCAGAGAGTGGGACAGTATTTCGTGCCAGTACACCGTTTGCAACTTTACAAGGCGCAAGTTCGCCCTCACATGGAGAACTGTTCTTATGTCTGGACTGGGGCACCCCAGTGCCAGCTCCCTCCACTTGACCGCATTCAGCTAAAAAAGTGGGTCGAATCGTCGACGACCGAGTTCTTTCTGATTGGCTCGATACACTGTCGCTGCGAAGAGATGTTGCATCACAATGCATTTTCTATCGCATTTTGCACGGGGAGTACTTAGACAAATTGTTCGGATTAATTCCAGCAGCCAAATTCCACCAACGCACATCAGGACAAAACTCACACCCATCCACACCATCTGGATGCTTGGCGGTCCACCATGACTGAGCGATTTACTAGGAGTTTTCTTTCTGACAAGAATTATTATGGGGAATGATCTACCACCGCCGATTTTTCTGGACCGATACGATTTAGAGATCTTCAAGAAACGAGCTTACTCCTTTTGAAAAGGCCGGCAATGCACCTGCAATTTCCTTGGTTTTGCAGTTGTTCATGGGCGATAGTCGACACGTACTATAATGAAAATTTTGTTTAACGTGGGAGAAACCGCGGGGTGGTAAGCTAGTAAATTATAAAAATCTAGTAAATATATTCGTGAGATGGGCAGGCACGAACAGAACAGGCTGGTGGGGGCGCATATTCATAGTTAGTCTAGGGCTGCGGTAACTCTAAATCAGGCACTGAGTTTCCCCCATAGATTGCCCATAGTTGCTACGCTTGGCAAGCGGGTTGGCAACCTCAGTTTTGTATTTTTGAAGTTATACTTCTTTTGGGCGTTTGGGAAAAATGATGAGAGTGATTTTTTACGATGCGCGCGCACACCGACAGCTAAAAACGACACCATGAAGTTGTTACGATACGCGCGCACACTGACACCTCAAAGCGACAACTGCAGTGGGTAACTCTCTCAAGTTTTCGTGGGAACTGATAATTATATTTAAGGTAGTTATTTTTAGTTATTTTTGGTTTGTTACGCTAAAGAAGTATAACTTCCGACGTGCGTACATAAGTACATACATTTTTTTTTTTCTCATTACAAGGAAGCCGCTGATGCCCATCTCCTGATTTCTTTCCCTCTGTCGCCTCTTACGACACCCACGGGATGATATGGGGTAGTGGATATATTCTTACACCGCCACTACATAGTTCGAAGAAAGTTTCTTCAAAGCACTTGCTGCATATAGTCGACTATTTTCTTTTGGAAATCAATTCTCTATTTATAATTTTCAACCATTTTTGTCGAATATCAATATTGATAGATTTAGAAAATCTGTCACAGCATCCACTTACTATCAGGTGAACTGTGCTCGTTTGTCACCCTAATTCTATTAAAAAATAATTTTTCATACGTTTAGAAGAATATTTAACTACGGTAAACTAAAAATTAAAAAAAAATTACTAAGTTGAACAAAGCTGCATGCAAGTATATACCATAGATAAATAGATATGTAGCAAGCTAGTATATACCTTTGCTTGTTAAGAACATTTCGATAAGATATTATCGATAATGTCAATTGAACATAGAGTAGTATTCTCTTTGGTGATTATATTCTCTTTGATGTCAATCTCAACAAAAATGAGGTTAAAATTAGTAGAATTTCACGTATTTGTAATTATTTTAAATTCAATTGCTTTGCATTGAGACGATTATTATTATAAAATGTGATAATATTTCCTATCCATTGAAGTACAAATTGTTTTTACCTGCTTAGAGCAAGACAGCATTTAGACAGCTAAACATTTCAATCGTACCTACGAGTAAAATGTATAATAATGTTGTGTTTCTTTCTGAGGTGAGTTATATTAAGGTACTACGCACCTAATCATAATTAACTACGTCTATTAAACACTAATTTTCACTTTAAAACCTGCGATTTTGCAAATACAAGCGGGATTTGTTTTGTTCACGAATGACACCAGGCTCCCCCCCGAACGGGTTCCCGCCTTGTCGTGGCGGGGGCTTATTAGCCGTGGCTTAGTCATCCGCGGTGAGGAAGAAACAAAGAGGAACCCCTTGGCTGGCCCGTGGTGTAGGGCCGGCCCGAGGTGGCCACTCCGAGTGGGCTTGGCGAGCCCACTTCGGATGTGTGTCGGTGGGCTGCGGCGAGAGGGGTGTCCTCTCTCCCTACCGCTGCATCCGAGGTGGAGTCGCGGAGGAAGAGGAGTGCTGGTATGGCAACGCGCCACTCGCCCTATCCTCCGCGACTATGACGGGGCCGCACCGTTAATTGATGCGGTGGTGGTGGGGCTGCGGAGGGAGAGGAGTGTTGATATTGCGAGGCGCCGCTCTCCCTACCCTCCGCAGCCAAATCTTGGTTGGCGGCGGAGCCATAGACCAGATCCGCTGCTGGGGTCAGGAAGGCTGGTGCTTGTGAGTGCTAGTTTTTCCTGGCCCCGTGGTCTTCGCGCATCGGTCACGGAGGCGTCCGTTGGGCATGTGAAGTTGGAGGCCGCGGAGGAGGGTGCGCCATGTGTTCTGGTGCGCCTTACCTGAGAAGGAGATGGGGGAGGAGTAGTCCTCTCCCGAGGAGAGGCTGCTATGGGGCGGCCAGCGCTGGTGGGGCCGCGGATGTGTGCGAAATCTTTCCCGTGGCCCTGCCAATATGCGACGCAGGTGGAACACCATGGGGTTTTAGTCTTGCGAGTCCGACATAACCCGTCCTTGCCCCCGTGAGGCGGGTATGCGTAGGCATATCCCCATGTAAAAAAAAGGCTGATACAGGCTGATAGCGTCTACGTGAATGGTCTAGTCTATCTTTCTCGCTCTAATAAACGCGAAAATTATGCTCTTGATCTTTTGCATTGCCAATCTATTTTAACATTAGTTAGTTACTAAATCTATGGACACCACAGTCACTCACAGAACAAGTAACCATTTTGGAAAAAGTTACTTACTAAAAATAACCACTATTACACTAAAAAATTACAAAATATCTAGGAGGTTATTTCTTGCTTGCCGACTTGTGCCGACCTATCATTCAAAATCGGTTACAGAGTCATGAGATTCGGTATCCTTTTCTATCTAGCATTTTTTCCATAAGGAAAATTCCTTATACGTCTATACGGCAGTATATTCTAAGTCTATGATCTGAAGATTGCCCAAATTTGTTATGTGGCAGAGACAAAAACTCTTTTAAAATAAATTTATTTAATACTTTTAACTTTAAGAACTTGGGAATGGAATTATGTTGAGGGATCGAAAGATTTGGTTTAAATAGTGTAGGAAGCTAGGAGGTGGGGGTAAACATAAGGGAACAACATTGTTTTTGGTGTTTATAGTTCAGGGTCTCCCAAACCCCCAAGACATGGGATTTTTCAGCAGTTGGCGAGGCAACCTTTGCGAGATCCCCTGTGATCGCAAAACTTTGGATCCAGCTACGAATTTTAATAACAAAATTATGCACGTTATAAAACACGTTCAATAGTCTAGTACAATAGAATAGGCTGTGCGGATCACAAGATATAAAAAGTGACTTGTAAAGTAAAATATTGAGATTTAGGTATGATTCCTGTGGTTTAATTTGCTTTATTTTATGAACGATAAATATTGCTCTGTTTTTGTCAAATTGTACCTATCTACAATGTTATGTACATTTCTAATATAACCTAATGTACCTTTAATTTGATCCTAAGATTACGTGTGTATGTTATATGATATTGGTGTGTTTGAATAGAAAATAAATGTTTATGTACTATAATTGTTTCATTAAGTAATATTATAATATTACTCCATATATAATGCATTCTCATGTCGATATCGATAAAATAAGAACATCACTAAATATCGATATCGATGATTTGAAGGATGTGTGCTTGCTATCACTAAGCTATACATATATATACTAAATTTGTATAGTCATTATTCATCTGTCAAAATGGGCGACTGCAGCGCTAAAACGCGTAGTTGGGAAACTTGACTAAACTAAAAGTCACTGTCGTATCTGTAGCTTACTACATATTTATTTATCTATGTTTACTTCTGTTCCATTCTGTTCTATCTTTCGAGTGGGTTTTGGCGGGAACTTGACCGGCGGCGGTTTGCTGCTCCTGTATTATTGTTTAAATAATGGTTTGAAGTGGATTTTGATGTGTAAAAGTGGTGCGATTTTGTGTATCAAGTGTCTGCGCATGTGAACTATTAGTGGAAACGGTGAAACAAGTGCTCTGATGGTGATGTGATTTTCAAGATAAGGTGTCTGTCTGCTTAGGCGCCTTGAGATACCATCGCCAATTGTCAGCTGTCTGCTGGCTCAAGTTCTCGTCAAAATCTCACAAGGGCTGCACAATGTGACGCATCAACATAACTATTGTGAAGCAGTGTACTATGAAGGATAATTATACATTGTAACTTCAGAAGGAAACTCAGAAGGGCTAGAACCCAGAGCCATAAAGCCGGTTATAAAAAAAATAACGAATGGACGTACCTACTGTTTTTTTTCTTCCTGACATCGGGAGGAAGAAGCACGTATTTTTAAATTAAAATTACAAGTCTAATTTTAAGGACGCGTTTGCAAAATTGATAGGTATAGAATCGAACTATTACATTGACACGGGTCACACACACAAGTGTATGCACGGTTAGCTGCGGGTGTGGGAATCGTAATCAAGTAAAAACATTTTGATAATTTGAAAGATTGTTTTTTTTTCTATTCTTATACCTACAAAAATATATTACATACGAAATACGAATAGCTGCTCCAGAGACTGCTAGGCACTAGAAGCCCACTACTAGCAGTGAGATGGTGGCTGTGGACTTTGGGCTGGTTTTGTTAGTTATGATAAGACTTTAGCTTCGGACTTGGTGAAGTGACTTGAAGGTATACTTCGGTGACAGCTACTGGAACTCCTCGACGAGTAGTACTAGGTGTGCCGAGTTTGGGCTCGTTTTGTTAGTTATGATTATACCTAACCTCCGGGCTTGCTGGAGAGACCTGATGGTGTACTTCGGTGACAGCTACTGGAACTCCTCGACGAGTAGTACTAGGTGTGCCGAGTTTGGGCTCGTTTTGTTAGTTATGATTAAACCTAACCTTCGGGCTTGATGGAGAGACCTGATGGTGTACTTTGGTGACTACTGCTGGAATTCCTGGACGAGTAGAACTAAGTGTGCTGAGTTTGGGCTCGTTTTGTTAGTTATTATGAGACCTGACCTCCGGGCTTGATGGAGAGACCTGATGGTGTACTTTGGTGACTACTGCTGGAATTCCTAGACGAGTAGAACTAGGTGTGCCGAGTTTGGGCTCGTTTTGTTAGTTATTATAAGACCTAACCTCCAGGCTTGATGGAGAGACCTGATGGTGTACTTCGGTGACAGCTATTGGAACTCCTCGACGAGTAGTACTAGGTGTGCCGAGTTTGGGCTCGTTTTGTTAGTTATTATGAGACCTGACCTCCGGGCTTGATGGAGAGACCTGATGGTGTACTTCTGTGACAGCTACTGGAACTCCTCGACGAGTATTACTAGGTGTGCCGAGTTTGGGCTCGTTTTGTTAGTTATGATTAGACTTAACCTCCGGGCTTGATGGAGAGACCTGATGGTGTACTTCGGTGACAGCTACTGGAACTCCTCGACGAGTAGTACTAGGTGTGCCGAGTTTGGGCTCGTTTTGTTAGTTATTATGATACCTAACCTCCAGGCTTGATGGAGAGACTTGATGGTGTACTTAGGTGCTTACTGCTGGAACTCCTGGACGAGTAGAACTAGGTGTGCCGAGTTTGGGCTCGTTTTGTTAGTTATGATAAGAACTTACCCTTGGACTTAATGGCGTGACAGGCACACCTAGTTCTACTCGTCCAGGAGTTCTAGAAGTAGTCACCAAAGTACACCATCAGGTCTGTCCATCAAGCCCGGAGGTTAGGTTTCATCATAACTAACAAAACGAGGTGAACTCGGCACACCTAGTTCTACTAGTTCAGGAGTTCCAGTAGCAGTCACCGATGTACACTTTCAGATCACTCTATAAAGTCCAAGACGAATAGGCATTTATATATATAAATCCCACTTACTTTCAGCGAAACAAAATACTATAACAAAAATGTGTGATTATAAAAATAATAATATTATTTTGCCTTGTCAAGTGTATTTTGTGTATCTACAGCGATCTTTTTCAGCTGCTGCAATCAGGCAGGTGATACATATCCACTCTCGACGGCGGCCGAGCGCGGACTGTGGTTTCATCGAAATTTTTGTACAACAAATCATATCAAATCAAATATGTGAAAAAATAAGCATCACTTTTTATTTTTTTTACGACTATTTGTGACATTTTGATAAAAAGTAAACACCACTATTTTTTATTGAATATGTCTGCCTACTTATAGTATTTTTAGAAATCTTAATATATGTTGATAATAGAACAAAATGTACCTAAACATGAGCCGGTATCGTTAATTTTGTAGAAAATGGCTAGGGAAGATCGTTTTTACAATATAAAAACTATTATTTTCAACAAAAAAGTCACCACCATTTGAAGATGAAGAACCATTCTATACGTGGTAGCAATTAGCTATGTTTGATTTGGTTTAGTTTTGTCACAAAATGTACCGAAAAACAGCATAATTTCGCCCGATTTGCAAACGCACCCTTAACTTCAACTTCTGAAGGAAAATTCTTAAATTTTTATACGAATTAATATATAGAATAAAGAGAAATGCCGTCTGATAGTGATGGCATGGATAAAGATATGGATCACGACGCGGGCAGGAAAAGGAAACCGCCAAAGCGTAATCAAGACACAGCAGGAAAATGATGGTTTTTATAAGCCATTCTACAAATTAAATTATAAAAGAGTTTTCCCTGAGTCAATGGGAATGGAATGGAATACACGGTTTTATTGAGAGTCGTAAAGAAGGAGTTAAACTAGGCAATACAAATCCCTTAATGTTGGCGGGAATCTTCAAAAACGAAATCAAAGGAGTCACTAATATAAGAAGAATAAACGCTTCTAAAGTAGGGGTGGTGTTTGCGCGGGCGATTAACGCCAACGACTTTTTGTAAAATGGTTACAAGGCATTTATACCAGCAAGGGCGGTGGAAACAATCGGGGTACTCTGGTATGTTCCCATTAGCATAAGTAATGAAGAGCTGTTTAAAAAACTATCATCGAAATATGAGGTAGTTGCAGTGCGTCGTTTCACAAAAAAGTTAATGGACAGATCAAACCGTTCAGTTCAGTAAGTTTAACTTTTTTGTCAACCAACTTACCTGACTTTGTACATCTGGATTTATTCCAGATATAGGGTGCATCAGTATATTGCCCCGCTTTTACAATGTTTTAAATGCTTTATATTTAATCACGGAGTGAAAACTTATAAATCAGTGCAACGTTGTTCAATTTGTGCAGGTGAACATTGGTACACTGAATGTAAGGAAAAAGCGGTAATTAAATGCACAAATTGTAGTGGCCCTCATGTCGCAATTTCTAGAGATTGTCCAATAAAACACAAAAAATTGATGAAAAATATAATAGGTCTACTTATGCTAAGGTTTTACAAACAAAACAAACACAAAATTTATTTAACAATTATAACGAAAATTTCCCCTCAATGCCTACAAAAAAAACTGGATTCAAAAACAGTAGATCAATCACAAGTTAAATCTAATGACACTCCTAAAGTACACAAATCAAAGACGGAAGCTACCCAAACTAATACCACAACTAATATTAATGACACACTAATTGATCAAGTTATAACAAATTACAATATTTTGAAAGCAATTATTGGAGCATTGGTGGTCATGGGTAACTCAGGCCGTAACTGACTACATCAAGTATAAAAGAAATGCTTATTACTAATCTAAAAACAATGAATAAACAATTTATTATAATTTTACAATTTAATATACAATCTGTTAATAATAAAAAGCGTTTGCTTATTAATTATCTAGTTGAGAATGATATAGATATTCGCCTGTTAAATGAAACATGGCTGTGAGAGAATAGAACTATCAACATTCCTAACTATAATTTCATTAATAAGAATGGAAAAAATGGACGTGGAGGAGTAGCAATATTAATTAAAAATAGCATCAAATATTTTGTTGTCCCCCATCGATCACTAATAAAAAAACTAGATACACAATCAGTGACAAAAATGGCCTAACCTAATGTGCACCAACTCGAACATATGGGTGCACTTTAAATCCAGTAACATTCGAATGCTCCGACGGTAAACATGCCTCAGTGCTCGTTTAAAAAGTGTAAAAATCACACATCCAGGACGCTAAAAAAGGAGGGAATTTCATATTTTCGGTAAGTATTAAGTCGTCATTGTTCGAGGTATATGCGTTGATTCTGTTCCATTTGTGGAGACGCTGTTGTTTTTTTATTTTTTTATTATTAAAGTATGATTGTTATTTTTTTTTTGTTTAATGAGACTACTGTTTCTCTAAATACTATAGTAACATTTTATAGATTTAATTTTAAATAAAGTAGTGTTCGCGTAAATATAAGAAATCATTATAATTATTCAGTCTTATCCGTTTTTTTAAAGATCTGTAAATATGAACATTACGTCAAAAATTTGGACAATAATATTCTTAGATTTTGCAAGAACTTTCTGTACTTATTTTTCATATGTAGTAACTATTAAATTTAGATTTAAGTTATTTGTCAAGCAATATCTTTAAATTTTTCACACAAGATAAAGAATAAATAAATAATTATTACTGTTTCAATTACTTTCATTACAAAATGAATGTGGTGCCCTATCCAAAAGCATATTTACGTTCAGGGAATAATATAACCATTACACATATACACCATAGAATAGAACAGAATATGCTTTATTAAGTAGACCAATTATTTAAAACAACTTTAACAAAATTATAAAATTAAAATGACAGTAACAAAAAATATTGTGCAGTTCGACTCCACTCTTCTTGTCCAAGCGACGAGCCTCGGTCGTAAAGTTTTATTGCTTTTTATTGGCACTTTGTAATTCTGACTTTAAACCATGCGCGTAAGGTTGAATTTGTTTTATTATAGGTTGATCAGCGAGCATCGGTCATAAAAATTTATTGCTTTTTGTACGTAGCTTTGTCAATACAACAGTAGGCAATGCATTTAAGGTTGAATTTACATTAATGTATATTTATTTCAACTAGAATTACGTCAAAATATTTGGCGACAGTTTTTGGAGAACTTTTGTATGGGATTGTGCATCTAGTTTTTTATTAGTGATCGATGTTGTCCCCACACTATTCTATGATTATAATATGCAATCGGTAGCCATAACCCTTACTACAAGTCTAGGTAATATATCTATTTTATGTATCTATGCCCCACCCAGTGGAGGTCGCTTTTAGGTCAGAAGATTAAAACAAATTATTAACAGTCTACCTGCGCCACTTTTGCTTTCAGGTGACTTAAATGCTCATCATATTGCTTTTGGACGTCTCACAACTAAAACTAGAGGCACTGATATCTATAACATGTTGGACGAATGTGATCTTTGCATATTAAATAATGGATCTCCAACTACAGTAGGAAGCATTAATTTTAATCAATCTTTCATTGATGTTTCATGTGTTAGTCCTTCTTTAGTCCCTTTATGTGATTGGCATGTACATTATGATCCTATGGGTAGTTATCACTATCCAACCATAGTCGACTTATATACTTGTGTTGAAAAATATGATAAAATATATTATATACAAGGCATATAATATATAGACTCCCTTCTAATCCAATTCTAATAACCAGCACCCAAGAATTTCTGCCATGCAAAAGTATAAATCAAGTTTATAAATGCATATTTTTGAGAAATTATAAAGCTACTCAAACCAAGAACTAGAACGAATGCTCTAGAAAGAAGACAAAAATTTTGTTAATTTTGTTGTTTATTAATGTGATGAAAAATTATAAATAATCGTTTGTTTATGTTAATTTTATTGAATTATATTTTATATATAATTGTGTTTTCATTTGTTTTACTTAATGTAACATTGTTAATATTTCAAAATGTTGTGTTAGTACACAAAATTTAGTTCTTTTTCCTTTTTAAATTTCAATATATTTTCATTTAAATAGAATATACCGGGTGTTTGTGAAACGCTCCCGAAAACGAAGACAGACTAGTAGTACTAAGGATAGCTATGATGACGGGTCACAAAGAAATTCGAACCCGAGGAAAAAAAATCATCTTTTCACAACGTTTTATTAGCTTTATTCAAGCTCCATCATGTTAGTACAGTTAAATGAAACGATATTTCATAAAATAAATCATGAAAATACTTAAACATAAAACCAGCAGTGAAACTTAAAAAAGAAAATCAGCTGACAATAGGGTCAATATCCTCGCGGGCGCCGAACTCTTATCTAGATCGGTACGAAACAATGCATTAGGTATACTACTCACTCTACCATTCCCTTTCACACACGCGCTGCCTCGTGTCGCCTCGCGCTGTGGAATTTACACATGTCAGTGTTGCCAACATGTGTGGAATTCCCCAAATTGCGGGGAATTTAAAGTTGGTTGGGGATTGGTATTATGCGGGGTTTTTGAAAATCGATAGCCAGGGCCAAGTCAGAACCTTTTTTCAAGAAATCTAAATATATTGTTACGTTACTTATGAATATCGAATGATTTCCTGTTTTTAATTATCTTCATTGCACCACATTTAATTTTCGCATTTATTTCTGCAACTTTTGTGTATAATTTAATGCTTTTCATTTCTTTATTTTTTAATTTTAAAGAAAAATAAAAGTTAGTTTAAAAGTAAATTTTATAAAATTAGTTGAGAAGTGTTTCATTTTATAAAATAAAATTGAAGGGAATTTATAATCTGTTGAAGTTTTGTCCTTAAATTAGGGAATTTGACATGAATTTTCAGGGAATTTGACAAATTGTTGTTGGCAACGCTGCTATGTTGCACCGAAATTTAGTTTGCCGGCGACATAAGAATTAGAGGCGGCAATCACTATAAAACTTGCAAGTAATTTTTAATAACTTTGACGTACCTCTTTTTAAATTCAAAGTATTGGTCGGATTAAATACGAAAAGTCAATTAAAATAAAGTAAAATTATTATTTTTTACATTAATTCTGATAGATTAATTAACTGTCGATCATAATTGCAATTGATTTTAACTATTAAATTATTCAGTACCATTTCATTTTTCTATTTTCTTATACAAAATCAAAGATAACGATGAAATAGTGTTTATAATTGTGTGAGTACTGAGTACCCAATTAGGTACGTTTATTAATTGCAATAATTTTTGTAGTAAAGAACTGCTTGTTCCGTCAGGGTACAATTGATTGTGTAATTGTATTAAAAATGACAACCATAACTTCTAAATTCCATATGAAGACTAGTCGTAGGGATAACTAAACTTATAAATAAAATAAACGTTGGCGATGTCGTTACGTTTTACGTTCTGTGTTGTCCTCACTCCTCAGTGCTTCAAGGATGTTAACTCGTGAGCATTTGTTTTGGCGGGATTGATTAATAATTTTAGTTTTTGAGACAGTTCCGTGTTGACTATCACGAGCAACAGTTCAATTGTTTTCTTTATTAAATTATTGTCGTTATTACTTGTTATTTATTACTTAACGATATTATTCTTGTTGTTACGTTTTGTGTTTTTTGTTTTGTTTTAATAATGCCTAACGCGTTTTGTTTAAAAAGCGTAACGTTTATAGTGCTCGTGAATACGGCAACGTGTTAATGTGCCTTGGAGAAAATATTAATTATTTGAACTGCACCCATTTAGTTTATAAAATAAAAAAAGGTAAAATCGCTCACCTTATAACGTCGATATATATAATTATCGCCAACTATTGGACAAAAGTGATGAAAAAAAAAACATAAAAGCAAATTCATGGAATTGGTGAATTCTGGAACGCAAAATATTTTAGTCAACTTTTCCTAATAATGGGATATTATTATTATTATTTCATATTAATATGTGTATTATTAAATTTTAATATCTCGATAAATGTTAAGGACTGGGGTAAGAGCGAAACACCCCAACACGACTATATTAAATTTCTCTCTGGGGTTGTTTCACCACTAATTTATTAAAAGTTTATTGGGATATAAATTTATTTTTATTTTATTTTATTATAAAGCTATGTTTCTTTATTTCAGGTCTTTATTTACCTTTGACGAAACTTAAATCCATATTAAAGCAGCTGAAGAAATGTAAAAATAATAAGTTGGCTTTTAAAAGAAAATATATTCTTGCAATAAAATGACAAGAACCATATGCATTTGAAATTGTGTCATCAAAATTGTCAGCTACTACAAAAATATGCAAGCCTCTCAGAGTGGCAACAAAAACATGGCAGGTGATTATGCTAGATGATAAAATTTTGGCATTGCCGTTGTATAAGCAACTTGTTTGTTTTACTGAGCAAAAAGACACTGGTAAATTTATTGCACAATTAAATATTTTATACACACAAATAAATAATTTTAAAGGCGTCCCGCTCTGAGAAAAAAATAAATGGTCACATTATGTATACATCGAACTATTTTATGCAGTGCGCCCACAAGTGAGGAGAGTTTGTTGTGAATATATTGTAAGTGAGCTTTCCATGTAATAGCCTCGCACGGACGATTTCTGGATCTCGACGACAGCGCTACCTACCGGGTCCAATTATAGTTCTAAGCCATCCAGGGATCCACTCAAACACATAAAAAATTCATCAAAATCAGTCGAGTCATTTTCGAGTTTTAGGGAGACTAACGGGCAGCAATTGATTTTTATTTAAAAAGTTTTAAACGTATTAGTTTTGGGTATTTGACAACTGGCACTTCGTGCCGTTAATTAAAAAAGGGAGAGAGCTGCTTGTTTGTAGTCTGCGTCTGACGAACGTCATGTCTAACGAATCATTGTTATCTACACAGTAAAAGTAAAACTCTTGAAATGACGTAGAAATATATTTCGAAACGTGTTAGTGGCTTAATGGTTGAGTGATCATCTTTCCACTAATTGAAACTTAATTCTACTGAACCACTAGAAAAAACACTAGTATACTCCACGCCACGGTTCGGTCGAAGCCACTAGTTTTGGTGGCAAAATCCACTAAGTTGGCAACAATACTGTGCTAAAGTTAACGGGATTTTCTCAGTCAGCGACAAAGCAACCAGAGTCTCAGAGACAAAATTGTAACCATAGACAAAACATAAATTTTATTTAAGAATGTTAAATAGGCCATTTTATAAAAAAAATAACGAAATAATATGTGTGTATCTAAAGTGACAAATTTTCTTACTGTCAAATAAGTGCCAAGTCACCAGAAAAGACGCTAAAAATTTGAGTAGCTAAATTGCTCCCTTGTAATTTCTGGCGACAAAGTCGCCAAGCTGGCAGCACTGTTCAGCATAATCAGTTGTGACCTTGTGTTCCTGTATAGGACAATTACTATACTCTTTGGTTGTGACCATAGTAATTAATTTTAACGTCTTTTGTTATAACAAATAGTCACGTGGATTGCATATTATGTAGTCCAATTTAAAATAAGAAGAAAACTGTAAAATATCAAATAAAATGTCGTTCTAGACACTTGACCCTTACCTAAAAAAATATTACGATATCTTCATTTAATATAAAGTTATTAAAGTTTTAAGAACGCGGACGAAGTCGTGGGTATCAGCTAGTTTTCCAATGAAAAAATGATCTGCGTAAACTTGCTACTAATGAGGCCAAAAACCTCGGAAGATAAAAACCCTATACTATAAATTTCTACGCCGCGCATGCGCCAATGTCCCGGGTGCATTCGACACATCATTTTATTAACTATTTGCACTTAATATTGCATTTTATGCATTTATAACAGTGGTAGTTATATTTAAGCAGGGTGCAGTTTTTTTCGTATCGTAAAAAGTACCCAATTCTCATTATTTGAAGTAATATCGACGTTATAAGGTGAGCGATCTTTAACTATTTTTTATTTCTAAACTACATGGGTGCAGTTTAAATAATTAATATTTTTGAGATGTGCTATTTGAACTACGTCTGTCAGTATTTTTTTTATATATATACTCAAAATTCGTAGGCTGGGGGGAGGGGGGTTTCGCGAATGCTTTATCTAGTCAATCCTCTATCTACACTCTAAGCTCACATATAATGTATGACAAACTGTAACTGACAGCTTTTTTTTTAATTTGCCATAGTCACGATCAAAGCGTGGTACGATACAGCCTATTTTATAGGACCTAGATAAAAAAATACTCCTTTTTATCTATTATTCTAATTATTAAATAATACGAATTCATAAATAATGATTAGATGCATTCGATTCGAGCGTGTTAGAAGGGGAATGTAAAAGAAAAAACACTGTGTTATTTAAACATTTTTTTATTTCTTAATTTTGTTTTAAATGTATTAAAAGCTTTTAATTGCATCTGAGGCAAAGCTTTATTTTCTAATCTTAAGACATCTGTACCTTTCAATATTTTATTAATAACATTGCACCAATTATTGGTATTGTCAAATCAATTGGTTAGAGCTAAAGATTTTTTTTGTTTCTTCTTAATAAGCGATGCATTAGACCTAGCAAGCTGTAGTTGCTGAAAACGCCGTTTCTTTGATGTAGAATTACAATCAGTAGACGTGGAAGCAAAACTCTCAGCTTCATTAATTGAAGAACACGCGTGAGATGAACTTGACTCATCCTTAATATCCTTATTCATTTATTTATTTTTGCATATGCCTGTACTGAATCGGATGTTTATTCTTCATATTATGAGAAATCAAGTTGGTAGTATTCACAAAGTCTTTGTAACTTTTCTTGCACAACTTACATACAAATAACTGTTTTTTGTCCTACATTTTTGTCGTAAAATGATCACACTATAGCTTGTTTGGAACTCTTACTAATTTTGAGCACGTACTGATAGCAAACAGTCTTAAATAAACATATTACTAAATACAAACAACTCACTCAAACAAAGGAGATGTTCCAGAAATGTATGGAGCCTTGGCTAGCACTATGTACACTATCTGTAAATATCGCTATATAATGTAGTAACCGTTATTTATTGTTAGTTTTCTTTAATTTCACTTCGTTTCAATGTACATTCAAATTAACTTGGTATTTATCGTAACGGATAAAAAAACAGGTATCTTAAAATAGCAGACTGTAACTGTGACAAACAAAATGAAAGAAAGCTGTTCCACTAGATAACAAATCCACTAAAATACAGTCACAAGTTTTTCTTTATTCTTACATATGACAGATACCTTTGTTAGAATAAAATAGAAAATGTTACTCTGATACCCTGTTACTCGTCACAAGCTCTTTCCTTTTCTCGCATAGGTAGAACACTTTAGTTAGAAAGAGAATTACTTACGTACCAAGACTGTAGTAGCTTGCTGGAAGTATCTTAAAATAGCAGCCTGTCACTGTGACAAACTAAAAGAACAGCTCCTGTTCCGCGAGCTATCAAAATTCATTATACAACAGTCACAAGCTTTTCTTTATTCATACATATGACCGTTACCTTAATTAGAATAAGATAAAAATGTTACTGTTACACTGTGACACCCTGTTACAGTTGTCACAAGCCCTGTCCTTTTCTCGCATAAGTTCAACACCTTAGTAAGAAAGAGAATTACCTATTTACCAAGACTATAGTAACAGACTGCTATTTTGTAACAGGTTTTTGAACTGTTATTAATTTAGAGCTGGAACAGGTGGAACAGATATTTCTTACCTGTTACAGCCCACTCCTAAAGCAAAGAAAGACTCATGAAGGACGTCACTTAGTCACTTCTCTTCTTCTTCTTCTTTTAAATTATGGCTTCTCTTGATAGAATTCTGCCAGTATCAAGTCAGTCATGGGGTGACAAGTAAGTATTTATTACATATTACAAGAGTTCTCAATTTTACGAGTGGGTTCTAATCTACAACAAAGACGTCACATTTTTAAATACCATCACCAAAATTGATTAGTAATTTTACAGTTTAATATTATTAGTACGAATAAAATCACACAAAATATTTACAAAAGGAGTATACACTAGGGACAACAAATACTGAAATTTACAGGACGCGGGACATAATTGGGCAGGATATCATAGAGAGAGTGAGAAAGATTGGGACACTCAAAGAACAGATGATTTACGGATCCTTCGTCCAGCCCACATTCACAGATTGAGCTATCCTAATCCTTAATTTAGCCAAGTGTACCGGAGTACAAGCATGTCCAAACCGAAGGCGACAAATAGTAGAGGTGATTGTTTTACTAAAGTGGCGATATTGAAAGAACCAGGGTTTTGATGGGATATTAATTTGGACTTTGGAATAGTGTTTGCATTTAAAAGTTTAGTTTGATGCCAGTTACTTTGCCATGAAGACAGAAGGCTGGAACCAGCCTTTGGTAGAGGTCATATGCATAGAGGCATTGTTTAGGAGGAGCCAGATTTGGTGGCTTCTTTAGCTAGATGATCTGTATTTCATTACCTTGATCCCACAGTGGCTAGGGATCCAAGCCAAGACAATTTTCAGCCCTTTTTTATGGCAGCTGTACAAAGAATTTCTAATATTTAAAATTAGGGGGTATCTTATCTTAGAGTGAAAAGGACTGGATGCTATGCTTTGAAGACAGCTAAGGGAGTCTGAGAAAATGAGAGTCCTTTTCAGACTGTGTGATTCCGCATATAAGACTGCCTCTAAGATATCTAAAGACTCACCTGTGAATACAGATGAGTCAGACGGAGAGTTAAAATTTAAAATAATCTTGTATTTAGGGATCCACACTGCGGACCCAACTAATCCCTCGTCACTTAGCTTTGAAGCATCAGTGTACATAATTAACCAGTCACGCCAATTTTGAAGGAGGAGCATATTTAATTTGTTATTTGCTTCAATAGTATTCTTATCTATTCCGAAATTTTGAATAATGTCTGGATTGAAAATTAGAGCCTCGTATGGGATATTGAAAAGTGGGTTACTACGGGATTGATAAACTGGAGGGTGAACATTGACAAATTTAATATAACTTTTTATAATACATGGCAAATCCTTTTGGGACCAATATGGAGAGTCCCTGACCGACTGATACAAGGAACGAAGTTTGGAGAGGAGAGGATGGTGTAAATAACAGGCAGCTTTGAACAAAAACCTATCTGAGAGATATTGTCTGCGTAGAAATAGAGGGGGCTCAACACACTCAACTTGAAGAGCGGAAATGGGAGTAGATTTCATGCCACCTGTTATTATACGTAAACATTTTGACTGAATTTTGTCCAAGGTATTAAGGGCCATTTTGCTACATGGCTCTAGTAAAAAGCAACCATAGTCAAAATGACTTCTAATTAGAGCATTGTATAAAAGCTTTTGGGAGTAAGGGTGGGAACCCCACCAAGCACCTGATAGGGATCGGAGTACATTGAGGTTTTTTTCACATTTGGAAGCAATATATGATAGATGAGGAATTCCTGTCATTTTGTTATCCAGAATAACTCCTAAAAATTTCACCTGATTTTCAGTGGGGATTAGGGTATTTTCAATATGTATGGACACTTCTGGTATATTCCTTCGCCTAGAGAAAACCACAGTACTACATTTCAAAGGAGATATTGATAAGCCATGCTCAAACAGCCAGTTATTAAGAAAGTTGACAGCTTGGGATAAACGGGAGGAAGCTTTGGCAATAGAGGCATCGGTTACAAATAAGGCTAGGTCATCTGCATATTGCAGGACATTACCTAGGTAATTCACAGATCTGTCTAGGTCATGAGTGTAGAGGCTGTATAACAAAGGGCTCAAGACTGAGCCTTGTGGTAGTCCCTTCCAGGTAAATCTAGCTGGTAGAAATCTTCCTTCAGAACGAACTAATATGCGCCTATGTGAAAGTAGGTTTGATATGAAATTTGTTATTCTCTCAGGAATGTTCAGCTGATGCATTTTTTGCCTGAGCAGTGGGAGAACAACATTATCATATGCCGCACAAACATCAATGAAGACGCCCACCAGAAATTTGTTATTGGAGAAGGCAAGTCTTATATCGGATACTAAGATGCTAAGACTATCCATTGTGCTAAAACCTTTTCTAAAACCAAATTGGCTCTTTGGTATAATGCCTCTATTTTCAAGAATCCACTCAAGTCGGTTTTTTACCAGGTGCTCCATGATTTTAGACAAAGTTGATGAAATAGCAATAGGGCTATAACTTAATGCTGAAGAAGGGTCTTTACCAGATTTTAGAATGGGTATAATAATATGAGTTTTCCAATCATCTGGGATAGACCCGGTTGTAAGAGCAAAGTTAATTATGTTTCAAAAGAACTGCTTACACTTAGTACCCATATTAACAAGAAATGAGTAGGGGATACCATCAATGCCAGGAGTGGAATCATTTAGGTGCCTAAGCACTAACTGCAGTTCAGCTATTGAAAATGGTTCATTAAGGTTATTAAAAGAGTTAGGTGAGTGAGAAGGGAATGGTTTAGAGGTAGGAAATATCTCTTCTTCCAATGGAACCCAGGGAGGAGCCAGTCTGTTATCGAAGTCGTCTAGCCAATGAGATGGGTCTGCACAAGGGTATTACTATAATTTAAGGCACCACGAAAACGCCTGATACTTTTCCAGACAAGAGCAGAAGGAGATCGGGGAGATAGGCTCTCACAGAATGAAAGCCATCCTTTTTTTTTCTTTTCAGAAAGAAGTTTTTTGGACTGAGCAGCTATTTTTTGATAATTTTGAAAATTTTCCATGGTCATATTAGAAGAATATAGCCGTTCTGCAGCCTTTCGTTTTCTAATAATTGAAGAGCAGTCTGCATCCCACCATGGAGGTGAAGAAATTTTTGTTGTAGAGGAATTCTTCAAAGGGAAAATTTTGCAGGCTATATTATTCAGAAGCGTTATAAATTGGGAGTAGACATTCTGAAGGTTATCTAAAGATACTGGGGGAAGGTTATTGATATGAAGTTCTGATTCTGAGGAAAAAACATCCAATCAGCTTCAGACAGATTGAATTTGAAAAGGGGGGATACACTTCGAGTAGGAACACATCTATTACTTAGGTTTAAGAGGATAGGGAAGTGATCACTACCAAAAGAAGAAGGAAGAGTTTTCCATGATATGCTAGCAGCTAGGGTTGGAGAGCACAATGACAAGTCTACTGCGGATCTAGTATTCTGTGAGGGGTAGGACATTCTGGTGGGAGAACCATCATTTAGAAGACAAAGATTAAATTCATTGAAAACATCAAGTAGCAAAAAAGAAAAAGGGTCAGATTTATGGGAACCCCACATAACATGATGGCTGTTGAAGTCTCCTAGAACAATGTAAGGTGGGGAGATGCTTGATAGAATTAAATTGAGTTCTGGAATACAAGAGGGAGTGGGAGCTGGAATGTAAATGGATAGAATTGTGATGTCCAAAGCCTTAACAGCTACTGCATTTATATTGCCTAGTATGGGCGGAAGCTGGATGGGTGATAAAGGAATGGTCCTGTTTAGTAGGATCAGAGCACCGCCATAACCGTCACTCCTATCACTACGATAACAGGAGAAGCCTGGGATTCTAAATGTGGACCCTGGCTTAAGCCAGGTCTCTGATATTGCAAGTATTGAAGGATTATAAGTATTGATTAAGTGAATTATTTCGGGTTTCTTATTCCTGATGCTCCGACAATTCCACTGGAGGAGGGTTAGGGACTCGAACTTTATATATTCTGGAGAAGAGGACATCTAGTTTGTTTTTCACGTTGAACGGTAAATGGGAATCATCGAACTTGCCAACAATATCTGTAAGGGAGGCGACAAGATTTTCTAGAAGATTATCATTAGAGGATATTATATTGTTTTGTAAAGCATGTCCGTTGGGGAGAGAGGAGGAAGGAGTACTTGTAATATTATAATGCGAAACTTTATCATAACCAACGGAAGATTGCACTGGGATAGATTTGGCTTTATAGATGGTTTTCCTATAGGATTGTGAAGGAGATGGGAAAGTAGGAAGGTTTATAGGTGCCTGAGTAGAGGGGAAATGGCTTGCAGAAACTTGTGAAGATGCAACATCAGAATAAGGTCTTCTGACAGCTGGAAAACGAGCAGAAGCCTCAAGGTATGACACATTCTCTTGCGACATTACTATCTTGATAGCTTTTTGCCTTGAGTGCTCTGGACAACTTTTTTCAATGGCCGAATGATTCGCAGAGCAGAAAAGACAGGTTGGGGAATCTGTGGGACAATTTTCACCAGTATGCTCTTTGCTGCATTTAAAGCAACGTGGTTTAGACCGACATTGAGCTTTGACATGACCGAAACGGCAGCATTTTAGACATTGGATGGTAGGGAGAAGGTAAGTTTCAACAGGTATTGAGGCATAAAAACAGTATATGTGGGAGGGGAGCACTTGTCCTGAGAAGGTGAGGACAACAGTTTGAGTAGGGACCCACTCTACTTCATCGCCCTTCTTGACCTTTCTATTGAGTCTTCTGGCTTTAATGATTTCCCCTCTGCCAGGAGGGAGTTCAGATTCGCAAACTAATTCCTCCATAGAGATGTCAGTTGGGATACCCCTAATCACACCCATACGAGTAACATTAAAAGTTGGAATGACAGAAAGTTTATATTGCGAAAGAAACTGAGAGTCAATAAAATTATTAGCATCAACAGCAGTTTTAAAAGCAATTGAAACTCTGTTACGCCCTAAGATATTAATGCCCTGTTTTTCAATATTGGCTACTTTATTTTGTGAGAGGATATGACCAATTTTCACAGGTCTAATTGTATAACCTGCTGATGGATCAGGTTCTGAGCGACTTAAATGAATAACGAAAGGCCCTTTATCACTATCTACATACTTTTTTTTTCTTGGAAGTCTGGGTGGACGAATGTATTTTGATAGGAGGCCGAAGGGTGATCTTCGTGCCCTATTTTTTTCTTTAGGAAGCTGGGTGAAGGATCCGTAAGTTTACGTTTGACAGAGCTGGTATCACCGCATAAATCCGGTGGTTCAGCGTCTCCCCCGTCAACATCCATCGTCGTCACAAAGATCTACATCAACTATCTAAACAAATAATACTACTCACCAACTAACAAACAGGACACACACAGACAACACAGAGAAAATTGAGAAGGTTTACGCAAATTTGAATCGGAAAGAATTAAAAGCTTATTTCAATACAAAACACGTGTAACCACCAATCACTCTGACAGCAGACAAAGTCACTTCTCAAAACTATCAAAGTCGTCAAACGTCATGTCAAACACAACTGTCATGGTTACCCTTAAAATAGGGTTATCATAACAAAAAAACCTTTTCAAGTGATCATTTTTGTATGCCTATACCCTTCTTCAAATTAATTTGTTAGAATTTTTATGAAATTCCTCAATTTTTTTTCCTAATTATCTATGTAGCCCAAAATCAAACATTTGTCCGAGTCATTCGAGTTGACTCGAGTCACTCGTAATCCGAGTTGTCATAATTATTACTCGAGTCTGAGTAAAATAAAAACCACTCGAGTGACTCGAGTGAAACACGGCTCGAATCACATCACTAGTTTGCCACCACTATTTTGGTATTTTGATTATTTGTTGAATAACTCATCAAATTAATCGGTTAATATTACGATTATACCAAAATGTTTATTGAATTTTATGTTAATTTGTGAAAATCGTGTAACGATAGATGTTAGTAACAGAAATATTTTATAAGTAGGTCAATTGATTGTTAGCGAATTGGTTACCGGTACGTCAGGTAGCTTCTACCTTCAGATTCAGTGCTTTTTCGTAATCATTGGATTACTATAAAGAATTTACAAAAATAGAGGACATCTTGTTAGCATAATTCATTAAAGCAAGTTTTATGTGCAGTGTATATTCCAAAAACGTAAAGAGGTTGATGATTATTAGTGAAAGTGGATATGGCAGAAAATGATGATTATTTAGAGTCCATTGACAACAATCACTTGGACGGAACCAACGGTTCAATAAACATGACCGACAATAGCATCGGCGTAAGTTTTTAATTCATGTTATTTAATAGTAGGAATGCTATCAACTATTTATTTTTCATCTGTCTAATACTTTATTATTTGTAGTAGAAAGCTATAAATCTTTTTTGTTTGATTGTTACTCTAAAAAAGTTTTCTGAATATTATCCAAAACATATGTAACTTCAAAATTACTTGCAATTATTGTCTGATAACCTCGTACCTCGTACCGGCGGACGAAGTGTAGGGCGTCCCGCCACTAGATGGAGTGACGACCTGGTAAGACATGCAGGAAGTCGATGGATGCAGGTGGCTCAGGACCGTGCCTTGTGGCATTCCTTGGGGGAGGCCTATTTTCAGCAGTGCATTTGTGAAGGGCTGTAATGATGATGATGATTGTCTGATAACATAAATCATCAGTCTTTCTTACTGCTGTAAATTGGTCTCTCAATTACTATGCTTGATGTTGCATTTGTCTTCTTGTAAAGAAATATATAATTGTATGGTAACATAATGTTAATAAAATATTTAAGGAACATATAAATTGCTTGCTTGAAGCTCTTTCTTTTGAATATCTGGTTTTGTTAGCTAAATGCTGAGTATTACTGTGAGTACTTTTTTAAATATTAGATTATTGCAGTCAAAACTTACATATGATGAACACTTAATACTATTTAAAAATTGTTGTCCTAAAAATTATCAGTTTTCACATCACCCCTTTATTGTCCAATCCTTTCCTTTCACATCATAGGATAATTTAAAAAAAAACAGCCAATTGTTTTTAAAGTTAGTCAGTAATAAGTTTTGTTTTATCCTTATTTTTGTTTTAAAAGTTTTTCTTTTAAAGTTTGTCCTTTTACTGGATTCCTTTCCCACCTATTTTTCACACCTTGTACCTAATTATTGTGTAAAATAACACCAGGATCAGTAGTTTAGCCATGGAAATGTAGCAAACATTCAGACACATTCATATTTATGATATTGTTGAGGATAAATTAAAGTTACAGTACATGGTGCCTTCATAGTAAACTGTAGCATGATATATTATACCTCTGATTCACATCTTGGTTAACCTTTTTGAAAATATGATTTAGTTCAGTCATTATTAACAAAATTAGTTCAGTTTTTGCAAAACATCCAAAGCACTTGTAACATAAGTGAATAATAATTATAAATTAAATTTACATATATGTGTTTACCTAAGACACTAAAAAAAGCTTTAAACAATATGATTAAAATATTAAAGTGATTAAGTAAAGAATATCAAATTTCTTTTCTTTTACATAAAAATAACTGCTTATTTTAGGTTGGTGATGAAGCTTCTGGTACGGAGGTACCTGATTTAGCTGCTATAAAAGCAAGAGTTCGAGAAATGGAAGAAGAGGCAGAAAAGTTAAAACAGATGCAAACAGAAGTAGATAAACAAATGAGCATGGGCAGTCCACCAGGACTTAGTAAGGGCTATATTGTATTATTTTGGATACCAACAACTACTAATATCTTAAATCATTCAATGCTTGAAAGGAATTGAGGCTTATATATCCAAATTTAAAAAGGTCAAAAATAGTAAGTTATTGTTGAGCTTTAAAATGTGAACCACAGTCAAGGAAATACAAGCTTAGCTTAGCTATTGGTGTACTAGCCTTCTGAAGTGTGGTTGGGTTGGATTTAGAATCGTTTGGCAGGAATTTGGGGGAGTAAGGTGTTTTATTTGGTAGAGGCTTGGTCCCCGATTATAATAATACCACCCACAATAAAAGGTAATGCACCATTATCAAAAAAATAAATAATAACTATTATAACCTAAAATGCGTAAAACATGGAAAAACATATACATTATATATATATATATATATACACGCCTGTCACCCAGAGGGGTAGGCAGAGACTAAGGACACGCGCACGATTTCCATATATCTACGCATACACGCTCGTCGGTTAAGGGTACTCCTAATATGGCCCATTTTCAATATATCGCCAATTTGGTAGATAAGCCTTCGCCTAGGGCGTCCCTTACCGACTCTTCCGTTCACTTCTGCAACATAAATTTGCTTTGTCACTTTCCTCGTTTATTCTTTCTACATGACCAAACCACTGAAGCATTCCTTTCTTAATCCTGGTCACAACGTCATCTTGCAAACCACACTTTTCTCTTATCACACTATTTCTCACTCTGTAATTCAGATTCAGCCCTAGCATACTCCTTAATGATCGCATTTTTATTCTACTCTTACGCTTCTTCTGCCAGACCCAACTTTCACTACCATACATTAAAGTAGGGACTAACACAGCATTATGAATTGCCATACGTGCCTTTTTTGACACATTCTGACTTTTCATAATAGCGTGTAGAGCCCATTCACTCTATTTCCTGCGTTCACTCGTTCTATATCCTTATCATATCTACCATCCCTGCTAAATAAACATCCCAAATATACAAACTCATCCACTTGCTCAATCATCTCCCCTTCTATTCTTATTTCACATAACATTTTACTTACTTCTCTTTCAAAAATCATCACTTTCGTCTTACTTGCGTTCACTTTCATACCCCTTTCTTTTAATGATCAGTCCATTAAAGTAACCATCATTTGCAACTCGGCCCGCCGACGATGCAAATATGACTTGATCATCGGCATACAAAAGGCATTTGACGGTTAACTCACCCATTCTCAACCCACATTCTTCAACTTTCAAAGTTTGCAAACAACTGTCCATAAATAGGTTAAACAGTCACGTGGAAGCTACACAGCCCTGTCTGACACCTTTTTGAATGCCAAACCAGTCCGAGTAGACTCCATTGATCCTGACACAAGCACTAGAGTCCCTATAAAGAGACCTTAATGCCTGTATCAAACCAGCGCTCAAACCAAATGAGTTAAGTGTTTGCCATAACACATTCCTGTCCTATCATAAGCCTTTTCCAAGTCCATGAACGCACAAAAACTTTCTGGTTTTTGGCCAAAAACTTCTCCACAATCATGCGCATGGAAAAGACTTGATCCGTACACTCCATCCCATTTCTAAATCCAGCTTGCACATCCCAAATTTTTCCATCATTTTCTTCTATAACTCTTTCAATTAACACCTTAGCATACAGTTTACCCACAATGCTAAGCAAGCTAATGCCACGGTAGTTTTTACAATCCTGCTGTGACCATTTTCCCTTATATATTGGGACTATAACGGCTTTGCACCAGTCTTCCGGTACCCGCTTCAGTTCCCAACATAAATAAACAAGGTGTACAGCAGGCCTGCCACCACTCCCTCTCCAGCCCTTAGCATTTCGAGTGATACTCTATCACATCTGGCTGCCTTACCTGCTTTCATGCTTTTCATTGCTTTCATTATTTCATCTACATTTATCTCCCTACCTCTCCACTTCTTTCGGAATTTCTATTTCACTTAATTCAGACGACTCTTCACTCATAAACACGCTTTCAAAGTATTCCTTCCATCTCATCATTCAGCATACAGCCATTCTCGTCTCATATAGCATTCATTCTAGGCTGTATTGAATTTCCCCTGGCATTTCTTACGAGTTTCCAGAACATTTTAATATTTGCTTGGAAGTTATCAGATATCCTTCTATCTTTCTTATCCGTTCTTTCTTGCTTTTCCTTTCAACAATTTCTTTTACTCTCTTATTTATATGTCTAAAGTGTGCCTTTTTTCTTTCAATCTTATCAATCATACCGCTAGAATTACCAGCTTTGGTTGCTAGTAAATCTAGCCATGCTCTCTTCTTTGCTTCAACTTCCATCCGTACCTCATCATCCCACCACAACATATTATTTTTCCTTTCATTCGTTCTCTTACTTACACCACATACTTCGGTCTCCAAGTCTAAATCATTCATCCACAATTCATCCATACCAGTTTCTCTCAGTCTACATTTGAACTTCTCTTTCACACCTTCATCTTGTAACCTCTCTATTCTTATCTACGCGTAACGCAGTGGTAGACATAGATGTCCGATGCATAGCGCCTGAATAGACCATTAATTCGGCATAAGACCAAGTAATGATCTGTCCCTACGTTGGACCCCCGGTAAACCCTTGTATCTACCACTGCACTTCATCCACAATTATGAAATCTATCATGCTTCTATCATCACCTCTTTCCCATGTATACATGTGAATCCTCTTATGGCGAAAAGTGTTCGTCACAAAAAGATTCTTTTCCACACATACGGTGAGGAGGTCTTCACCATTCTCATTTATACTTTCATTGCCAAACGTTCCTAATATCCTTTCGTAACCAGACCTCTTCACCCCAACCCTTTCATTAAAATCTCCTAACTTAATAATATTTTCATTTACCTTACATTTCATCAACACCATCCTTACCATGTCCCAAAATTGCTCTCGGATATAAGTGGGTTTAGACATATCTGGGGCGTACACCCCTAGCACAAACAACTTCTTTAAGCCCACTTTCATTCGTATCCATAGCAGCCTTGGGCTTACATTCATACTCTTTCACATTGACCCATTCTTTCTGAAAGGATGACACCGACTCCCTGGCATGCCCTCGGTCTCGTCTACACCAGACCAGTAAGCGATATACATGCCATGTGCAGTGGCATCCTTTCCCTTCGTTCGTCTCATTTACACATAACACATCTATTCCTCTATCATTCATCATTTCGCAAACTTCATCCATCTTATCATTCATTGCTCCACATACATTCAGCGTAGCCAGACGAGCCTCCGCAATCCACTTTTCGCCTCCGGGAGACAGAACGTGATGGGTGGCGAACCTCGTCGCCGGTTTTTCTCCCGGAGATTCTTCGCACCCTGCCCCATTAAAGGGGCGCCGGGAACTCGGGGCCATTTCTTTTATTTGCTGGCTCATGGTGCGAACTAAGGGGTGGTAGCTTTTACGCCGCTACCATACGGCGAGAGCCAAGTCTATCCTTTCGGCTTTGTCGCTCGTTTAGCACCACCCGGGGGACACGTGTAGGGTGGGCCTAGGGTTAGGTGGTCAAAGCCTACGGACGCGAGCGACTCATCCCCGTATACAATATTACTGTGAAAGCTGGATAGCATACAGAATTTTGTGTAAGTGCGACAAATACATAAGACATAGTGTCACATTATTCTACTGTCTATACTCTGTCAAGTGTCAAATCGCATCACATACTAATTTTTATACATTTTGTGTTTTATTTCTGATTTGTTTAAAACTGCCCAGAAATACTTTCAGTTGTAATAGGTTAGAAGGTTGTGGCGGGAGCAAAGGCAACCTAACTTTATAGATAAGATATCTGATCTGATCGAATCTGTACTAAAATTGAATCAGCACGCCCTCCCCGACTCCACGTAGTCTTGTCTGCCCTACTCTTAGAGTGTTTTTGTAAAGCCGTAGGCGCGGAGGGAGAGCAGTCCCCGCCCGCCGTAGCAAATCGCAGGCACCTGTGCGAGCCGTAGCGGCTGAGGCTGGACGCCGAAGGCGACCAATAAGCCGAAGCTGCGGAGGTGGGTGTCTGTGATTCGCTACGCGAGGGCGAAGGGGCTGCACTTCCCGCAGCGCTGAAGCCGTTGTAGAAGTAACTTTGGGTCAATATTTCTGTGTAAAAAAAGTCAGGTTATGATTTTACAAAAAATTACTCATAAACTATACTTTTCCGCAATGAGGGAAGGGTAGAGGGGCTTTCCCTGATAGGCACTCCTGCTCCCCTCTTCGCCCCTCCTGCCGGAGACGATAATTGTTAACATTTTGAGGTTAGTTCTATGGGATTATCTTTTTGATTTGTATTATCTTTTAATGGGAGTGGTGTCGGCGGTAAGGGGACGCCCCCCCGGCAGGAGTTGAGGGGAGGGGAGGGGGTGTGTTGCTAAACGATTCTAAATTTCAACCATCCTGCCAAACAATTCTAAATTTCAACTGTGTGATTCCCAGGTTAGAATTTAAATCTAAAGCCATTAATTGGGTAGTGATAAAGGATTTTTGGGTCCAGGTAGTACAATTGCCTTCTATCTCTGACTATTAATCTGCTCTGAATGTCTAATTCAAATAAGTATTACATCAAATATCAACATTGGAGAAGTTACAACGGTAGCCAAATGAAGTAGCAAATACTCTGATTCATTTATCATTCCCTCAGCTCTGAAATTATCTGTGCTTGTAAAAGTAAAAAAGTAGTCACAGCCTATATATTTGACACTGCTGGGTACAGGTCTGCAGCTTGCTACCTGTGCATATTAGCAAATATCACATGTCCTCAAAAAAAGTTTTTATCCTCAATTCCTTTGGGGAGTCAGATGGTTACCAATAAAAAGGTTTTCAATTCCTGTCATTTGCCATACAAACAACAGACCCATTCAAGCTTCAGCCATGGAGGTTAAAGAATGACTCATGTAGTGTGTTTGTGTTGTCATGTACATATTTTTTTTTATTACAATGTATAATTATCCTTCATAGTACACTGCTTCACAATATGTTGATGCGTCACATTGTGCAGCCCTTGGGAGATTTTGACGAGAACAGCAGACAGCTGACAGTTGGTGATGGTATCTCAAGGCGTCTAAGCAGACAGACACCTTATCTTGAGAATCACATCACCATCAGAGCACTTGTTTCGCCGTTTCCACTAATAGTTCACATGCGCAGACACTTAATACACAAAATGGCACCACTTTTACATATCAAAATCCACTTCAAACTGTTATTTAAACAATAATACAGTAGCAGCAAACTGCCGCCAGTCAAGTTCCCGCCAAAACCCTCTAAATGTACATATAAAACAATACCAATAAGTGGTTCATTAGGAAGGAACTAAATTATGTTTTATGCCTCTCAAACACAATTCAGTATAACCTATTTGAATCCCAATGCAAAATCCTCTTCCTTTGTCGAGTTAACTTTGTTATGCTCGTCTTAGGAACAATACAAATTAGGGTGTATATTGTTTGTTGTTTTTAGTCTGTTGTTAGGGTTACTGGTGTGTTCAAAGTAAATCACCCCCATCAAAGCTTGTTGTTTGTTTAACCTCTTATTTTTTACCATTTTGTCTTGTAGACATGACATTTTCAGATTTTTACGCAAACAGTTTCTATTCAATTTAAGATTTTAAAATCTGTTTTTAGAAATCAATTTCAGGTGCGGCTTGCAATAAATTTCAGTGTAAAGTCCATAGACACATTTTAGTTTTATTAGCTACAAACAAAATTCAACACATTTAAGAAATAAGTAATGTTAAATGTGTAATTTGATTTACATATTATATATAAAAGGTAGGTGCTTTATTACTCAATGAAGATTAGGGTTTTACCTTATGCTTTATCTAGTTGTAGCACTAACAGATAACTTGTTTTTTAAATAGGATATCTATTATATAGAATAATTCACGAACTAAATTTAAATATTTCTTACTTAATTTACGAAATTACCATAGTTGACTATTTAACAGTTTTTATGGACTCTACAGATGTGTCACTATGGTCAAGATTTCATCAAAACTATCCAAACATAAACAAATACTTGCTTATGAATATCTACAAAGTACATTTCGTCAGAGAATATCACATCGCAATTCTAAAAGGGAGTGACTAAATTAATAAACATTGAATTGTCCAATTCGCTCATCCAAGAAACCACCTAAAACCAAATCTATTAAGTGTAGTAAAATTCTCTTAATTTTTTCGCTCTGATTCTTGTTAGAAAGAAAGGAAGGGAATTTCAGTTTTATGTGTATAGCAAAAGATTGCATGGTTTGAGTTGTAAGGTTGCTTTAGTTTTGTCGTGTTGTTCCCTGATTTTTTTAAATCGGGTTGTCTACTTTGGATGTTAATATGAAATAAAGTCTGCCTGAAATGGGATAATAGATTCATTATGATTTATTGGACGCATGCATTGTCTTACGTATGTGGACTATGAGAAAGCCTTTTATCCCTTCAAAATGTAGGTTGCGTTACAGTCTCTTCAGTGGTGCCAAGTTGACAGAATGTTTGTACAATAGGGCTACGATGGCTTTCTAAGTAAAGAACCAGACTATGAAATTGCAGTGAGGTGTATGACAGGGTGACATTATATCCCCGATACTTCACCACTGCATTGGAAGATATTTTCAAGCATCAAAGGTGAGTGATTACTCACCTTTGATGCTCGCCTTTATAGTAATTATGATAGAATCACTTAAAGACCTCAGCACTAGCTCAATGACCTTAATAGTGTCTGCCAAGGGATAGTTCTTAAAATTAATGTGGAAAACATTTTGATTGGGAGCATTACGCTTGAAGTTGTGGATGAATATGTTTACCCAGGACAAATTGTCGGCCTGGGTAAATCCAACTTCGATCAAAAAGTCAATCAAAGGATCCATCTTGGCTTTTCAGTCTTCAGGAGATTATGAAACATCTTCTCTTCACATACACTTCAAAACTTGATTGCAAGTGTAAAATCAGTGCATGTTGCCAGTGATGACATATAGATCTGAGACATGGTCTTTCACTACTGGCCATTTGAGGAAGTTCAAAGTCGCTCTGCAATTTATGAAAAGGGCTAAGCATGGAGCTTCACTGCATGATAAAATTCGTTATGAGGATATCCACAGCAGATATAGAATAATCAACATGCCAAATGGATCAAAAGTTATAATGAGTGGTTCACTGCCCAATGTATGAGTAAGCTGAAGTGTCATGGGCCAGCTATACAGCTCGAAGAACCAACCAAAATGGAATGACGGCCTGATAAGACATGTGGGAAGTCGGTAGATGCAGGTGGCTCAGTACCATGCTTTTTGGCATACAGTCAGGGTGCTCTATGTTCAGCAGTGGACATGTGATAAGGCTGAATGACGATGATGTTGATGATATATAATACAGCTTTTATAAAAAAAATGTTTGGTAGAAAGGCATACTTTCTAGGACTTAGTTGAAAAAGTCTATACTTTACGCTATGAAGGAATAACGGACTCTTTGGAGTTGACTAACTGGTATAATTTCACGTGTGCTTGTTCCTAGTATATACAGAATTTAAAAAATACTATTTTAATAAAAAAGACTATTTTTTAGTGTATAAACCTTTATTTTAAATATCAGTATGTGGTAGAGCCATGCTGCAGCTATACTGGGTGTTACAAAACTACCCGTAAAGCCGAAAGGAGGTTAAATGGGGCCTTATAACGAGTCCATTCACAATATTTAAGAACCGTAGTAGCTGTATAACATTCCCCAAAAAAATAAAAAAATATTATTATTTTCACTGATGTGCAAACCCTATTTCAGTAAAATTAAAGAGTAAACTACGCAGAATGTACCTACATTTCTACCTAATTCGCAGAACGACAAAAAATTTAAAAGACCTAACCTAACGAAACAACCTAAACGAACACTTACTTTTTCATAATAAACGTCAAATTTACAGAAACGGCTCAAAGTGTGCTCCGACTTGTTCAATACACAACCTCGCTCGTCGGGATATGTCTCGTGTGGCATTTCGCAGCATCGTCGGTGTTATTGATGCGAAAACCGATCTAACACGCTGTTCCATCTCGGCAACCGTTGGGCAATCGGAGAAATACACTCTGTCCTTCACATAACCCCACAAAAAGAAGTCCAAGAGTGTGAGTTCCGGAGAACGAGCAGGCCATAGCACCGGTCCCCCGCGGCCGATACATCCTCGTGGAAAGCGAACGTTAAGATGTTCTCGTACGTTGCGAGTAAAATGCGCCGGAGCTCCATCATGCTGAAACACCATGTTTCTTTGGTTCTCAAAGTAATCCCAGTCAGCCACAGGAAAGTCGTCAATCGCCTCTTCGAATTCCGTTTGTAAAAACGTTAGATAGTTGCTACCGTTCAGACGTGATGGCATAATGACGAGACCGATGACATGCCCGTCATAAAGGCCAGCCCACACATTCAGCCGCCACTGGTGTTGGAATCTGCCCTGCCGTGAAGCATGTGGATTCACGCGAGCCCAAACGTGATCGTTATGCATATTTGAAAGTCCTGACCTCGTGAATGTTGCCTCGTCCGTCCAAAGAACATAATTTACGTAATTAGGGTTTTCCTCTAACTGCCTGAGGTACCACTCGCAGAAGTTCCTCCTGAGTGCAAAATCGGAGGGTATCAGTTCCTGTGTACGGCGATAGTGATAAGGGTGACGATTGTCGTCACAAAGAATTCGCCAAACTGCAACATGGTTTATACCGAATCTTGTTCCGGCTCGCCTCGTACTTGTGGTCGGCTCTTCTTCAAAATTCTCTAACACTAATTCAGCCTGCCTGGCGTCGACTGTGCTTGGATGTCCACTTCCAGTAGACCGATGAAAAGAGCCGGTGGAATGTAGTCGTCTTGACATGTTCAGAAAACACTGGTACGAAGGCAGCCGTCGCTGTTCAGTGGGGGGTCTACCATCGATAAATCGATAAATCGCCTACGCATAACATCATATCGTAATATTCCGAGTTAGAAAGCATCGTTATTTTGCAAAAAATGTTGGAAAAAAACTCGAAACAGTTGTAGGATATCAATTAGAAGATTTGAAATTGACAACATATTTTTTTTCCAACTTGACATTTTTTGAAGCCAGTACTTGAATATAATGACATCCTTGTTTTGAGCTAGCAAACAGGTATGAATGAAAAATAGAAAAACTATTAAAGTAGACAATTATTAGGTAAAATAGGTACGTAGGCCTTTCTGTTAAATAATCTGGTTCCCTGACATGACAGCTTACTAGAGTTGACAAAATTTTTGGCTTTGATAATTAATTATATTTTTTACGGGGTATTTTGTAACACGTTGTATTAATAGTATAGTTGTAGCACGAATGGGTCGGCTCGACCGGGGAAGGACCACGCTCTCACAGAATACCAGCGTAAAATGCAGCTTAATGCTGCTGTGTTTCGTATGGTGAGTGTAGAGAACCGGAAACCCTTTTTACTGGAAAAGAAACGTTCTATCTTAGTCCTCACTGCTGACAACGCATCTGCATTTAAATTCGCAAACGAAGATAGATGTAGATGTCTATGGGCCACAGCAACCACTTACCATCAGGTGGACTGTGTGCTCGTTTGTCACCCTTATTCTATAAAAAAATCAGTTTATTCGATTGTTTTTATAAAACTGATGAAACCAACTTACAGTCCACCTGATGGTAAGTGGCTATTGCAGTCCATGGACACCAGCAGCTAACTTTCAACAAAGAAGTCTACAGATGTGTTGTCACTACTCTCTAAGGACTAAGATAGAATGCCTCCCAGCCTGTATTTATACTGGCTCTCTATACCCTGCAGATCAAAGGGCATCAGTTCTGGCGCTGCTCTTTGGCGGCAGAAATAGATAAGAGGATGGTACCTATCCAGACAGTCTCCTAATCAGACAAGGAGTCCCACTACCTGGTATATTTAATTATATATAACTAATTTATGAAATGTTGCAGCAAGCCCACTGAATATGTCAATAGAAGAAAAAATTGAGGCTGACAACAGATCAGTTTATGTTGGCAATGTGGACTATGGTGCTACAGCTGAAGAGTTGGAGCAACACTTTCATGGTTGTGGCTCTATTAATAGGTAATTAAAAATTTTATAATTTTGCATGGTAAATATTACAATTTTTTTTAGCTCCATTAATATGTCTTATGGTTATTTATATTACATAAGGGTTATATTATATCATGCCAGAAAAAACTAGATTGTTGGTTAAATAACTCGAACTACTCTTCTTTAACTAGAAATCTCGAAAGTATAAGCACACAAGTGCCTCTTTGCTAAAAACTACGCCTAGCAAGTTGCTAGGTCAACAAGAGTATATTGAGTGAGGTAGGATAGAGACATATTTTTTTAATTAAAATGGGGGTTGTTCAAGTAGACGTGTGTGGCATTGCATTACCGTGATAACCAGATAAGCTGCAAATATCTAACTTTGGTCACTTGTCACAACATGGTGCACAAATTCTCTCATTCGATTGGAGTTAACATTTACATGGTTCTTTAGGACTATGCAATATGACCCATTTTGCAGAAGAACAAGTCAAATCTTTGTTTGTACTTAATATGTAATTCGTCTGTTTTTCCGAATAAATATTAACCGCAGTTAGAGTTTAACCTGTCTTCGCTTCATATTCTAAGCTTTCTTGTCCATCGGTGTTTTAATCCAGCAAACCAAACCTGTTTAAGTTTAACGGTAATATCCAGCCGATATTACTGTTAAAATTTAAAAGTAATATTCAGCCTTTACAATGATATATAAGGGGGCGTTCAAGTATTACGTCATCTAAAATTCACAACGAAGATTTGACTTGTTTTACGGCGGTAGGTGTAGAAAAATTTGACATTGTGCTCCTAAGTTTAATCTTAATTAAAATCATATTTAATTACATTCAGTTCTCTTCACTTCACAAAATTTCTTATTGCACTTCACTGGACTCTAAAATGGGATCATACGACATGTTTTTGGAAAATCAGCTAACCATTGAAGCTAACTTGTTGAAGAAATTATCCGATTTTGAATCCCTACTCAAACTGTCAACAACACAGGCAAGCACCTCCACTTTACGTCTTCAAGAGGAATTTCAGGAGTTCAAAGCTCAAGTCTGGAGCATAATGAGTTTACTTCGGCAACAAATATCCGAGTGTACAAACTCTATTGAAATAATTGAGATGAGACACCGTAGGAAATATCTCTTGTTTCATGGTGTACCAGAAGATACTGCTGGGAGCCTCTCCGATTATTTTGTTGAACTTTTCGCAAATAAGCTTGGGCTTCAAAATTTTACTAGTGATGCTCTGAAAGTATGGCATTGTCTTGGCAAAATCACTGATGGCAAGTGTCGCCCCATATTAGTACGCTTCTCTGATCCTTTACTTAGATCGACTGTTTGGAGAAAAAAGGTGTGTTTTAAGGGTACATCTGTTGTTGTATCCGAATTCTTAACTCGCAAACGACAGTCTCTCTTCCTTCTTGCTCGCAAACGTCTGGGCATACGCAACTGCTGGACCACAGATGGCAATATTTTTATTAAGGCACAGGACGGTACGCGTCATCGTATTTATTGTGAGGAGGATCTTTCTATTTTCGCTGATACTACGAATAAGCAACCTGCCTCTGCTGAGAAAAGCCCGAACTGTCAACCAACTCCCCTTGTGGCCACGGCTCCCTCAGAGCAACATTTGAGAGCGAAGAGATCTGCCCGTGTTAAGAAGTGATAAGTAGTATTTTTGCTTTACACTAGTTATAATAAAATGGTGTTGTTTTCTGATTTATATACTTCAAAGATTATACATTGTTTTTTGCCCTGTCTTTTGCACTTATTATGATTTTTTTTTTCTTGGTCTAGTATTGGTCTAGTTTTTATTGTTTATAATGTGCTAGAGTAAGTAAATGTTTACAATTTAACATAACCCATAGCCACAAACCACAAGATATTTGTAATCTATGATTTTTTTTAGTCTTACCTCATTGTTGTCTTGCCCTGGAATCTTAGCTTTTGGCCAGTCCAATTTCTTTCCCTTCAATTTTGTATTTTTTTTCATCTTAAAGCGATGTTCGTTTAGTTGTTCTTAGTACTATTATTATTTAGGGTTGCTATTTTTTAAATTATGAGTGATATGTATATAATACAAAAAACTGCCTTATATAAGATTTAAATAATGTATATTTTAAATTGTATAACTTTTGTTGATAAACTGTTGTTATTATAATATACTAGCTGATAACCGGCGCGTTGCTGCCTCAGAAAAATAATTGTTGAAATATCGTTTTAAATTTGAAAGAGTTATATTGTTTAATTAGGTCTTTCAAATAAATTTGTTGGTATGATACGCGCGCCACCTATTGTAAGTTAATGGTACTATGCCTATAACCTTAAGTGTAAGCAATAAGTTGACAAAGTTTTAGCGCAATCTGATGAACGGTATGGCAGTGCATAAAGCACGAACAAACAAAAATAAATTTTTATATATTAGATGTACATTTTATTGAGCTTGATAATATGTTTACTGCTAGGTTAGCCGGAGGGGTTGATAATTTTTTTTTTTTTTTTTATGGTCGTATTATTATTTTTCTTGCATTTATTCATTAGTATTTTGTATTTATATATATTTTAATTTTATTATATATCTTATATATCGTAATATAGTATTTTTAAGTGGGTACATATTTTGTGCTATTCTAATTTATATTATGGTATGTTGTCTGATGATGATTCATTCTTTTCGGTCATTGCTTCGTCACCTTCACAATATTCTGCCTCTGCCGAATATTTATTTCTGGAAATTCAGGTGGGGCGTTCCAGGCTCATTCTAGGTGTCGTTTACTGTCCCCCTTCTGTAGAATATTTCTCTAGCTTAGAAACCGCCATGGAATCTCAGTGCGGACTACCTACATCACATTATCATGGGCGACTTTAATACTGACCTTCTCAAAACATCTACTCAAAGGACTAAGCTCCTTAATATCCTGTCCTCAGTTAACCTATCCATTCTTCCTTGCTCTCCGACACACCACAATCCTGATTCTCCAGACACGTGGCTTGATTTAATCATAACCTCCTCTCCCAACTAGTAGTTAACTATGGTCAGTTGTCTGCTTCCGGATTTTCGCGCCATAATTTACTTTACCTTGCATATAAACTAAAACCACCTAAATCTAAACCGGACACTATCTTTATACGAAATTTTGCCAGAATGGACCCTGTTAATTTAGAAAATGATGCATTTTGACTATAGATATTTCTCCGGTGTATGGTGCGTCTTCAGTGGACGATAAAGTTTCAATTTTCACTGATTTAACTCTGAAACTGTTTGATGTCCATGCACCGGTGCGAGCTATTAGAGTTAAGCGACCTCCAGCTCCGTGGATTACGAGGGGAGTTCGCATGGCAATGACTCGACGTGACAGGGCTTTTAGAAAATTGAAGCGTGACAGGTGTGATGACTACTGGCGTTTGTATAAAGTGGCTCGCAATCGCTGTAACCACATGGTAAGGGCAGTGAAGCATTGCTATTTCCATGAAAATATTTTTAACTCTTCTTCGGCCGATGTATGGAAGTTCCTCAAATCTCTTGGTATTGGTAATCACTCTGAAAAAATTCATAACATTTAATGATCTTAATTCTCATTTTTAAGCTGGTTCTGCATTATCTCCTATCATTAAGCCTACTACAATTTCAGAAATTACTTCTTTGGCCACATTCAACATGAACCATTTTCATTCTCGTTTGTCTCTGTCGACGAAGTTCGTAAAAATTTTGTATCTATTAAATCCAAAGCAGTGGGCTGTGATAATGTGAGTCGCCTTATGATCTCTTCTGTTCTCGAAATTTTTCTCTCAGTCATAACTCACATAATCAATTCTTCTCTGTTGTCTGGGGTCTTTCCTGCTTCTTGGCGTAAAGCTTATATTATCCCTCTTTCCAAAATTTCAAACCCCAGTCAACTCAACAACTATAGACCTATTTCTATCTTACCCTTTCTATCAAAACTTCTTGAATCTATAGTTCACCAATAGTTTTTTTATAGTTCACCAATAATTTGACGGCTCCGTGGCGCAGTGGCTTAGCAATGAGTTGCTGCGCTGGGGACCGCGGGTTCGAATCCCGCACGGAACAAGTATTTGTATGGCCTGCAAATAATTGTTCCGGGTCTGGATGTTTGTCCTTGTGCAATTTATGTTTGTAAACTGCCTCCACGATACAGGAGAAAATCCTAGTGTGGGGGGAAACGTTTTTTAAGAAAATAAAAAAAAAAAAATAAAAAAAAAATTGTCTGCTTTTATTTGTAGAAATAACTTGCTATCTAAGTTTCAATCTGGCTTTCGGCCTGGACACAGCATGGCCACTGCACTTCTCAAAGTCACAGGGGGACATTCGGGAGGGCATGGAGAATAGAAAGGTCACAGTACTTGTATTGATTGATTTTACAAAGGCGTTCAACATGGTTGACCATGATATCCTCCTCAAATTTTCGTCTACTACTGTAGACTGGTTTTCTTCCTACCTTTGTGGCCGTCAGCAAGCTGTCATTAATGGTCGTGACATATCTGACTGGTGTCAACTCTCCACTGGCGTGCCACAAGGTGGAATATTATCTCCACTTCTGTTCTCCATTTTTATTATCTTTCTCTTTTCTCAACTTAGCTGCTCTTACCATCTTTACGCTGATGACCTGCAAATATATGTTCAAGCAGACGTCAACTCTTTGTGTGACGCTATTGCCAGACTCAATATGGATTTAACAAATCTCCACAGTTGGTCTTGTAAGTTTGATATTGGTGTGAACCCCAATAAATGCCAAGCTATAATAATTGGTAGTGCTCAACAACTGTGTAAGCTTGACGTCCATTGCGTTCCACCTGTCACCTTTGATAATTCTATCATACCGTATTCTGGCAGCGTTAAAAATCTGGGTATCTACTTTGACACAACCTTAAGTTGGTCCATCCAAATTCAGAATATAAGTGATTCTGTTTTTGCCAAGCTCAGTGTTTTGAACCGTCTCAGGAACTTTCTTCCGGTCAAGGTAAAGATAACTCTGGTGCAATCTCTTATTTTGCCTATTATTGACTATGCTGATGTATGTTTTCCTGATCTCAATGAGGTTTTCCTTGATAAGCTGGATCGTCTCGTCAATAACTGTATCCGTTTTATTTTTCGTCTTCGCAAGTTTGATCATGTATCCTCATTTCGCACTCAGCTTAAATGGCTTCCAATTTGTCAGCGAAGACAAATTAGGATACTTAACACAGTTTTTTCTATTTTATTCGATAACCACTATCCAAATTATCTGAAACATAAGTTTCAGTTTCTGCGGGACACTCATGACAGACAGCTTCGTTCATCGGAGACTCTCTTTATACCCTTTCACCGTTCGAGTTTCATATCTTCATCGTTTGCTGTACAAGCTGCGCGCCTATGGAATGACCTACCTGAAAAATTAAGACAACCTACCTGCAAACAAACATTTAAGAAAAACATTCGAGATCATTTTCTAAAATTGCTTTACAACTGCTAATGTTCCGTCATCATTAGTATATTACTTATCTTTATGTATTGTATTATATTTTCTTATAATATATAAATTTATACTCTTGTGTATATTGATATATGTATATATGTATGTATGTGTGTATATGTATGTATATATGTATAATATGTATATGTATATGTGTATGTATATTTCTTTGTAACCGCCTTCGTAGTTATATCACTACCTTAAGGTTGACTGGCAGAGAATGCTTTTAGCATTAAGTCCGCCTTTTGTTCCTTTACTTAATGTGTAAGGTTCAATAAAGTTTAAATAAATAAAATCATAGAAAGTTTGCTTACGTAATACTTCAACGCCCCCTAACTTGCCAGTGTCAAACAAATTCTATTCTATTCACAAAAATATTAGTGTCATATAATTAGTAAAAGTGTGTTATTTAACTTGCAGGGTGACAATATTATGTAATAAGTTTGATGGCCACCCCAAAGGCTTTGCCTATATAGAATTTGGAGATAAAGATAGTGTACAAACAGCTATGGCAATGGATGAGTCTTTATTCAGAGGGCGCCAAATAAAGGTAATTACAGTCTTTAATAACAATATTTTTGTTATTATGTTATGAATTTCGGATTATATTAGTGATGGTCTGGTACATAATAGGTATAAAGAAAAAGAAACTAAGTAATAAAAAATATCAAATATAACTCTGTTCTCTAAACCTTTCACAGCTGAAAGCTGAAGACATATTCAGCAGTGGAATTTTGATAGGCGGTAATGGACGGATGGTACTATGATATATAATATTATGATGAATGTATTAATATTTGTTTTAAAATTTTGCAGGTTATGCCCAAGCGCACGAACAAACCAGGGTTGTCAACGACCAACCGGCCGCCGCGGACGATGCGCGGTCGCCCGCGGCGCGGCAGCTTCACGCCGTACAACTCGGTCTACCGGCCCGTCCGTCGCGGCAGGTACCAACCCTATTAAAATGAATGTATTGCGGCCTTATTCATGTCACACAAAATATTATACACATATTATATAGATATATCTCCTTTACATTATGGCCTATTTGTATATACGAATAGTTATTTTGCATACAGCCTGTAATTTTTTATTTATTCATATAGCCATGTACCTACATGTAGAGAAATACACAAATATTGAAACTCAGTACAGTCAAATGCAACGAATTTAAGGAGCTATATTATTGTAATTTTATTTATCTACAAGATTTAATGATAGGAATTGAAAGTACAAACTTTCATGGATAAGGCTGACTATAGTCTTAAACTGCATTTGTCAACAAAAATATTTATACAAAGTTTACAGTTAATAAATAAAGTTTGCTATAACGACATATGTATTTTTAATTTATTTTATATATCCTACCTTCCCCTTTACTACCAGGGGCCGCACCATGTACGTAGTTAAGAGGTTTAAGTTTATATTTGACGCATCAGCATGAAAAACAGAAACATCTACCTAATGCATATTCATTTTACAGTTTATTTTATGTAACACCTAAGACTCCCTAGCTACGGACATAATTTGCATGCTACTAGTGTCATGTGTAGTGTAGCCTGTATAGCGCTATCTCTAACCGCGCCCGTTGTTCGCAGAGGGTACAGGCGGGGCGCGTATTACTCTCCGTACTGAGTGCGGTAGAAGGGGGACTTCGCCCCCGGCCGCGTCACGCGATACCCTCGTGCGAGTGTGTGCGGTGTAGCTAAGTTATAGTGTTACGACTGGTGTCTCACTTCAGTGTCGCCCGTCATCTGGATCGTCAATGGATTCTTTCTCCCACCTTTGGATTATAAACATGTTTGTTTGGGTAAGAGGTCACATATTGCCGCTCGGACTCTGAGAGTAACCTAAAATAAATCAATAATTGTAAGGTATAAAATATAATTTGATGAAGTCGAGATTTAATGAGCCTATAGTTCATTATAAGTTGTACTGTTTTGTTTTATTATTAATTGATGATTAGCAAGGAAGTATAAGCTATATCTCGATTTTAGTGTTACGTATTGATTTTTTCTACACCGTATTTGTATTTCTTATTTTAATAATTAACTTTGAGATAGACCCTGCAACATGATACCTATTTTAAAAGCTGCGAATACTTGTTTCACAAAATTGAAAGCTTAATGTATGAATGACATAATTTTTTCGTAATAAAGTTCAAATCTAAAGACTATGCAAGATAGATGGAATTAGAAAAAAATATGTATAGTATTCAGTGTTTAGAGTTGCTAGCTATAATACATTCATACCAGAATACCTAATGTGGTGGTAGGGCTCACTGAATATTTTTTCTTGTATTAAACCATGATTCAACTTGTAAGTGGTAATAATGTCCTAAATGGAATGTACATTAGCCTAAAATGCCTATTTATTTTTATATCTGTTGCACTAACCTATCAAATTAAACCTGTTTACCTTTTGATTATGAATATACAAGTATGCAAAATTAATGCATTCCGACACGCTCAAAATATATAGAATGGATAATTTTGCAATAATTACCATGAAAAGTAGTAGGTTAAGTACATGTAATTTCTGTCTAAAAGTGAATAAGCAATGTTGCCAATTGTAATCGTATAACTTTGCTGAACTGTTACGAAAAGTTAAAAAGATACTTAAAGTAATTAACGAAAGTAATCACAATGTAGAGAAAATGTTGACAGCATGTTTACTGTGAAAACTATTAGAAAAAAGCAGCTAAATGATTTATAAATTTTTGCTAATTCGGATTTTAAAAAAACGCTAAATTCAAAAATAAAATTATAAGTTGGCAACAGTGTGAATGAGTTATAATTTAATTCAAATTCATATGTCAATAAAAATCAACGATATAATTATTAGTTTGAAAAAATAATGATCAACTTCGCAATGCCAGACCATTTGTCTGTCTTAAATAAATCTAAATTGATTTCATAGAAAGAAAATATTGGTACTACCCGCGCAAATAAAGAATAAGGTTATTATAAAATTGCGCCGCTTTTATTTACCTCTCTTGCACTATATCTCCCTATCAGTACTCACATCCGCCGATAACGACCTCTAAAATCATGCTGTGCAATAATATTTTTTGTGCCTCGTAAATTCAAGCCTCGTACAGAACATAATTTTACATATTGTGTACTAGTATATGATTGTTTTATTTTGTAGTCTAAGTGATTAAATATCTAAAAATAAATATTATAAGTTAATTACATAACTTACGTCCTTATTTATTATTATATTCAGGTTTATAATTAAATTACCTAATTCAATTGCTCATATCATCATCATTACAGCCCTTTACAAGTCCACTGCTGAACATAGGCCTCCCCCAAGGAATGCCACAAATCACGGTCCTGAACCACCTGCATCCATCGACTTCCTGCGCGTGTCTTACCAGGTCGTCACTCCATCTAGTGGGGGGTCGCCCTACACTTCGCCTACCGGTACGAGGCTGCCATTCGAGAACCTTTTTTCCCCATCGGTTATCGGCTCTACGAGGTACTATATGTACTAATTACAATTTTTCTGATAACTAAAATGGTCCATAAACAAAAATTTTAAGTAATATAATATTATTAGTACCATGTTGTGTACTGATAGGGACAGTATAGGCTCGATGAACTGCCATTTCTAATCCCATTCAATATCGGCACTATTTATTTATTACGATGTTGGGTAAATAGGTTTGTAGAAGGGAAACTATGTAGAGATCTTATGTTAAATAGTCATAAATCTATTGAATTGGTGTTATTTTAATCGGCCCTATATTATAATCTTCCTAGGGCTGCCGCCTATGAAACTAAAGCAAGCTCAGTTTTGAAATATTGGTTTCTGATTGGTTCTGTATTGCTGTTAAGTTATTTATATAGTCAGATCAAAATAAAATAGGTAGACCTTAAAGAATTTATAAGTGAAGCTAGAAAAAAGCAAAAATCCATTACTCATATTAAGGATTTGCTAATGAATTATTTTTTTACAACACTACCTCGTAATTACAATTTTCTCCTCATCGCGGCTCTAGAGCGCTACGTACTAAATTGTATTATTTTCCTATTTGGTATTCCTTTTCCTGGCTTCAGTAATTGATTCTACGCAATGTCAGATATTTTATATAACCCATTTCATGATTTTAATTAATGGCAGCCCTAAATATTTATTTATATACAATCAATATAACCTTATGAATATTTTGTAATAAGTTGCTATAAGTTTGCATTTGAATTGTTTTCTAAACTTATATTTCCTTGTAACACTTTCTTAAAAAATGACATGGAATGCACTATCAAAACAAGATGACAAAATAAGGTTATAAAAGTGTGCTGGATAAGAAATAATTTTTAAAATGATTCTGTGTTTTATTTAAAACATAATGCCCTCAATGAGTATCTATTATATCCTCACACCAAAAAGCAAAATAGTTTATTTATGAAGAGATTTTTTTTTAAAGAAAGAATTAAAAATGTTGCCATATTAATATATTAATGATATAGCCGTCTACACCTAAAACAATGCCGCACCACGCGGCACTTTACGTAAACGCTGCTTTGTCCAAGAATTATTAGCTATTTTTTCAGATATGGAACCTAAGTAGGTCAAACTGTTCACATATCTGCGAACACTGAGTTTGAACGGTGTACAGAGAATTGCGAACGACATGCTTTTGTTTCCTTTTAATTAAATTGTCAATGATATTTTTTGAAAAACCGTTAAGAGACCGCAATTCGATAAATTCCATTAAGCTCTTTTAAATAATTTTCCTTACTTGATGGCACAATAAACAAACGATTAATATAACAATAAAAAGCGGCTAATTTAGGTTGATACGATGACGCGGAGATGACTGATGATGTTGAGATGAGTTGTCTTTCGATAAATTTGGAATTCATGACACGACTGTTATTATTGTTAAGTCGAGGAAATTAAGGAAAAAAATATTGTTCAATTCAAGCTTAAATTTAATTTTGTCGTGGATTCTATTTTATTAAGGAAAACATCCAGTTGCCTTCTTGTGCCAGTCCAGCAATTAATTATGTATTTTTGTAAGGAAATAAGCTGATGCACCTATGTGTGACACAACCACTCTTATCTATGGAGACAACTGGACATATAGGAACATGTTCTTTATGTATTTTAGTAACCCATATAAAATGAGTGCTTGATGATTCATTGGAACAAGATTGCTCCGAGACAAGTTGTGATCGGTAAAAACATATGATGACTGTTGTATACATACTTTAATATCTGAAGTAAACTTTTTGGTTGGGTCAGACTCCAATAGCTCAAAGTCATCACTTTGGATAGCATTCGTTAACCTTCTGGCTGTACCCGCTATTATCCTTATCAAACATCAAACTAGGTAAGACAATCGGCGAAGCAAGTGTCCTTTTGCGACCAATAGCGTCGTCCTTGCAATTTCGAGACTGTTCATACTCGCTAACGTGCGCTCTTTATCTTGCTTATTTATACTCTTAGAGAAAAATCTTTATGGCTACCTGTATGTCGCAGGACCAAAATACAGGTTACGGCTGTTCCTACTAGCAAAACTTTATTTTGTTCATTTCTTCGTTCTTTACAGGGGTTACGGAAACGCTTTTGCACACTACCGTAGCCCCGACAACGGTAGCCCATACAGGCACCTTCTCGGTGAGGTAATGTAACTGGAGCTCTCCACCTATTCTTCATAGAATAGAATAGAATAGAATAATTTTTATTCAATATAGATTACATGTGTAATTCTTATTGAAAGTAATTTTTTACTTTACCACTGGCTCGAAAAAAAAACCTCTGTCCTGGGAAGAACCAGCAAGAAACCCAGCGGGACTTTTTTTTTAAAAGTAAATTTTACATTAATGGCTGTACAAACTATTTAAGTACAAAATTTATTTTAGAAACTGCTTGGAAGCGACCACCTCATTCCCAGGGGTTGTTATCAACCATGTATTCATTTATACTATAATAACCCTTTTTATACAGTTTCAGCTTAACAAAACATTTAAACTTGGCAATAGAGAGAGCCTCTACACTTTCCGGGACCTTGTTGTAATAGCGTATACATTGCCCCAAGAATGAATTACTGACTCTGTGGAGTCGAGAAATTGGTATCACTAGCTTGTGTTTGTTTTTTTTTTTTTTTTTTTATAGAATAAGGGTGACAAACGAGCACACAGTCCACCTGATGGTAAGTGGTTGCTGTTGCCCATAGACATCTACATCTATCTTCGTTAGCGAATTTAAATGCAGATGCGTTGCCAGCCGTGAGGACTAAGATAGAATGCCTCTTTTCCAGTAAAAAGGGTCTCCGGTTCTCTACACTCACCATACGAAACACAGCAGCATTAAGCTGCTATTTTACGTTGGTATTCTGTGAGAGCGTGGTCCTTCCCCGGTCGAGCCGACCCATTCGTGCTACAACTATACTATTAATATAGCTGCAGCATGGCTCTACCATTCCTAGTGTTTATAGAATGTATATCACTTTTTTTACTTAAACTACCTTTGTTTTTGTGAACATACATTAAATTTTCGTAAATATACTGAGAGGCCAAAGTTAATATATTTAATTCTTTAAATTTATCTCTAAGAGACTCTCGGTTTTAGGTTGTAAATAGCTCTAATGGTCCTCTTCTGTAAAACAAAAATAGTTTCTGAATCAGCCGCATTTCCCCATAGCAAAATCCCATAAGACATTATGCTATGGAAATAACTGAAATAAACTAATCTAGCTGTCTCGACACTAGTGAGACCTCTAATATTTTTTACAGCATAGGCTGCAGAACTTAGTCTGCTTGCTAGTTTGGATATATGGGGCCCCACTGAAGCATATGGGGGCGTGCGGAACACTACGCGCCACCACAAGGCCTTTCGTATAGGGGGACGGACAAACCCCATGTCCATTGTCTAGGCCTCAATTATGGTAGGTCGAGGATGGTCTGTAATGCTCTCTTCCGGCCCCTATCTCTCCAGTTGGATATAAGCCAGCTTTTCTTTCTCTCTCTCTGCCTTCTTGCACAACATCACCTGTAGGCAGAAGGTAACACCGGCGCTTCACGATCTCTCGCATGCAACCACAGCCTTATTCAATGCTGGTAAAAAAAGGTCAACCTCCACTACAGGCACAAGCCCAAGCCTGGCTATTCTCTAGGGTATGTTGCGCCGTGTCCTCGCCGCTACCATGGTAGTGGCACTCACGCGTTTGTCCGCTCTTTTCCGGCTATATGGTACTGGCACTGCCAAAGAACCCATGCTCAAAAAGAACCTACGAAGATTAATGAGCCGTGCCGCCTCTTCATCCAGTCTGATAGAACTAGACGAACAGCAGCATCTACATACATAGTTTACATACAGGGTATTTTTGAAACGCTCCCGAAAACGAAGACAGACGACAGTACTAACTATATCTTAGATGATGGGTGAAATATAAAATCGATCCTGATGAAAAAAAAATCATCTTTTCACAACGTTTTATTAGCTTTATTCACGCTCCATCGTGTTAGTATAATTAAATAAAACGTTAATTTCATTAAAATAAAACATGAAAATACTTAAACATAAAACCAGCAGTGGAATTACTGAATTACAATCAGCTGACTAGGGGGTCAATGTACGCGCGAACGCCGAATTCGCGCGGCCCGTAACTAGCGATGGTACCACAATACCTAATAATTTACAACTCTTGTCTAAATACCTAACTTATCTACTTAACCTACTATTTTGCCACTTTGCTTGTCTCCACGTAGCCACTTTAATTCAAATTCACAGGTTAAATAAACCAAATAACTGGTTCGATTCCCCGCTAATGAAAAAAATACTTAAATGAAATGTTAACAAGGTTAGAGTTATGCGTTTTTATTCATCGTGATGGTATGTTTATTATTCTGATGTATTCAGTTATGTACCTATTCAGATCAGTTCAGTACCAAGTTATTTAAAAAAAAATAGGTATGAAACAGCTTACCGCTATAAATCCTCCGTGGTCTTATGAGATGCGGCTCAAATTGTGCTCCATTCATTTCGAGGCAGATGTGGGCTCGGTGTTGCGTTTCCTCATGCAGGCGGGGCATCATCGTGTGGTCTTCGACACAGTCCGCACGTAGTTTGTCGAAAACATCCACGATCCTTTGGCGCATTTCGTCAGCACTATCACACTCACGATTAAAAACCCTTTCTTTCACATACCCCCACAGAAAAAAGTCTAACGGGGTCAGATCTGGTAAGCGAGGTGGCCAAGCGTGCGGTCCTAGTCTGCCAATCCAGCGATCATCAAATAATTCGGTAAGGCGCTCACGGAACCTCACGACATGTGGAAGTGCACCATCATGCTGGAACCATGTGCGGCGATATTCATCCAACGATAGGTCGTCTAAAATGTCAACCAACTGTTCATTTATAAAGTTTAGGTACCGCTGTCCGTTAAGTCGCTGTGGCAGAAACACTGGTCCCAGTATGCGATCCTTAAATAAACCTGCCCATACGTTAACCGACCATCGGGTTTGGTGCCGGGTTTGTCGAACAACGTACGGGTTAACCTCTGAATACACGTGTGTATTTCTTCGGTTCCACAGGCCGTTTCTGGTAAATGTCGACTCGTCCGTCCAGATAACGTGCTCAATGGAACCAGGCACACGTTGTTGGTCTAATAACCAACGGCAGAAAACTCGTCGGCGGTCGTGATCGCCGGGAACTAAAGCTTGCACTTTGTGCACTTTGTATGGCCGCATTCGGTTACGTTTTAACACTTTGTGAACTGAACAGTATGACACACTTGTTCCATCCCGACGTCTTAACAATTTAGCGATACTTCGTGTACCTAGGTTCGGATACCGGCGAACGACATCTAAAATGCGCTCCTCGGAGTGAACAGTCACTTGATTTCCACCTCCTGCCGCTACCGGAGCAATGAGCCGATTTTCCAACACTCGCTGAAATGCTGCTGTTATCAGACAAGAGTCAGCTGGGTGTCGAGCGGTCGGGAATTTCTCTCGGTAAATTCGTAATGCACGCGAAGCATTCCCACAAGCTTCTCCAAGGCACATTAACATGTTGCCGTATTCACGAGCACTATAAACGTACGCGTTAGGCATTATTAAAACAAAAAAGAAACACAAAACGTAACAACAAGAATAACACGCAATAACAAGTAGGTAATACCAAGTAATAACAATAAGAATTTAATAAAAAAAACAATTGAACTGTCGCTCGCGCACAACACTTTGAACATTCCCACAGACCGTCAAATGTTATGACATTGCCAACTTTTATTTTATAAGTTTAGTTTCCATATGATCCCTACGACTAGTCTTTCATATGGAATTTAGAAGTTATAGTTGTAATTTTTTTAATACAATTAGACAATCAATTGTACCCTGACGAAACAAGCAGTTCGTTACTACAAAAATGATATTGAAATTAATAAACGTACTTACTTGGGTTTGGTTATCTTTGATTTTGTACAAGAAAATAGAAATAAAATGGTATTGAATAATTTAATAGTTAAAATCAATAGCAATTATGATTGACAGTTAATTAATCTAAAAAATAATTATTTTACTTTACTTTTATTGACTTTCCGTTTTTAATCCATCCAATACTTTGATTTGAAAAGAGGTACGTCAAAACTATTAAAAATTACTTGCAAGTTTTATTGTAATTGCCGCCTCTAATTCTTATGTCGCTTGCAAACAAATCTTAGTAGGTAAATTTGGGGAATTCCCCATATGTTGGCGCTGACGCGAGGTGACACACAGTCGGCTGGGCGGTCGGCCGGGCGGCGGCAGCGCGTGGTACGAAGGGGGCGCGACGGGGGAATGCTCGCCAGTATTACTGTGCGCGCACGCTATTGGTTCCTCATTCTTCCCGCGCTTTGAAAAAGCGATGTTTCCCAATGTACAGTCGCACTCACAGCTTTCTTTGCACGACGCGCGACGATGGTTTTAAAAAGGAAGGAACGAAAAATTATTTATATCTATTGTTTTATGACTGAACTAGTGAACGAAAAGGTAAATAGAAGGTGAATGGGGAAAATTGTGCAGTAAAGTTAAATGTATTGAGGAAGAATACCGAAAAAATTACCATGTGGTTAACCTGATGACGGAAACATTTATCATTCGCATTGATGATGATGATTCTGATGAGTGATGATGAAGTAGCATCCAGTAACACCAATACACCATCGACATCTGGCTTCCATGTTCCATGTTCCAACGGTATAATGGACAGCGTGTCACCCTTAGCTTAAGTTTTCTTGTTACAAACTACTTTATTTTACGATAGAAATAAAAAATAATGCTAAATTGAAAAAAGTTCTAAGTAGCTAGTAAAGTATCTATTATGATTCTACAATAAAACCATTAATTACTATTATAATATTATAAAACAACAGCCTAGTACCATGTAGTACTTTAGAACGCGACTGTACCCATGCGCAGACACACCCCCTCCACTATCGCTCAGCGTTCTTTTTACGTGACGGGACCTGTACCGAGCTAGATAAAAGACTTTGGATTCGACGCGGAATTGACCCTAGTCAGCTGATTTTATGATTTATTTATTTTAAATTCCACTGCTGGTTTAATGTTTAAGTATTTCATGTTTTATTTTAATGAAATTAACGTTTTATTTAACTATACTAACACGATAGAGCGTGAATAAAGCTAATAAAACGTTGTGAAAAGATGAATTTTTTTTCATCAGGATCGATTTTATATTTCACCCATCATCTAAGATATAGTTAGTACTGTCGTCTGTCTTCGTTTTCGGGAGCGTTTCAAAAATACCCTGTATATAGTCCATACAAAGTTTCATAAGTCTGCACCAATTTTCAAAACACTTTCCATAACTATAATAATAATGTCTTCCAGACCTAATTTCAGTCACGGCGGACGGACGGAGACTAGCCATCTGTATAGGACAGGATTATAGCGCACGAGTGTATGCGCAAGCACATGTGCACTCTATTCTCTTACTCTCATAGTTCGATGAGATCAGGCACAGGACAAACGCCTTTACGTGCTTTCCGGCGCGGTCGCAGCCTGAAATTTTGGAGGGGGTCACTAATAATTAAATATGTCGGGTAAAAGACTTTATTGCACAATACAAAATTGTATTGCACACATTATAAAACAAATGGAAGTCTTCTACGATCGCGCCTGCGTGCTTTCGACGGGGGTGAAACACCGCCAACTTGCTGACTCCGGGCTGCTACTGAGAAATGAGAATGTCTTGATAGAAAAACTAATAACAGATTTTTTTGCGTCGATCCGGGATTTGAACCCAGGACCTCATGGGCTGTTTCGATGTAATTAAGTATCATATGAACCGGATTAATCAAAATCCTAAATTTAAATGAGAGTAATTACTAGCAAAGGAAACTGAAGAGAAAGTTCTCATCGACTTCGTTTGAAACATGAAGGTTTATCAAATGAAACTGAAGAGCAACGTTCTCACCAACTCCGCTTGATACACAAGCGTTTATCAAACGAAACTGAAGAGTAACATTCTCACCGACTTGGTTTGAAACAAGAAGGTTTATCAAATGAAACTGAAGAACCACGTTCTCACCGACTCCGCTTGATACACGAGCGTTTATCAAGCGAAACTGAAAATCAACGATATGACCGAATCGGCTTGATACACGAACGTTTATCAAACGAAACTGAAGAGTAACGTTCTCACCAAGTCCGCCTGATACACGAGCGTTTATCAAACGAAACTGAAAAGAAACGTTATCATCGAATCGGCTTGATACTCGAGCGTTTATCAAATGAATAAAAGATTGATTCGATTAGACGCTATGCGGCAGGGTGTCGCAAATGCGGGGAGGTATCTAGTAAAAATTATTTTGAAATGGATATTAATGTTTTCGCAAATTTCCATGTGGCCTTTGTAAAGCAAAATTTCATCCAAATTGTTGGAGCCGTTCCGGAGAAAGTATTAACATCTGGTTGAGCTGTAAACATATACAAAAGAAAATGATATATTTATATAAATATACATTAAATTAAAGTAAATAGGTAATAAATAGATCTCTCATCAGAGCTTCAGTTGTAACTCAAAGAGGTCTATAGTCCTTGTCAAGACATATATAAAGAAACGAAAAGAAGAATATTCATAGATATTCTTCTTTTCATAAATATTCTTCTTTCGTGTAAATATAAAATATTTTAAGTTTAGACTAATTTAAATTAAGTTAATAATTATAATTGATAAATATGGGAAATAAAGTAAAACCCGTTACGAAGACTAAAAAAACGTTCATATAACTCAAACGCCCAACATATGAACGATATTAAAAGGTAAGAACATTTTATTATTACTAAATATTTATTTTTATAACAATAAACTTATGATTTGGAAACGTAGTGTATACCTGAGTACCTGGGCTCAATTCCAGGAATATAAAGTCAGATTTTATTTTTTATTTAAAGTATTATGTATTTAGATAAATTTATTAAATATTTTTATAAATAGTAACTATAAAATATATTTATTTTTATAACAATAAACCTATGAATGTAGAAAACGTAGTGTATTACAGTAGTGTACTCGAGAGTACCTGAGTTCGATTCCAGGAATATGAAGTTAAATTTCCTCTTTTCTTTTTTTATTTAAAAGTATTACATATTTAGAAAAATTTATTAAATACTTTTATAAATAATAACTAAAAAAAACATATTTATTTTTATAACAATAAACCTATATTTGCAGTTTGCACTCGAGAGTGGCCGGGTTCGATTCCAGGAATATGAAGTCAAATTATATTTTTTATTTTTTATTTTAAGTATTACATATTTAGATAAATTTATTAATTACTTTTATAAATAATAACTAAAAAAACGTTTGAAATGTAATTATTTTTTACAGGAGAAAAAAGTTGAAAATATCAACACGGAAGTTAGTATTTCCAATGTGTAAGTACCTACAACTTTTCTAAGCTATAATAACTATAAAAAAAACTAAAAATACCTAATGTTTTTGTTAAAAGACCGGGGCTTATTGATAAATTAACAAATAGGCATGACGAAATAACGGAATCATCTGAAAATTGCGATGTTACTTATCACATGTAAGAGTTTAGGTTTAATGATTTTGTTTATAAGTAGGAATTATAATTATGTATGAATGTTAGGTATTTTACTTGTAGCTTAACAATTTTTCAAAGACAAATACAAAAAATCAACGAAATGCAATTTTTATTACCTATCTTGTGAACCATAGGACTAGAATATTTAGAATTGACATTTATCTACATAATTTGAAATATTCAATTTTTCCATAGATTGGAAACAGTACCACAGGAAAATCATCATTGTGAAGTTATTGATATAAGTAAAGAGGAAATTATTGATATAAGCATGTACTGGAAGAAGCCTATAGTACACAGGTAATATTCATAACATCAGCCGCACGTTGTAATGTAACATCACCTTGCCACAAACACATTTAGTTTTAAAATTGATTTTGAAAATAATAATGGAATAATGAAATTTTAGGTGGCTAGTACTCCTGAAAGGCAATTTGATGTCCAAATTTTATTTCCTGGGTCTCTTTACAATAAAATAAGCGAAAATGTCCAATATATGGGTTATCATTCTATAACTGCAAGAAGATTGTTCACTCATACCTTCAAAACAAATCTTATGACGAAACAGAAAAATACCTAAACTTATTGTTAAATAGCTTACTTGACTTACCTACTCTCTCTCCCACAAACACACACACACGCGCACGCAAACACACACATATACATACGCACACACACTCACACACAGACACACATACATGTGCATATATTTCTCAATTTTATATTTAATAATTTGAAAACTAGATTTTGTTATCATTGTAGCACTTACAACTGTAAGTATGTACTTATATACACAGGTTATTCTGTAACCTAGCTAGGAGAGCAGAGCTACATCCACTAGATTGAATATAATATTTTATAGATAATACAAACGATGTAATGTCCTACCCATGTACTACAATCACTTTTATATAAATAAAGTTTATTACTATTATTATATAAATAAAAATGTTTTAAGTTTCATCGAATCAGTTTTATTTCAAAATCACCCACATCCTTAAATTTTCAAGTAACATTAAATTAAAATTAAAAATAATTTCGTTGTCCCATCTATTTCTTTGTTAGATCTTTATCTTACTTGCGTTTCGTCTATTATAACACTCGGGCGTAACCTCGCTAATCCGTTAGTGTTAAACCTCACTGTCGTTAGATGGCGCTCACATTGGTTGTGTAAATGTGTGCGTGCATCATTCGAGGTCACTTAGCTCTTGTAGTCCCCTTAAAAATCATAGACTTAGAATATACTTACGCCAGTATATTCTAAGTCTATTTAAAGCGTACTTGTATATATAGAGGTCAGTGATGTTAAAAATAATAGGTCGGGGAAAAAGTTTCTTCGCTTATTTTGTTTGTATAAAATTGAAGAAAAATCTCTTTGGTTGTACTGTTTGTATTTGGCTGGTTTTAATATCAATACATATATACAACTTTTTTTGCAAATTGTATGTGGTTTTATTATCTCTAATTGGCACGAGCACCGGTAAAGCGGAGTCTTTGACAATCCTCTTACTCCCCGGACAATGTAGAGGTAATAAAACCAAATACAATTTTTTTTATTAAAATATTTTTTTTAATGGTCCAATTTTTGAAAAAAAAAACTATTTCTATACATTTGAGTACTGATTCTGATAACGCACTTAACGGGAACCACAGGGTTTTTGTTTCATGTTGTTTTGTGTCAGTAATATAGGACATTAAGAAAAAGAAAAATAAAAAGTAAAAAACACTTTCCCGCCATTTTTCAATTGTTTTTCTGTCGACCAAAATGAGTGAATCTAAGGAAGAAATTCGATACATTCTGAAGTTTTATTACAAAAAAGGGAAAAATGCGAATCAAACCGCGAAAAAAAATTGAGACGTTTATGGACCTAATGCAGTGTCAGTAAGAGTAGCACAAAGTTGGTTCAAGCGTTTTCATGCAGCTCGCTCTGGTCGTTCATCAGGCATTTTTGAAAAAGTGGAGCAAGATCGGCATATTAGTAGCTACGACAATACCGAGGAAATGAGGATTGACCACAAAACTGTTTTGACCTATTTGAAAAACTCTGGCTATACAAAAAAGCTCGATATTTGGGTACCACACGAGCTCACTGAAAGAAACCTAGTGAATCGTGTACTCATTTGCGATTCTTTATTGAAACGTAATGAAACCGAACCATTTTTGAAAATATTGTTCACTGGTGATGAAAAGTGGATCACCTACGACAAGAACGTGCTATTATACGGGTTCCCTCGGTAGGGTTTTTAAAAAAAGACTTTTAAATGAGCTGCACAAATAAACGTTTAATTACGAAATATGAACTAGAATTATGAACTAGAATTACGAACTGGCAGACACGAAAGCAAGAGATGGTAACGATTCGGCGTTTGAGATAGGACTGGCGCTCCCGAGGAGCGCTGGGCAGTAGTGTCCCTTAATGCTGACACCGCGGTTTTGATGAGACACTTACCTAATCACTTTAAGATGATTATTAAGCATTTTACTTAACATTGACAATCTATAACAGCCCCCCGATTTAGTGTAAACTACACCTTTTTTCTTAAGTGAAGTTTACCTATTTTAAAAGTAAATGAATTATATTCTAGCCAATTCTAAGAGAGGGTCCCGTATTGATGTTTGAAGTGCTAATTTCATCTAATTCGTGGTTATCATTTTCAGGAGTATTATTTTCTTTAGATTTCCTTAGTCTTTTGTGTATGCCAGTTTTATACAACTTATAGGTAATAAACAATACGATAAAGATTACAGTTACAATCATAATGCTAGAATAATACCTTTGATACAGAACAATATGTGGTTTTTCAATAATATTATTAAGGCTTTTCAGAATTTCAGGGTTATCATAAGCTAACGAATCTAAATTTACATTCTTAAGGTTAACAACAGGTAAGTTTGATACAATATTATTATATGCTATTACATTACAACAAGAGTCGTTTAAAATATTAAAATTAGAGACAATAGTTTTCATTTGGATTTCACGGTTTTCATGAGGTATTAAACGAGTATCTTTACAATAGGCGATACATTCAGCAGGTAAGTATAGTAAACCATTTCCATTAATTTCTAATTCGTTAGATTGAGAGTTATTACATTCAATGCTTATTTTAGTTTTTCAGATATTACAAATAACCATCTATTATGGCGTAGTGGCTGCCAAATGCTGACGTGGCCGTGAATGAATTTAGTTTTACAAATCGGCGGTATCGAGGTAAGTACCTTTGTAATAATTTCCGTTTCACAGGAAGGTGTAGCAGAGGAGGAGTACAATATTGATGTTTCACAAAGGTAATGATTATTATTAATTATTCTACAGTAATCTAGCTTATCTAATTTACAATACATCGACTTATCTTTACTTATACCTATGTACTTAGAAGATGGGATGATGGTCGAATACGACCTTGGATTATTTTTATCATGAGGGACCAGAGAGGTAAGTTATGATATACATTTAATTGTAAAGGATTAATTAGAGAATTTTTACTATAAACACTACTTTTTCTTTATTGAAGTAACTAGATATTTCAGATATATTCAAAATAGTATGAATGTTATCAAGATTTAAAGGAACCGGAAGTTGTTTGGATTCAGGTAAGAATCTGTAATTATCTACCAGTTCGGTGTAGAGTTCTTTAGGTGTTAAGATAGTGGGATATAGGATGTTAGACTTACTAAACATGATAGAGTTAATTATGTCTTCAACCTTGAAAGATAAGGCTAGTAGGCTATTTTCTATCATAGACGTTAATTCTTGCATGCGAGACCTAATACCTAATTCTCTTGAGACGTATGTCAGATTTAGAATATCTTGAGATATCGCGTCAATTGCATTTTTCAGGTGTTTTCATTTTCTTTGATTGTGGATAGAGTTTCATTAACCGATTTAAGTAAAGAGGTGGTGACCAATATATTTTCCTTCATTAAAAGGGCTAGATTCTTTTGGTCTGTTTCTACCTCATTAATGGCATTGTCATATCGAATGGCATCGTCTTCATCCATAGTGCCAAATAGTTTTTAGATAGAGTGCCTACGAAACCTAGAAGTGCAGATCTTCTCGACTGGCGAGATGTAAGGTGAAAAATAGCTTCGTTATCGTGAGCTATATCATTGAAACGCGTATTTAATGGTTCAAAAAGATTTGTACATTCTAAATAATCGAAAATTTTATCATTATCACATACTTGTTTAGATTTATCAAGAATTTGACGGAGATTTATAATATGTGGGTTAATAAAGGAAATATCATATGGGATAACTATACTAAGGTGACTATCAACTAAACTTAAGGAACCTATAGGGTCAAGTAGATGCCAGAACTAGAAGGAAGTGACTTGATAAAGTCCTGGTGTGCGTTGTTCAATGTGCTGAAATAGAATGAACGAGGTTAGATAAATATATTACTGATTGATACTTTCTATCACTAGTATTACTGCGATACAAGATCTCTGACTTCCGCTGGTTTCATTTCATCGAAGTGGTGCGTCACGTGACGTCTATTAATTAAAGTGTGGCTGTATTATTATTATTTACCTTTATAATTTTATATGGCCCTTTCCAAACAGGTGATAAGGCCTTTTTGAGTCTCAGATGATTTTTAAGGTAGACGTAGTCACCATCCTTGTATCGTGGTGGTGATCTGGTGTGAGAATCATAATAGGATTTAGAAGATTCTTTGGATTTTAGTATGTTTTCTAGAGCTTGTTCTCTAGTATATTTGAGTTTATGTTGTAACATTCTTATGTAGTCCGAGTATGTTGCGCTAGGTTCGTTATCGTATATAGAGTTGGGAATAAAAGGTTTGTGACCGAAGACTAGTTCGTAAGGAGTGAATTTCGTAGTAGAGTGCGTTGTTGTGTTATATGTTAGCATAGCTGTATATACATAGGTAGGCCAGTTATCTTGGTTTTGATTAACAAATGATTTTAAATATTCCTTGAGAGTTGAATGACTTCGTTCAAGGGCTCCTTGTGTCTGAGGATGATAAGGCGATGACCAAAGTTGTTTAATCTTGAGAAACCGACACGTTGTTTTGAATAAGTCGGATGTGAAGTTGGTACCTTGATCGGTAAGAATAGACTTAGGAATTCCAAAGAGAAATAAAGTGGATAAGACAGTCACAAGATTCTTCAGCAGTTGTACTGCGTATAGGATAAGCAGTTGAATATTTCGTTAGGTCATCTTGTAAGGTTAGAATATATTTGAGTTTGGCGGTGCCGGATTCAGGTAAGGGTCCTACTATATCTAGTGCTACCCTTTGAAATGGTGATGTGGATGTAGTTGTGATTTCCATAGGGGCTTTGTTTAATTTTCTTAGTGCTTTATTTTCTTGACAAAGTTTACATTTCTTGACATAGTCGTCTATGTCGCTTCTCATGCCTTTCAATAAAATTGTTCTCGAATTCTGTTATACATCCGTACACATCCCAAATGTCCAGATGCAGGGATATCGTGGTTTCACGCAATATTTTAGGTCTTTCACTTAAGGTAGGATATATTATTTTATTTAGGTAAATATGAATTTGAATTTTGTATTATTAAAAATATGAGTAAGAATATTGTAAATTTTAGTATATGAATGATGATCAAATGGATTTCTGAAGTCGGAAATGGCAATCTCGGTTGTTTGTTCTGATTTCAAGATTTCGTCTCTTACTTGTTTGAGAGTGTCGAAAATAGCAGGATAGGATGATTCATCAAAATGGTGAACTTTAGTGAAGATGAGGTAAACCGTCTTATTTTCGTAATTAGTTTTTAGAAACCGGTGTAATTCTTTTTCAGAGCTATAAATTTCATCAACGTTTTCGGAGAAGGGGATTATATCAGAAATATAGGGATTGGATTCGTCTAAGTCTATAGATGTAGGAATTAATATGATTTTGCAATGTGTTTTCAAAAGGTTTTCGTTATGTTCCTTTAGGATTGTATTGTTGCTTCCTTTATTCGGATTTGATTTCAGAAATTGCGAGTAGTTGTCGTTGTTTAGATTTGGTTGCGTTTCTGGCGAAGGATCTGGAGTGAGTCAAAGTCAAGGTTGAGGTCTGCGCTGTCAGGAATGAGGTCAAGATAAGGTAAGTTGGGTTCTAGGTCAAGCAGTTCTGGAGATAATGTCGGTTGTGCAGGATTCGGTGGATTAGTAGGTATAGTATTAGAATCAGTGTTAAGATCCTGGTTGAGCAGGTCTTCGTTTTCAAAGGAGAATGGAATAGGAGAAGGTAAGTCTAACAGAGGGTCTTGTAAGAGATTTTCAAGTTCGGAGTCGATGTTTTGTTGGGGAGAGTCAGGAATTGTAGAAGGTTCATCTTGAATAGGGTTAACTGGAAATCGAGACAGAGCATCTGCATTCGTATTTATTTTTCCTTTCTTATGTATGATTTCATAGTCAATTCTTCTAATTTGAGTCGCCAGCGAATTAGTCTGGATCCAGGGTCTTTACAGTTGAAAAGCCATTGTAAGGGCTTGTGGTCTGTAACTATTGTGAATCGATTCCATAAAGGTAGGGACGAAAGGCTTTAGTTCCAAAGACGATAGCTAAGCATTCTTTCTCAGTAACACTGTAGTTACATTCAGCTTTATTAAGGGTTCGTGACGCATATGCAATTGGACGGTCTTTTCCTATAGGACCTTGTGATAGAATAGCAGAAACAGCGAAGTTTGAGGCGTCACAAGTGAGGATGAAGGGTTTGGTAAAATCAGGGTAAGCAGGACAGGTGACGTTACTAGTTTTTCTGTAACGTTTCGAAAGCAAGTTGCTGTTCGTTTTCCAATTAAAGGTGTATCCTTTTCAGGAGAGAGTTAGTGGTTTCGCTAGTTTGGAAAAGTCTGGAATAAAGCGTCTATAGTAGGAGGTGAGTCCGAGAAAGATTTAATGTCTTTGGGACATTTTGGTGCAGGAAATTCCGTGATGGCTACGATCTTTTTGGATCTGCTTGTACACCGTCTTTGTTAATGACGTGACCAAGATAAGCGACCTCTTTGCACAGAAATTCACACTTATCTGGTTGGAGTTTAGGTTATAATCTCTGAGTCTATTGAACACACAGGATAAATTTTGAATGTGACTTGGAAGGTCAGGTGAGTACACGACGATATCGTCTAAGTATATGAAGCAGCGTGAGCCTTGTAGTCCACATAGGCATGTATTCATGAGTTTCTGAAAAGTTGACGGGGCATTTTTTAGCCCAAACGGCATTCTCGTGAATTGGAAATGCCCTTGAGGTACGGAGAAAGCAGTTTTAGGGGCGTCTTGCTCAGATACTGGAATTTGATGGAAGCCTGAGGCTAAATCTAAAGTTGTGAAATATTGACTTTTCCCCAATTGATCTAGAATTTCTGTAATTTGTGGGATAGGATAAGTTTCTCCGATGGTAATGTCGTTGAGTTTTCTGTAATCTATAACGACTCTCCATTTTCGCTTTCATGAAGCATCTAATTTTTTAGGCACGACCCAAATGGGTGATGACCAGGGTGAATTTGAAGGTGTCACTATTTTTTGTTCCAACATCTTATTTAATTGATTTTCTACTTCCTTTTTGTGGCATTCAGGGAATCTATAGGATTTGGTTTGAATAGGAATGTCTGTGGTCGTTCTTATTTTATGTTCAGTGGCTTTAGTATAGGTAAGTTGTTCGTCTGGAAGGTGAAAGATGTCGGAGAAGTCTTTACAAATTTGTAGTAAGGCATTGGATTCCTCTTCATTGAGGTGAGATATTCTAAGTTGTTCGAGGACCTTTTTAGTTCGCGTAGTAGCGTTAGGTTGAGGCTTTGGTTCATCGTAATTAGGATAATTTTGACTATTTAAAGGTTCTATCGCTAAGTTAAGGTTAGATTGAAGGACGACGGGATTTTCGGAAATGTTTACAACTGTAATGTTGACGATTATTATCTTTTACTTTAACAATGCAATTTGCGATTAGTAACGAGGCAGAGATGTGTTGGTCTAGTATAACACCTTCTTTTATATTAGGATTATTTACAGTGCACTCAATAACGGTTTCCGAACGAGGCGGGATATTGTATAAAGGTTCAGTGAATTTTAATTTAATACAGTTCTCGTCTGTTTGCAGCACTCCTTGGTGATAGTCTATTTGAAAACCTAGGTTCTTTAACAGATCGGTACCTATAATACCGTCATAACTGAGGCTAATATTTTTTACAACGTGGAACTTGTGACTGTAAGGTTTGTTAGATTTTTGAAATATTTGTAGTTTAAAACTTCCTAATGTTGAGGTTGTTTCACTTCCAGGGTCGATTCCTTTAAGGAGTATTATTTCATCACTTAATTCCGGGATAGTGGTCATGGAATCTAATTTTAGGAGGCTTACGCAAGAACCAGTGTCAACTAGGAAGGACAGAGGTCTGTCGGCTACTGAAGTTTGGATAGTGACATAAGGTAAGTACTTTTTTTCAGTATTCTTATTAATTTTATATAATTTCATATTATTTTTATTTTTCAGGTTTTGTAAGGAGTTGGGAGAAGAATCGTCTGGATTTGGAACTGGGATGGAAGCAGTGGATTTAGAAGATTTAGTATAAGATTTTTGCGATAGAGTGGATTTGGTAGATTTAGTAATTAGATCTGTGATTTAGTAGATTTGGTATGTGATGCAGAGGATTCAGTGGGTTTTTTAATTGATTTAGGAGATTCAGTGGAAACAGTGGATTTAGTAATTGATTTAGGAGATTCAGTGGAAACAGTGGATTTAGTAATTGATTTAGGAGATTCAGTGGAAACAGTGGATTTAGTAATTGATTTAGGAGATTCAGTGGAAACAGTGGATTTTGTAATTGATTTAGGAGATTCGGTGGAAACAGTGGGTTTGGTAAGTTTAGTAGTAATAGAGGCATCGTCTTTGAAATAGTAGGAATAATTTACCGTGCGACGCATATCGGGAAATTTTACTCGTTTAAATCGTTGCGATCAACTTCGTCGACGCCCTCTTCGTTATCTAGGTTTACGTTAAGGACCCTGCGCGTTGGGTTTGAATTAGGATTTTGGGCAAGGTTTGGTTGGCGACCGTAGGAGTTGGAAGCAGAGGCTGATTTCTGCTATTGTTATATTGTCTTTTGCGACAATTTTCAATACTGTGTCCTATATTTTTACAATAACGACAGATCATGTCGTTAGTATTGATTGGTTTGGAATAGTCAGGACGATAATTGCGCGAAATTGGTTGAGATTCGCGGCGAGAGTTGGTATTTTTTGGTTTATCATTGTAAAAGTTCACGTTCGGGTTTGACCTTCTTTGTATGCTGGAAATAATTTTTTCTTCTTCTACCGCGAAACTTACAGCAGAGTTCAGTGAGTCAGGGTTACGACATCTGACTACTTGTGAGATGCGAGATTGAGTCCTGTTATAAAAGTGTGGAGAGAGAGATCCTGTATGGCAGCGACACGTCCTGCTAGTTCTGTTTTCTTTTGGTTGGTATAGAAATATTTATTTCCGTTAGTAATTCGCTAGGCACGTTTCAATTTTTAGTGCAAAATGATTAACTGTCTCGGTCGGGCTCTGTTTACAGTCTTGGAGCTCCGTGGTAGGTGAGCATAATGTTTCCTCTCACCAAATTGTTGTTTAATGAAATCAATGAACTGTTCGAAAGAATCGAAGTCTTTAATACTACACGTGCTCTCAGCTTTGTCAACTAATTGACTTAGTATAAATTTGAACAGAATGGGTTTTGCGATTTTGTAGCAATTTCGAAAGCGCTTTGACAGTTAGTAATGAACGGATTTAATTTTTCTCGCGATCCGTCGAAGGGTTTGATGAACTTAAAAGAATACTGAGTTCGATTTTTCGTCGATTTCTAATTTGGGGCCTTTAGAGCCGCTAGCGCCATCTTCAGATTTAGAAGTCATGGTTTAGTAACACAGAAAACAAAACAACAAAACAAAAACAACAAAACAAAAAACAAAAAAAGAATAAGAGTGATATACAAAGGTCAGGTCCTCCTTATGCTAGCTTACTTATACACTATAGACGTTTGTATGTGAGTCGCCGCAGCGCGTAGTCAAAACAAAGTCGAGCGCGAGTCTTATCAGCTCTAAGTTGGACGCGCAATGAGATAGTTTGGTATTCGCACAAGGGAATAGTAGGTTGTTTTTAATCACTCACAGGAACGTAGCTGCTATGATGATGATCAGCATCGTTTCCACAGATCACTGTAGACTGCGGACCGTGGAACAGTGGTTGCTGGAGACCTCCGTTTCAACGGAGGATGGAGAGATGATAATTAATGATTTTGTACAAACACTTTAGCACTTTGGCACTTTAGCACTTTGGCACTTCACTTTAGGAACGCTATTATGACGTAGTAAGTTCTTCGGAGCGTAGTTGGGTGAGGATTTTCGTATCCCACCGCTGCCACCAAATATTATACGGGTTCCTCGGTAGGGTTTTAAAAAGACTTTTAAATGAGCTGCACAAATAAACGTTTAATTACGAAATATGAACTAGAATTATGAACTAGAATTACGAACTGGCAGACACGAAAGCAAGAGATGGTAACGATTCGGCGTTTGAGATAGGACTGGCGCTCCCGAGGAGCGCTGGGCAGTAGTGTCCCTTAATGCTGACACCGCGGTTTTGATGAGACACTTACCTAATCACTTTAAGATGATTATTAAGCATTTTACTTAACATTGACAATCTATAACAGTGCGAAAAAGATCATGGTCAAAGTGTAGTCAAGCACCACAGACTGTAGCGAAACCCGGATTAACACTCAATAAGTTGATGCTGTGTGTATGGTGGGATTGCAAAGGCATCGTTTATTATGAGCTTTTACCGCCGGGCAAAACCATTGATTCGGATCTCTACTGCCAACAACTTATGAGAATCAAGCAAGAAATTGAGAAAAAACGGCTGGAATGGATTAAAAAAAAGGAGTGGTCTTTCATCATGATAACGCCAGACCACACACATCTTTGCCCACTCAGCAAAAATTGTGAGAGCTTGGTTGGGAACTGTTAATGCATCCACCGTATAGTCCTGACCTTGCATCCTCAGATTTTCACCTGTTTCGGTCTCTTCAAAATTATTTGGGTAGTATTAGGTTAACATCAAGAGATGACTGTCAAAACTACTTGTCGCATTTTTTTATCAAAAATCCCAAGATTTCCACAGCAACGGGATTATGTCACTACCTACAAGGCAGCAACAAGTTATCGAACAAAATGGCTCATATATATTATCACTAAATGTAATTAAACTTTGAAAAACAAATGTCTTGAATGTGTATATAAAATACGAAGAAACATTTTCCCCGACCTTATATAAAAATATCATTCGTACAATAACAAATCTTATCAGAATCGTTTCCGCTCGGAAATCGAACCGGAGCCCCTGTTAGTGAGCTACACCACACAGGTCGCCATAAAATAAATTAATTTATGTTTTCAAGTAAAAAATTACATTGTACATTTATGTGAAGTTTAAACGAGTACGAGGACTGCTGAAACACAAGTTTGCTTATCATAAGCAGTTAAATGAAAATATATACGGTCTGTTGTAGAAAAACGTAAAAAAAACAGAAATTATTAGGAAATTCTGTGTAAAAATTTATTATATATAATTTGCATCTACTTCACACAAGTTTAGTTCAACTGTGTCTCGCCAGCAACGCAAAGTCAGGAATTTGCATTTAGAAGAAGCCAAAATTAGGAGCTTCTTAGGTGGTTTTTTGCACAGGAATATTGACACAGTTACCTCTGCAACGGTTTCGGCACTGCGGGAAGTGCAGCCTCTTCGCCCTTGCGTAGCAAATCACAGGCAGTGGGCGGGGGCTGCTCTCCCTCTACGCCTACAGCTTTACAAAAACACTCTAGGGGTAGGGCAGACAAGACTACTTAGAGTCGGGGCGCTCTGATTCGGTTTTAGTACAGATTCGACCTATTTTATCTATAATATATAACTGATAAAGAACAAAAAATGCCGTTCATACCTTATAGTAAGGTAATGGTTGTCTTGGACCCGATAATTCCCAGAATATTACCGTCATCTACATCCGACCTCAAGGATCTTTCAGCACTTAATTAGCACTTAATTCTTTGCTATTAATATTTATCGTATATCTATTATCGTCACTGCGTTGCTTGTGATACGTTTTGCCAGCAACGCAAATTTCAACAGTACCTACATTGCGGTAAAATTTTGAGCACCTAATTTTTAAACTTGGCACCTAATTAGCACCTAAAATGCCCTAATTTTGGCTTTTTCTAAATGCAATTCCTGACTTTGCGTTTTTGGCGAGACACAACTGTTTAGTCCTTACTAAACTTTTCGAATAATGCGACTCTTAGTTAGCTCTGTTGCAACAGCCCTGATTTCGGTACGACATGACATGTAATATTCCTAACGAACCTTCTACTACTTCATAGATAAGGTAATGCTTATTATTTGAGCTACCATAAGACCATTCACTTTAGGTATGTAAATTGTCAGATTGATTTTTCATAGCCAACATCCATGTTAAAATTAACCCCCTACAACAACTATTACAAGCTTTTTTAAATTAGATAGGGAAATTATTTGCACTAATATTCAATGGTTGCGTACGTAGGTCAATGGCTGAGGAGTGTGAGACGCAAAGAGATTTTGAAAAACCGCTCCAAACTTCTCGCAGTAATAACTTCGGTATTACTGCATGTATTGACGTGAAAAAAATTAGTGTGATGTACGTAGAATAAGCTTATAAAATAGATATATTTAAAAGTCACATTTTCAACTACTTGTCAGGCTCATTTTGTTCTTATTTTAGGATTCCTTCTATACTAGTAATTACTCTGAGATTCAAAATAAAAGTTGTGAGTTGTCGATATGGCAGAAGTTTTGGCGGAAACTTGACCGTTGACAGATTGCTGCTCCTGATTTATCATTTAAATAATGGTTTAAAGTGGATTTTGATACGTAAAATAGATGTGATTTTGCGTATTAAGCGTCTGCGCATGTAAACTAGAAGACACGCAACCAACCGCACCGCCTATATCTTGCGTCATTGCTCTCGCCGTTGAGTGATTTAGATATTAAACTATACAAAAATTAAGTAAAGTATATAGACACTTGCTATAACGATATATTTCGCCGGCATCCAACCATCGTGGCCGCAGCCATTGAGACACGAGGCAGATTAGCAGAAGTTCAGGTGAGTGCACATGTATTCTTCACATCCTTCCTGTAGCCCGAATTTAGGGGCATTTGCAGTATCGCAAAATTGTAAATTCGCACCATACAGTCCATTAATTTACGTAAAATCATCCTTTTAATAACTCTGAACCAGCCGTTGGTCATTTAAACCAACACACACAATTTTTGGCCCTTCACCAACTACAAACATAGCTGGGCCTTCTCGCCGAATTAATTAATCAATCGACTTTTAGGTCATTCCGGCCGGGATTATTAATTTTGTCCAGTTCTGGTAATACAACAAGTGCTCTGATGTTGATATAAACTCCAAGTTATTTTGTTCGCTTAGGCGCCTTTAAAATTTGAGTTAATGTCGTCATCGACTCTCCACTGGGTTGAGCTGTCGTTAAAATGTCCCAAAAACTTCGCAATATGACGCATCAGCATATTGTGAAGAAGAAAATCTATAAAATTAAGATCCCGAATGAAATGAAGACATGGCTTAAAAGACAAGCATCCAAGCCAAAATTTTAAAAAAGTTGTCAGTTGTCACTTCTCATGCCATCAAGGAGTTTTAGCGGGAACTTGACCGGCGGCGGTTTGCTGCTCCTGTATTATTGTTAATATAATGGTTTGAAGTGGATTTTATATGTAAAAGTGGTGCGATTTTGTGTATTAAATGTCTGCGCATGTGAACTATTAGTGGAAACGGTGAAACAAATGCTCTGATGGTGATGTGATTCCTCAAGATAATGTGTCTGTCTGCTTAGGCGCCTTGAGAACTTGAGATACCATCGCCAACTGCCAGCTGTCTGCTGGCTCAAGTTTCCGTCAAAATCTCCCAAGGGCTGCACAATGTGACGCATCAACATATTGTGAAGCAGTGTACTATGAAGGATAACTATACATTCAACTTCAGGCTCAGAACCCAAAGCCGTAAAGCCAGTTATAAAAAAATATTTTGTTTTTGTTTACATGTCAGGCTGTCACTGATTACTCAACTCATAATATAAAGAAGACTTGGCCTTAGCCTTTACGGTTTTTAAAAATATGAAGAATTAAAGAAAATAAGACTTGGCTTCGGCCTTAATGGATTTTGAAGAGATGGAAAGAAGAAAAAAAAGACTTGGTACCGGCCTTTACACCTTAAAATTTATATATTCAAAATAAAAAAGACAAGGCTGTATGGCTTAGTTCCTTTGCCTGCTCTCTCGAGCGAATAATAAAAACAAACAACAAACAATCTTGCCATCAATGACCATCAATTGTCAATAGGGATGGGCAAGTGAAAAAAAATATATCGATATATATCGAATCGATATTTTTAAACAGTATCGATATATATCTTGAGATAAATATCGATATATCGTCATCATTTGCATGTTGTAAGCATAAGGACCAAATTTTTGTATTACAGACGGTTGGACGACGGAAAAAACGACAACCACACATGAATGCTTTTGTAGCTCCTAGTTTGTTGTTTCATGTTTTATCCATTAATACAACATTTTAAAATATATTGAAATTGATACGATTTCGATACTCTAAAATAAATATCGATATATTGATATACCGTGATTAAAAATATCGACGATATATATCGATATTTTTATGAGTAAATATCGATATTTCGATATATCGAAATATTTTGCCCAAGCCTAATTGTCAATGTCACCATAAATCTTGTGTGTGTTTGTGTTTGCTGCATAACACTTTGTGTTTTTGTGAGTTTTAAGAGAATTTCTCTTCAGAGAGTAGTATGTTCCTAGATTTATTATATACTATACCGACAATTAAGTATATTCCATAGAAAGTACATAGTACGTACAGTACATTTTTATAAACCGAAAGTTTAATCCTTGGATAATTCAGTGGTTTAATTAGAAGCTAATCATTTTATTTTATTTATATAAATTACTATAATAGTTAGAATGTCACTAATTGAACCTGAGTTTTTTAATTTCCTGAGAAAGTTGGAAGAAAATGGTGATAAACTGACAGCTGGTACTCCTCTAGAAGAACCTCTTGAGTTTGAATACAATGTAAGTCTGTTCATAAATTATTGGTATTTCTTTAGTAATCTGCGGCATGAATATATGGTGGGCGGGGGAGGGTGGAACCTCCCTAAAAGAATTAAGTGCCGGAAACCCCCCCTTTTTTTTTAATGATTTTTTAAAGTTTTGTGACCTATTGAGGCAAATAGTAATCTGCGGCATGAATATATGGTCGCCGAGTGGGCGAGGGAGGGTGGGAACCTCCCTAAAAGGGTTAAGTGCCGGAAAGTCGTATGCTGCCTGCGCTTAGTTACAGCGGGCGAGGCTGCTTTCCTCCGCTTCCGGGTTTTCATATACACTCTAGGGTAAGAGCGGAAAGACCACGTGGAAGGCAGGGTTGACAGATTCGGTTTTGTGATTTATACCTTCTGGTACTATAGTTTGATCAAAAGAAACGACCAAATATAATATTATTAAAACATTTATTTATAAACATGTTTAATTGCTTTAATTAATTCCATAAAAGGATCTTTCTAATTGTTATATTGTTGTTGCGTGTTATTTTTTAAAACAGATACAGACCATGCTCTATTGCTATCTCTTTCTAATAATTATACTGTTGTTTCGTTTTCGTATCATTTTAAATGGATATAGCCTCAAAATTATAATTATCGATATCTCGAAAACTAAAGATTTCCGGCATAAAAAGCAGCTAGATGGTAATCAATAGCATCATTGCCTGTCAACTAAAGCTAAAATGAACACTTAAATTGTGCCGCAGATTACTAAAGCCGACCCAAATTATTTTAAAATTTACAAATGGCTGTAAGTTTGATTGCTTCAATTTGTTTCAGAATACAAGTTGCTATGTGTGTAATGGTTATTATGGACCAAGCTTTGGAGAACCTGTTTGTGTCACCTGCCACGCTTTTCTTTTCCCGGACTTTCCATCATATTTGCCAAGTTCCTACTTCTGCAGTGAAAAGACAGACGATGGTGACTCTGGAAATGATGAGCCATCTGATTTAAATTATAGCTCTGAGCGCAGATTGAACAAAGTGTGTGCACTCCCTGCTTGGTGTTACAGAGTAAGTTGTCAGTTCATATTCAGTAGTAATATGGGAAAAAACTTGGAATCATTAATACTTTAGTATAAATTTACCTCTATTAAGGACAATATTATAATAATAATTTTATCCTTCATAAAATCTAAATATGTTTTATTAATTAATAAGACATATTTTTTAGATTTGTTCAATATTTTTTGATTATGGTGCAATATGTTGTGTGTTTATTTATAATTTTAGAGCTGTAGTGGTGCCTGGGTAACTTCAACTGTACATTGCAGTCAATTTAAAACTCTAAACTTTTTAGATGGCTAGATTATTGCTACAATTGATTTTCTTACGTAATATGTAATTTATTGTTTACATATGCTAATAAAAGGCTTCTTTTATAATTACTTAGCTATTGTTTGTGAAGGCTTAACTGTTCCCTGAACACTATAAATGAACTAAAAGTTGTTAAAGGCAGACGTGAACCATGTGTGTTCTCAATTCAACTGTGTTTTTTTTGTATGTATGTTATACAATATTAGAATTGATTTTGATGATTCTTTTTATTAAATAGGTTATACCTCAAGGTATATACATGGGCCGCTCGGAAAGTTTTGCTAAATATTTAAAAGTTCTGTGGAAAAAAGATTTTAATATTAAATCTTTTCAAAGAATATGGGTCAATAATTACTAAAAGATATTGATTCCTTGAACTAGAAAAATTCAAAGTGCTCTACGCAATAAAGAAGTATCTGTTGGTAATGGTAAATTTTGTAAAGTTTGAATTGTTTCAGGATCTGGAATAATATAGAATAAAATAGTTTTATTGTGAAGTTTATAGCCAAGAATGCAAATTGTTTTCATTGAAAAAACACATTTCTTTTTGTTCACTGTTGATTATATTTTTAAAAGTGGACATATATCTTATTAGATTAATATCATGATCATTTTTATTGCTGCCACACATAGTTATATAATCAAGACTGGCTGTTACCCGCGACTTCGCCTGCGTGTCATTTAGGGTTTTAATTTTTTGTGCAGAACCTTAATTATTTTTCTAAAATTAAAGTAGCCTAAGTTACTTCTTATAATATCAGCTATCTGCCAGTGAGTCGCATCAAAATTGGTCCAGCCATTTCGGAGATTAGCCCGAACAAACAGACAGACAAAATAAAAAATAAATGTGTTTTTGTTATATGTAGTGTGTATACTTTCATATGCATTTAGTAAAAATCTGTGATTTTGACATTACAAACAGACACTTCAATTTTATTTATTTGTATAGATAAGCATATGTAGCCTAAAGTTGCTTTGTTTTTATTATCCAGTCGATTGTTCTTTGAAAACTACTTAGGAATTTGGTGATAGGCGCTTTTAAGATCAATTTTAGTGAAAATTTCATATTTAGCTAGGTATCTCTTGGACAAGTGTTACATCATTTGGAAATTTTCCAGTCTCCAATGTTAAATTAATAATATGCATAAGAGTTTCTACTATGACTCAACACTTGATTTGATCAATGACATGGAGTTACCGTCGTGACCTGTACTTTTCTTGTATTTTAGTGCCTTTACAATATTTTTTATTTCATGTATAGTTACTGGCGTCAATATAATGCTAGTTAGATTTGAGTGCGCTAAGTGTTTATATGTATAAGTCAAATATATTATTGTTATTTAATTTTATAAAATATTCATTTAGAGTTTTAGCTATAGTGTGATTAAAGTTGGTAAAAACTTTAATATAATGGATTTCCGCAAAGTAACGCCTGATTCTATTAATTATAGTGTGATTGTCAATTAAAATATCATTATTATTTATAGTTTCTACTGTTTCTTTTATAGTATTAATTTGGGTCGTATTTCGTTTTATTATTAGCCATGTGCCTTAATTTTTATTTGAACTGCTGACTGCAAAAATGAGTACTGTGAAACGAAAAGGTTTCCTGTATACTGCGTTTAATTAAAAATAAAAATTCTTTATTACATTTAAGTTTTTTTATTTTAATTGACATTCGTTAATTTCATGCACATTAATTATGTAATCAAATTCATAGTACATATTTATTATACTTATCACAATTGTAAATAATCTGGTTGTTTAATGAGTTGTTCGGTTAGCACGACGTCATGTCGCCGGTATCTTGACGGTCGCTTTATCCGGCTTCTACTGTATACTGTCAATAAATGTTTAGGAATGTATTGTTATCCTTGTAGGCACTTCAATTGTGTAATGAAGTTTATATGATCTAAAATTTAGGAATAATTCGGATTAATCGCCAGTGGTAAACGATTCCTAAAAGAAGTTGTGCAAGGAAGAAAATCCGAAGAATTCCTCTGAGCACCCCTGAGTTAAATGCGATAGAAAACGTAAAGGGATGCAACATCTCTTCGGAGCGTCAGTGAAATGAGCCGATCAGAAAGAACTCGATTGTTAATATTCGATTCGAGTTGCTTTGTGCTGGATGCAATCAAGTGGTAGGAGCTGGTACAGGGGTGCCCCGGCCCTGAGATGAGAACAGTATCATCCATTTTGAGGACGGAGATGCGCCTTGTTAAGTTGCAAGCGGTGTGCCGGTATATAATACTGTCCTGCTCTGCTGAAAGCGCCAAGCTTTTTAGAGGTCTACTTTGCCTTCCCTTCCAAGTGACCTTGGAAGTGTACGGCATAAGATATGTCAACGTTGAGGATTCTAATGCTGGCTGAGGCACTGAAATTTAGGACATACTAACGGTTTTTTTAGCGGTAAATGCCCAAACCTGTGTCTAAGGGTTAACACACTGCGAATAGATTTAGTCCCCCCAAACCCGAATGGGTCCCACCTTGTCGTGGCGGGAGAGCTTAGTATCTCTCACAATATCCACAACAGTCACCCACGGTGAACTAAGAAGAACTCACATGGCTGGCTCGTGGTGGCTCCACAACAGTCACCCACAATGAACTAAGAGGAACCCACATGGCTGGCTTGTGGTGGCCGCTTCGAATGTGCTTGACGAACCAACTTCGGATGTGTGATGGTGGACAGCGGCGAGAGGGGTGTCCTCTCCCCCTACCGCTGCAGTCGAGGTGGAGTCGCGGAGGAAGAGGAGTGTTGGTATGACGAGGCGGCGCTCGCCCTGTCCTCCACGACACTGATGGGGCCAAACCGTTGATGCGGTGGTGATGGGGCCGTGGTGGGAGAAACGTGACATTCGGAGCCTTGTGTGACTGAACAAAGACTCGATTTCAGACAAGTTTGTTCCGGTACTCGACGACGTGTTCTGGAGACATTGGCGTGTAAAAAGCATCACCGGTACTGTCGTCCGCGTAGCAATTAATGTTACTGGTTTGCAACATTTCATTGATATGCAGAAGAAACAGCGTAGATGATTGCACGCAGCCTAGTTGCACCAGCATTAATAGGCTTGTAGTCGAAGCATTCACCATCTACGTTCTTGATGCTTCGATCAACCTTTATTCTATTCTATAAGATCTTCTTATCATCTAATCTATTTAATAATAAAGAATCACCAAAATCGTTTCATAATTGACAAAGACATCGCGCGATATATATATATGTATGTAGGCGAAGGTATCATCCCAGATGCACTCATGATGGATGGCGCAAATATACGTGCGTTACAATATAAAGTACAAAAAAATATAATAAACAGATCGTTAGCAATTCGTCGCAAAATTATGGTACGCTTTTCCGGTGATGTTAATTTCAAAAATCCCATCAAACAACAACGGTTGCCACGATACCACAGATACGACACTTCGCTAGAGTAAAACCTTCACCCTGGACCTGGCCAGTATTTTATAGACGCGTCTACACGGCCAATCCTGACATACGACCGTCCTCGGGCGTTACTGGAATTCATAAAGATTCCTGTAACAAACACTATTAATCACCACTTCTTCCGCTCGTCTATCCTGACATGAATAGGTTTACTGTCTCTTTATTTTGACATTCACACACATACGCAAGGCGATTACGTTTAACCACATGCAAACTAACACTAGTTAAGGCGTCTTTTTGACCAGCCATCATCTCATATGACAACATGGACCGGACAACTGGCTCTTTCCACTAAGCACACACAGACACACAGCTCTTTGTACAGCTTGCACGGCACTATTAGCATCGATAGAAGATATACGCTTTAACAACACATACTCTCTTGTAAATATATTAACATCCTCAATCATACAATAACCGAAAGCGTGCGTCCCTTCGACCACGCATGGACCGGACGTTACCTTTCTCTCAGGCCACCACATACAGTTGTAAACTAGTATGTCCCTACGACCAACCGCTCGGGTCTGGCCTGAACGATACTGTTATCTGTACTCTGCTCAACCAACCTGACTGGACCGGACGGGTGCGTCCCTTCGACCAGTGTAACTCCACAATTCATAAGCCTGGACCGGACGAATGTGTCCTTTCAACCAGCCGCGCGCGGCATGGCCCGGTACCACATTATCCCTTCGACCAGCTTCACCCAAATCCAACCCTCAACATCAAACATTCATAAGCCTGGACTGGATGAATGTGTCCTTTCAACCAGCAGCGCGCGGCATGGCCCGGTACGACATTATCCTTTCGACCAGCTTCACACAAAGCAAACCGTCAACATCAAACACCAATTCTGTCGACCACACAATATTCAGAGCAAAAATGCTACACTCATCAACACGTTAGAACACAAAAAGGCCAACATTTCCCCGGTACATCGCTAAAACATGTACCCCATGTAAATAATATTTCGTATGAACATCGGTGTTGCAGTTGTTCATGGGCGGCGGTAGTCACTTAACATCAGGTGAACCGCATGCTCGTTTACCCTCTCTCCTATAAAAAAAAACATAAAACTGAGATAACAAATCCAGTAATAACTTCATCAGGCATGATTGTTTTAGGAATTTACTCGATGAGGGATCATAAGCGTAGACCAGTTTCAGACGCTGTTTCTTCAACTCGGGTTTCTTTCCTAAGGGATATGCCATTTTAGTAAACTTAAGCTCGGTAAGACAATTAGCTGCATGATCTTTTAAAGCGATTGTTAATTGCATTAATAAATCAAATCATTTTCTATCTAAGCGTTTATTTTGTGTCTGGATTAAAATGCAAAATTACGTTGAATTTTTACTCACGGTTGACATATGCGGCATTACCAATACTCGTGATAAAACGCCTCCTTCACGTCCACATATGTACCGACGCATACATGCTCGTCGGTTAAGGGTACTTAACAAAACATACTTTGATAATAATAATTACGGATTAATAACACTTGTGGTCACTCTTCCGGCCAAGTTTTGTGGGGGCTAGTGATCTGTCATACAGGGAATCCTAGTACGGACACCAGTCTCACACAAATTGATTGTAGCATATTAATATTAAGTTGTATGTTTATGTAAATTACTAAATTTGTGAGAGAAAAGAATACACTTTATTATTATTAAAGTGGATAAAGAGTGTGTGTGTGTGTGTGTGTGTGTGTGTGTGTGTGTGTGTGTGTGTGTGCGTGTGTGCGTGTGTGCGTGTGCGTGTGCGTGTGCGTGTGCGTGTGCGTGTGCGTGTGCGTGTGCGTGAGCGTGAGCGTGTGCGTGAGCGTGTGCGTGTGCGTGTGTGTTTGTGTGTTTGTGTGTTTGTGCGTTTGTGCGTTTGTGCGTGTGTGCGTGTGTGCGTGTTATTTAATTATATGCACACGAAATCGATACTACTACATTAATAATTCATACTTATCAAATACTTTATCATAATATGAACATTTTATTTATATTCCATTCTTTATTGCATTGTTTTTAGCATATCTTCTGTTTCAGAGTAAGATTTTAACTGTAGGAATTTCGTAACTGTTTCTTTACAAGTGTAGCGTAGTTTAGAGTAGATATTCACAGCCTGATAAATTTTATTGTATAATAAAGGTCCTAAAAAGACATGTCGTTTTGCAAACGGTGATGTTTCTTTAGGAATCCTGAATATTAGATCTCTACGTCGTTTATTCATGTGAATAACGTGATCGAAAGTAGTTTTAGCGTGGCTGTGTAATATTGACCTTAAGATATACAATTGTCGAACTGTTAGAACTCCCGTATTTGAGTAAATCAGAGAAAATTAATAAAATTAATAAATTCGTAGCACTCAGCCATCTTCTTTATTGAAATAAGGATGTTTTTGATTTCAATAGCCTCGCGTATCATCCTTGGAAGGAATCGGTGTTCTTTAGCGAGGATTTGTGGTCTATCAAATCTAATGTAGTGACGAGAGCGATCTTGTACGTGTTCACAGACTGCAGACTTCCCGGAGCGTTGATTCTTCACATCAGCTATGTGTTCTTTAACGCGGGTTTTAGTTTGTCCTATATAAGAGAGATCACATTCACAATCAAGCTTGTACACTTCATCTTCCAGAGGGATATTACACTTGACTGATGGTAAAAACTGACTAATCTTCTTCGGCGGCTTGAAATATGTTTTAATGGAAGCACGCTTCAAGATGTAGCCAAGCTTGTCAGTGACACCTCTGACATATGGCAATACAGCAGGCACACGCTCGACTGTGGCCGGCTTCACTCGTTCACTGTAACGTAGTGCTTACTGTCACAGATCCCTCGTGCTCTCTGAAACAAAGATTTACCCACGGTAGCTAACTGTGAAGGATGGTGGTGAGAATCACCGCTTAAATATCTATCTGTATGGGTCTTTTTTCTATACACAGTGTGGTTCAATGTGTTATCAGGATTTCGAACTACTAATACATCTATAAAAGCTATAAAGAATTGTTTGCCTCTAACTCCATTGTGAACTGAATTTTATCTAAAGGTAGAATTGTGAAAGTGTCGTCTACGTACTGCTTGTAGAATCTTGGGTTTACGGGCTTAGTAAGCAGGGCTTTCTTCTCAAAGTCTTCCATGTATATATCGGCGACAATGGGAGATATAGGTGAGCCCATCGCTACACAATCTACTTGGTTGTAGAACTCTTCCTTTCACAATAGATAGCCAGATTTAAGGCAGTATCCTGAGTAATACTGCATATTCTACGGGCATGTTGTAGGAGCTGTGGAAGACTGCATCTCAATTGTAACTACAATTGAGATGCAGTTTTCATGTGAGCAGTGACTGCTTATCAAAACTGACCATAGTTTAATTGTCTGCCAGATATAGGTCTTTAAACTCGCTGACAAAATGCTGTAAAGTGCTCGTAACATCAGGAATTTAAAATAAGTTAATATACGCGATAAAATCCGTAAAAACTAGTTTTATTTAAACGTTTCATAGGCTAAAATTTCGATTTCGTAAAAGCTGTAAAGAGTGCTTTAAAAAGTTCATCACTTCTCGTGCAGCAGATTTCTATAGCAAAGGAATCAACAATTGTAATGGCAAATATTTTAGAATACTTAAAGGATATTGTGTAAAAATTTTTTTTTCTTTCCATACAAAACAGCGATTTCATAGGCAAAGACCTGAGATTTTTATAATAATCACTATTACTATTTGTGACAGAATTCATTGGATAGTGAGACAAGCCCAGAAGATGAAACAAGCTGCACAAGTACATCAGGACCAGGGGTAAGCGGGAGCATCAGTGGTGGATCTGGACCTTCGCTAGCTCCTCGTGATGCAGTTGAAGATTTAGCAGGACAGGGACCACCCCCACAACCGCCAAGCCTGGCTCGCAGCTTGCAAGCTTTATCAACTCCAAGACCGCCAGATAATTTAGCCCCAGGATTAGTGGAACATTTACCATCCGAAGGTAATTGAATACTATTATAGGTATGAGTAATTTATTACGTGGTAGAGCCACACTGTAGAGTATATGGCTGCAGCACAAATGGGTTGGCGCTGAAGTTCATCGTGCGCACTTCACCGTGTACCCTTCACCATGCAGTGTAAGCAAATCTACAACCTGAAAAACATAATATAAGAAAATTAAAAACAATTAGGATATAACTAAAACCTTCAAGATGCTGTATATACAACATGCTGTATCTGCATGCTGCTGTGCTGGTCGTTGCTTAAAAACACCACTCCTCTCACGTGGTATGCCATGTGGTGGTAATTGGTGATGTAGCGGAAGATGGTAAAGTTCACTGGCTTAGCTAGTGAAAGCTTATGCACTTTTACATTGAAGACAACGACATAGTAATCTGGTGAAAAAACAGATGCTGGCAATTAAAAAAAAGAAATATATATTTAATTATGAAACGATTTTGACGATTTTTTTTATCAAAAGAATCATCATAATTGTTTCATAATTGACATAATTGATTCATGATATTACAAAAACCGTGTAGTGGCGGTGTTAGAATATCCACTATCCCATTTCGTTCCGAGGGTGTCGTAAGGGGGACAGAGGGAAAATTAAATAGAAAATAGGCAGCAGCATCTACCTGATAACAACTCAAAATACACTAGTCACAAAAATTAAAGGGATATAAAAAATATATAAATTTTTGGGTGATTTTCAACAAGCTGTAACTCCTAGGAAAATGATCGTACAGCAAAAAAGAAAAAAGTAAATTGTAGCTCCAAGTGTCTAGTCTTCAGATCTGGCTATGATATTTTTTTATAATGTTTGGTTCTGGAGTGATCCTAAGGAAACTACCGAAAAAAACATTCCAAATTTTTGCTCGTCTTAAAAAAGGTCTACGGGCTTCAAAATTATTTTTTTCATTGTTTCACTGAAAAACTTCTTTAGGAAATTTAGTGCCCATTAATTTGACGTAATAAAGGATTCCGTACCATCGTAAAACACGTTTCTAGTAGGGGAGCCCACTTTATTTTTTTTATTTTTTGTTATTATAGCGGCAACATAAATACTCATTCTATGAAAATTTCAACTGTCTACCTATTACGGGTCATGAGATACAGCCCGCTGACAGACGGACGAACGGACGGACGGACAGCGGAGCCTTAGTAATAGAGTCCCGTTGGTTACCCTTTGGGTACGGAACCCTTAAAACTGTGGTTGCCAGCTTATCAAGCGTAGCAACTATGGCAAAATTCCCCTCATGACACAATCTATGAGGGAGCCGAGATCAGCAGTGGACTTTTATAGGCTGTAATGGAATGGTATGGAATAACACAGTCAAATTAGAGTTTAAAAGGTGAAATATTAGGATGAAATCAATTTTTTTAAATGTTGCTAAGCTAAATCAGGCATTTATTATTGAGAGCAACAAGTAGTTATACTGAAAAACTCAGTCCGGAATGTCAATAATAAAAATCTCGGACACTAAATCACACCCGATCGTGCATTCAAAATAGTGGTCTGCTATTTATGATATAGGCTATCAGACCGTAAAAATGAAAATTATGAACGGTAGCTTTATCGTGTAGTGCACAAGCGCCGTACGAGGGCGACACTGAAAGTTTTTAGAACTGGCCACTTAACGATATAATAAAAAAATAAGATCAAATTTTGAAAATAGAACTCTTTGTCAATGTTATTGTGTATGTATTTTATTAATTTGTCCTTTGTTTACGATTTGGCGGCAAATTGAAAATTGTCTGTATCACGTCAGCATGAATTTAACGCGAGAAAATTTTCGTACAATGATTTTTTATGACTTTCGATGTCATTTAAGTCAACAAGAAAGTTATGATAGACTTCGATTGGCCATTCACGATGAAGCCCCATCTCGTGCCACTGTTTACAACTGGTTTAATGAGCTTAAACGTGGTCGCACTAATCTCACCGATAATCTGCGTGAGGGACGGCCTTCTACGGCGACGACTGAAGATAACATCAGTGTTGTGCGGCGTATGATAGAGACTGACAAAAGAGTGACTTATCAGCAGATTCGGACAAGCTTAGGTGCCGGTATGAGTCAAGTGCACAAAATCCTCCATGAACATTTGGCGATCAGAAAGCTTTGTGCCCGGTGGATACCTCATAATTTGACAGAGGCCCAAAAACTCCGTCGTGTTGATTGGTGTCGTGAAATGGTTCAAAGATTTAACGGAGGTGACTCAAATGCTGTGTTCGACATACTTACGGGTGAAGAAAGCCGGATTTATTGTTATGATCCTGAAACCGAAGAGTTGCCAACTAAAGTGAAGAGAGGTCAAAGCGTGGGAAAAAAGATGGTGGCCTCGTTCTTCGGAACGACAGCTCATTACGCAACAATTGTTTTAGAGAATCGAAAAACAGTTACTGAAGAGTGGTACACTAACAATTGTTTGCCACTTGTCTTGGAAAAAGTTCGGGAGAAACGACCTAGCAGTAGGATCCTCCACCCAATGCCTCGTCGCACAAATAATCGACTACTTGGTGACATCAGACGTGGAATTACTGGGTCACCCGCCCTATAGCCCCGACCTCGCACCTTGCGATTTTTATTTATTTCCGAAAATAAAAGAAAAACTTCGAGGAAAACGTTTTATGGACGCCGAGAAAGCAGTGGCTGCGTTTCAAAATGCCGTCGAAGAGACCCCTAAGGACGAGTGGGCAAAGTGTTTTTCAAAGTGGTTCCATCGGATGCAGCGATGTAAATGGACACTATTTTGAAAAGATATAATAAAACTAATAACTTGCTTAAATTAATAATAATAGTTTGTTCAGTTTTTGATTTTCTAAGAACTTTCAGTGTCACCCTCGTAATAGCTATGGTTTGACTTGCAATTATAAAGTTTTATGTTTTCTCAAAATTACGCAAAATCGCTTTGTTTTTAACCATAGACTCTAAGAAAAGTTGTGTTATGTTTGAATGTGAATTCCGACGTGGAAACCGAGGTGGAAATAATGCGTTTTATATCAAACGACTCGCAAGGACCTAGCACTAGTAAAGAACGAACCAAGAACACACCGCTTTTTGGTTCAACCAGGAAGCTACAGCATTACATAGCTCTTAAACTTATTATTTCATACTAAGTATTAGGAGGCAGAATTTATTATTTATTATTATTATTATTTGACTATGTGTGTGTGTTGTGCAGTCCTGCTGTGCATCTTCAGCTACCTGGACGACCTGTCGCTGTGCGCGTGCGCGTGCGTGTGCGCGCGCTGGTGGCGGCTCGTGCGCGCGCGCGTGCCGCCGCCGCGCTGGGCCTGCTTCGCCGCGCGCCGCTGGCCGCTGTTCCGTCCGCTACTGCCGCACGTCGACTGGCACAAGGTACACTGTTCCGTCCGCTGCTGCCGCCGCCGCGCTGGGCCTGCTTCGCCGCGCGCCGCTGGCCGCTGTTCCGTCCGCTACTGCCGCACGTCGACTGGCATAAGGTACACTGTTCCGTCCGCTGCTGCCGCCGCCGCGCTGGGCCTGCTTCGCCGCGCGCCGCTGGCCGCTGTTCCGTCCGCTACTGCCGCACGTCGACTGGCATAAGGTACACTGTTCCGTCCGCTGCTGCCGCCGCCGCGCTGGGCCTGCTTCGCGCGCGCCGCTGGCCGCTGTTCCGTCCGCTACTGCCGCGTCGACTGGCATAAGTACACTGTTCCGTCCGCTGCCGCCGCCGCTGGGCCTGCTTCGCCGCGCGCCGCTGGCGCTGTTCCGTCCGCTACTGCCGCGTCGACTGGCATAAGGTACACTGTTCCGTCCGCTGCTGCCGCCGCCGCTGGGCCTGCTTCGCCGCGCGCCTGGCCTGTTCCGTCCGCTACTGCCGCGTCGACTGGCATAGGTACACTGTTCCGTCCTGCCGCCGCCGCGCTGGCCTGCTTCGCCGCGCGCCGCTGGCGCTGTTCCGTCCGCTACTGCCGCACGTCGACTGGCATAGGTACACTGTTCCGTCCTGCCGCCGCCGCGCGCTGGCCTGCTTCGCCGCGCGCCTGGCCGCTGTTCCGTCCGCTACTGCCGCGTCGACTGGCATAAGGTACACTGTTCCGTCCGCTGCCGCCGCCGCGCTGGCCTGCTTCGCCGCGCGCCTGGCGCTGTTCCGTCCGCTACTGCCGCACGTCGACTGGCATAAGGTACACTGTTCCGTCCGCTGCTGCCGCCGCCGCGCTGGGCCTGCTTCGCCGCGCGCCGCTGGCCGCTGTTCCGTCCGCTACTGCCGCACGTCGACTGGCATAAGGTACACTGTTCCGTCCGCTGCTGCCGCCGCCGCGCTGGGCCTGCTTCGCCGCGCGCCGCTGGCCGCTGTTCCGTCCGCTACTGCCGCACGTCGACTGGCACAAGGTACACTTCGGAATGCTGTTCAAAATTATTTAAATACATCGATTCGGTCTAGAATATCATCATGCTTCTGCCTAGTATGGTGAGTGATTTGTCCAGTTCTTTGGAACTGGAAACCCTTTTTTCCTATTTTTATTATCATTATCAAATTTTGCAATTGATTTTAAACTAACTTTCCGATGATTTAGAGACTAAAAACTCTGTGGCGGCGCTGTCGTCGCGCCACAAGTGAAATACATCGAAGCCTAAATCGCGCTATCAAAGTTCCGAATTAAAAACAGTATATATACAATAGCTCCGAACTACCACTCGGAGCGCTGGCCGCTCCCCGGGCAGAACACCTTGCCCGGCGGGAGATCTCCCCTTTTCCTTCCACCCGCCACAGTGGTGACCCCGACGTGATATGAACACGCAACCAACAGCCTTCGGAAAACTACCTTCAAATACTCGTCATCGTTCTTGGCACCCCATTCATTCGCTCCCGAGCAAATATTCAGTCTTCACATCCTGAAAGCCATCTAGCTTTACAAAGGTTCATCGCAGCACTATAATAATGCTTCCTGTTCCTTCAAGCTACTCTCTGCGCTACAGTGTTCGGCACGGCTCTGAGCCTTACTGCTCGCCTCTGCTTCACGGCACTCTCGCAGATTACTTGCCTTCTTCTCGACTCACCGCAGACTACAAGGCAATTCCCTGGCACTTGCACATTCGTCGACATCTAAACTGCACTATCGACCTCCGGTCTGAGCAGGGGGGTGATGTGGCGGCGCTGTCGTCGCGCCACAAGCGAAATACATCGAAGCCTAAATCGCGCTATCAAAGTTCCGAATTAAAAACAGTATACAGGGTATTTTTGAAACGCTCCCGAAAACGAAGACAGATGATAGTACTAAGGATACCTATGATGATGGGTCACAAAGAAATTCGATCCCGAGGAAAAAAAAATCATCTTTTCACAACGTTTTATTAACTTTATTCACGCTCCATCATGTTATTAAAGTTATTTGAAACGATATTTCAAAAAAAAATATCATGAAAATACTGAAATATAAAACAAGCAGTGGAATTACTGAATTACAATCAGCTGACTACGGGTCAATGTACGCGCGAACGCCGAATTCGCGCGGCCCGTATATACAATAGCTCCGAACTACCACTCGGAGCGCTGGCCGCTCCCCGGGCAGAACACCTTGCCCGGCGGGAGATCTCCCCTTTTCCTTCCACCCGCCACAACTCTAAAAATATCTCAAAACTGGATAACAATGGAATATAAAATCACTGCCTTATCTTCTTTGTTCGATTCAAATATTTCAATCGATTTTAAACTGCCTTCCCGATGAGCTAGAGTCTTGAAACTTTAACAGAGCTCAAAGCTAGAAACGTGGCAAAAAATGGTTGCCAATTCAAATTCAAATTATAACTTTTTTTTATAGGATAGGGTGACAAACTAGCACACAGTCCACCTGATGGTAAGTGGTTGTTGTGACCCATAGACATCTACATCTATGCTCAATAAAAAATCAAAATGCAGATGCGTTGTCACCCGTGAGGACTAAGATAGAATGCCTCTTTTCCAGTAAAAAGGGTCTCCGGTTCTCTACACTCACCATACGAAACACAGCAGTATTAAGCTGCTATTTTACGCTGGTATTCTGTGAGAGCGTGGTCCTTCCCCGGTCGAGCCGACCCATTCGTGCCAAAACTATACTACTAATATAGCTACAGCATGGCTCTACCACGTATAGAATTACTTGAACCAGGCATGCCATTCGAGTTCTCATGGATGATACACAATATGGTAAAACACATCTGCATTTTATTGCCCTATCGAGGATAGATATATAGCATCATTTAGTGATCAAGATGGTGGGGATTTAATATAGTTTCTTAATTACAAAAAACTCAAAACATGGCACGACCGTTCACTACAGTTACTCCTGACTACAAGTCGGTGCCGCTACTAGCCTAATGGGTAGAGTATCGCGGCTGCCTGGTCGCAGCCGACGGAATTTGAATACCACTGATACCTGAGGCAATCTATGGGGGAGGTTCGGCATCTTTCGTAGATCTACTGTACCAGCTTTCGAAAGTAAACTGTTATCTTCAGTAATTATGTTGTTACCGCTTCTGAGTCGTCTTCTAACTTCAGAGTTATACTGTTGGTTACTGATTACGAAAGTATACAGACAGCTTCCGAAATTCCGAATGAATACTGTCCAAAGAAATCATATTAGTTACAGATACCGAAGTTACATTGTAAAAATTTACGAAGTTACACTGTAAAATTTTCTAAATTACAGTTATAGCTTTCAAAAGTATAATATTATTGCTTTTGCTGTTGTGTACTTGTGTTATGCAGTTTTATGTTTCTTTTACAGAAATACCAGGCGCTAGTGGAATCGTGCTTTTGTCGTAACTGCTTGGTGCAGATGTGCGTACAAGCGCAACCCGTCGGTGAAGAAAATGCTTGGCGCAGAAATAGACTGCGGATTGAATTGAAGGTGGATTTCATGCTACTACAAAAAAGAGATCCTTATGAACGTTTTTAACCACATTCATCAGCCAGGGTTCCCAGCTTGAGGGCATATTCCCTAATTTAGGCGGTAAATAAGTGGGATGGGATTTTTAGGGGTTTCATATTTTTGTGGTATTTTTAGGGACTTATGTATTTGACGGCGCCTGAACTCTGAATATGTTCGTGTTCGACTCATTACCTGTTGCCGTTAGAGTATCGAGGTTAATAGTTACAATATTATCACTAGAGATGTATCACTATCGACTAGTTCTAAATTATGACCAATCTCTAACCCCGTCGACCACACAACATTCGGAGCAAACTACAACACTGACCAACACATTAGAACACAAAAAGGCCACTTATTATTTTCAATTCATAGCATGTTGAAGTTAATCCTTTATTTTGGTACATCGCTTAAACGTTTCGAACTTCAAAATGTAGCCCATGTAAATCATATTTCGCAAGAACTATCAAATTATAACAAAACTCGAACAAGTTAAGTTTTCACTGAATTCAAACCAAAACTCATCTAGAAAGCCTCCAACATTTGTTAACATTTATTTAGGTACGTTAAGAAATAATGAAAATGCGGATATTTTTATTATAAATCGAACAAAAGGATTTAACTTTTGGCTTAAAACATTTCACTTTAAATTTTTTATTATACACATTAATGATACGTTAACGTCGTAAATAGGATAGCAAATTTCATTCCGGCATTTAACATAAAAACAAAGTCATCATATTACGTTTGTGAAAGACTTTAAATGCATTAAAGTCTTTCACAAACGTAATAATCCTCATACTATTCGAAGATTATATGTGGGCAATAACGGGGACTTTATCCCACTTCTGATGTAGAAAGGTCATTAGAATATAGAGAACTTAAATGGAAAGCTTTATTCCCACTTCTGATGAAGGATGTTATTATGATGTATAGAGTCACATGAAAAGGCTTTTCGAATAGAATAGAATCACTTTTATTCAATATAGTACTACCGAGACTAATTTTGTAGTTGAGAATAATAATTAATTCGTTTGCACGAATAATTATCCAATGTGTCAATGATGAGCTAGTAACGGAATACAACAAGTGCACCGTTCCACGCCAGAGCCAAGACTCCCTTAACGGCGGCCGCTCCGTCCGTTTTATACAAGCAAAACAAGTAGCTAGACACACGGGTGCCACCGCAGGTGCAATGGCGCAGGTGTGCGGTGCACGTGTTGTTTAGAAGAATTCTGTCCAGCTGCACCGGCGCCGCCGCACGTGCAATGGCGCAGGTGCCGTCACGGCCTTGCTGACATGCGTGCGTCCTTGCACGCGCTCCATCACAATCTTATTTATCTGTAGACAGAAAAACATCGTTCGATTATCCTGACACAACAGCGTCTGGTCCGGTCTATACTGACCCTTCAGACTTCTGCGACAATCAGTTTTGGTCCAGCAGTAAGCCCTACAAAACTATAATCATCTTTATGCTAGATCAGAATGATTAGTCTGTAGCCATATAATTGGATCGGCACAAGGCCTGCAATCATTTCTCCCTTTTTTTTAATAGAATCATTATTTTTTCTATTTTCCCTTTTTTTTTTCAAGTACTGTCCGGAATCACTATTCCCTATAGCCATATCATTGGACCGGCACAAAGCCCTGCAATGATAGTAAGAACCATTTTTTTTCTTACTATTTTATTTTCAAGTACTGTTTATGCTAGTCCATTTAAGTTCTCTATATTCTAATGACCTTTCTACATATTTTTTTACACTTTAGCTGATTTTTGTTTAGACGTTTACGATGATTGCGGCGCGGTTGGCTGTAAACCTTTTGAAAATGTCTCAAAATTCCGCCTGTATGTTTTGCAATAATTGTCACGGTTGCAATTTCTTGCTATCTATAGAAATGCTACAAAGTGTGATGATGATTCACATTGCAACGAAATGGCGCATCTTTTATAACATTTAATCCATTAACTAAAATGTTATGTTTATTTAATATCCAAATGTATGATTTTAATAAGGCGGAACTATCAGAAGAAAACGAAATAATGTTTGAAATATTAAATAATTTAAATATAAAAAAACATTACAAAGCATTGTACTTATATTTTTAGGGGGGTTTTCAAGTAACTGAGGTGATTTTAGAGGTTTTTAACTTAACATTTAGTGGTAAATATTTTTTCGAGTTGGCAACACTATCATCAGCTCGTGAAAATCCATTGACGAACTTAGACCCCACCCGTTAGAGGAAAAAAAAGTTCATTAAGTTGGTAGATTTATTAATACATTTTAATGCGTAGTGGCGGTAACTATGTAGCGGCGGCGTTAGGCAACTACCCATATCATCCCGTGGGTGTCGTAAAAGGGGAAAGAAGGAAGCTGAACTAGTAGATGGATAGTAGCATCGTCCTGATAGCAGCTCAATAAAAAGAAAAAGCCGCGGTTGCCAACCCGCATGTCAAGCGTGGCAACTAAGGCAAACCGTCTTTACTTTCTTATCTCTACGAGGCAATCTATGGGGGATGCCTATGTTCGGCGGTGGACTTTTGATAGGCTGTACATGTAGATATGACATACCCCTTTATAATGATGAGTAACTAAGATTTTTTACTATATTAACATTGTTATTTAAAGTAGGTATTACAGTCACGCTGACTGCGCGGACAGTCGGCGTGTAACTGTTCGGCACGTTTCCATCAGAGAGAGTTGTTGTATCTCGCACCGATCACCGCCAAGTACCTATCTCGATTTCACCACGCCCAGGGTTGACTGAGAGAGAATGCCTATAGGCATTAAGTCCGCCCTTTGTAACCCTTTTGTTAAGGTGTAAACAATAAAGTTTATATTAAATAAATAATTTAAAGTACAGTCGTACACCATCGTATGTATACATATTTTCAAATAGTTCGGCAACAATACTAAAAAGTAGCGCACCTAATTATTCTTGTTTCTAGGTGAGCGTTGTGAGAGCTATATCTATATAGTCACTAGACTCCACCGAATCAGTAATTCATTCTTGGGTCGATGTATACGCCTTTACAACAAAATCCCAAAAAATATACTAAATTTGACCTCCTCAAAGTTTACAAACTTTATTAAATAAAGTTCGTATAAAAAGGATTATTATAATATGAAGGAACTTATTGGATGATAATAATCCCTGGGAATGAGGTGATCGCTACCAAGCTATTTCTAACTTTTGTGTTGTAATTGTGTAACATATATGATTGTAAGCTGTTTTTTTTTAAAGTCCCGCTGAATTTCTTGCTGGTTCTTCCCAGGACAGAGTTTTTTCTGAACCAATGGTAAATTAAACAAAAGAGCATTTTCAATAAGTATTATTTATAGTCTATATTGAATAAAAAAAATTCTGTTTCTATCAACTATTTTCCGTTAGCCAACTTACCCAGTTCATAATAGCAACAAATATTAAATGCACCACAACATAATGTTTCTATCTCTTTTGTCTATGTTTGAAGTAGATGATGCGCAATGACCCCCCTGAGGGCATAGTGGCGACACCGCTGGACCCCAAGTGCTGTCACTGGCAAGCTAGCGTCACGGGGCCGGTCGGCTCACCATACGAAGGTGGAGTTTTCTACCTATACGTGCAGGTGCCTTATTCGTAAGTTCATATTTTTTCACTCAAATATGTTATAAATAGCGGCACGAGTCGTCAGTTTGTATAACAGTCGTAACTGTTTGCGCAATAATCGATTTATAAATCAAATTAAAATGAAAGTCAAAGTGAAAAATGTTTTATTTAGTTTAAGCTTATTCAAAACATGTGTCATGCTCTACATTTGTTGTTGTTTTATCTTGCTCGCTGTTGTCGCTACGCACTCACGACTCGTACCGCTAACGTAAAGTTTTTATTTTCTTTAGACTTGCAACGAACAATACATTCGGCCACACGCAGAATACCGAATATTCTGTTTCTGCGGGCTTCTGCGGGAATAATAGGCAAAAGTATTCGGCCGGGAAGAAAGTAGTTTTTATTCAGAGCGTCTTTTCTCTGAAACTGCAATTGTCCACGAGAAGAAAAGGAGTAAATAAACTACTGCCTGAAAATGCAGAAAAATTAGTTTTCTGCATTATAATCTTTCACTTCTACATTTTAATTACGATAATTGGAAGTAAAGACTTTAAAAATGAGTTGGGGGGTGACTCGGGGTCAAAATGGACAAAAATCAAAAAATTGGGGGGTGGCTCGAACTTTAGGCATAGTCAGTTTGAATAGCCTACCATGTAGAGGATGTCAGGGGGGTAGTGGTTGAATAGGGGCAAAAAGTTCTCATTACACTCCTAGGCGGTCAAAACGGCCAAAAACCAAAAAATTTAAAATTCTTATTTCGGCTATAACTCCGCCTCGTTCGGAGGTCCTTACACAGTCTTTACTCCCCGCATCCCACTTGTTCAAGTGCATAGACATTTATTTGCAGGTTTAATTTTCTCACATTTTTTTATTGCGAACAGAGTGCAGTTGTTCGTTTTGGGATCATGCAAATTGAAGCGTTTAAACTTTGAAGTTTATAGTAATACTAATCATCATCATCATTACATCCCTTCACAAATCCACTGCTGAACATAGGCCTCCCGCAAGGAATGCCACAAAGCACGGTCCTGAGCCACCTGCATCCATCGACTTCCTGCATGTCTTACCAGGTCGTCACTCCATCTAGTAGGGGAACGCCCTACACTTTGTCCGCCAGTAAGAGGCCGCCACTCGAGAACCTTTTTTCCCCATCGGTTGTCGGTTCTTCGAGCTATATGGCCGGCCCATTGCCACTTCAGCTTACTAATCCGTTGGGCTATGTCGGTCACTCTGTTTCTACTGCGGATATCCTCATTTCTAAGTTTATCACGCAGAGAAACTCCGTGCACAGCCCTCTCCATAGCTCGCTGAGCGACCTTGAGCTTCCTCATCCGGCCAGCAGTGAAGGACAACTGAGAGTTCCATAGGTCATCACTGGCAACACGCACTGGTTGTACAGTCTCGTTTTCAAGTTTTGAGGTATACCTGACGAGAAGATGTGCCGTAATTTCCCGAACGCTGCCCAGTCGAGTTGAATCGGACGATTGACCTGTCGGTCGAAGTTGGGCTTACCTAGTCGGACTCTTTGTCCCAGGTAAACATACTCGTTAACAACTTCGAGCTTAGTGCTCCCAACAACTATCGGCATAGGTGTGACATGGACGTTATACATGATCTTTGTTTTGTACATGTTCATCTTAAGACCTATCCGTCGGGAGGTACTATTGAGGTCATTGCGCATAGTGCTTAGGTCCTCCAGCGATTCTGCCATAAGAACTATATCGGCGGCAAGTTGAAGGTGAGTGATGTACTCGCCGTTGATGTTAATACCGTATCCTTTCCTGTCCTCGAAAACGTCTTCTAATGCAGTGGTGAAGAGTTTCGGGGATATAACATCACCCTGTCTTACACCTCTCTGCAGTTGGATAGGTTTCGTACTCTGGTTCTGTACTCGGATAGCCATCGTAGCCCTACTGTACAAACATTTCAGCACTTCGATATACCGACAGTCAACTTGGCACCGCTGAAGGGACTGCAGCACCGCCCAAATTTCGACGGAATCAAAGGCTTTCTCAAAGTCCACATACGCCAGACATAGTGGCAAATTGTACTCATCTGACTTCTGTACATTTGCCGAAGGGTATGTATGTGGTCTATGGTGCTAAAGCCTTTTCGGAAACCGGCTTGTTCGGGAGGCTGAAGTCGTCGAATCTGCACGATTCGTAATGACTTTAGAAAACAGCACGTAACACTAAAGTTCATCTATATTTCAACGCTTAAAGGTTTTTACTATATCATAGTAAAACCTCAGTGTATAACATATCACTTGTGCCATGGTAGAGTCGTACTATTAAGGATTCTTCCTCTCATTTCATTCGATTAGTCTTGCCGTCTTAAAAGTATTCTAAGGGAAATATCAATGAGGGCTAATAATTTTCCGCTCACCAGATGTTACTGGTAGCAACTGAGGTAAAGTTTATCTGTCATTGTCACAATCGACATTGAAAATTTTGGGAAAATTGCGTTTTATTTAAAAGCTTTTCGCTTCTAGTGTACGTTTTTACACAAAACGATGCCTTAGTATTGTGCTGTACCGTACTGTCAGCCAAAGGTGGTCAAAGATTTCCTTGCGATAAATCTCGGTTAAAAAAATGGATAATAGCTATACGGAGACGAAACTTCATCCCATCACAACATTCAGTAGTCTGCAAAAATCACTTCACTTCTGAAGACTATACATTACCAAAGGATTCAACGTGGCAAAATCGTTAGTATTAGACACCTATTTGAGTAAATCAATGTACTAATCCTATTTCCTTGAACATCGTTTCTACTGTCATGATCTCGTTGATTGTTAGCAACTCCTCGTTTGAAAAAAGAGGCAGTGCCAAGTGTGTTTTTCTGGAATATTTCTCATATTAATGATCAAAGAAGATCGAACGCTATCAAAGAGTCATTAGAAGATGACAAAAGAGAGAAGAACAAGAAAAGAAATTTGCATATAATCTTGACCAAAATATAGGATGTGAAGTGGAAATTGAAAGTATGTTCAAAGACATAGGGATACAGTGATCTACAGGTGATCTATGTAGTAGTAAGAATATTATGATAGCTGAAAAACAACCACATATTTATTCGGAAAAATGCAGTAGAAATATGGATTCGTTTTGTATACAAAATTTAAGTGGACCTAAGGAAGTACATTTCTATACAGGATGTGATGATTATGAGCATTTTATGTTCATATTTAGTTTATTTGGTGTGGAAGTAAATGAACTTAAGTATTATCCTACAATGAAACCATCGCACGGCGCTCGTGTACTCACTCCTTTCAATGAGTTTTTTCTCACAGTTATGAAACTTAGAAGAAACACATCAAATATAGAATTATCTTTTCGCTTTAAAATGAGTGAGTCATCAGTGAGTAATATTTTTATAACGTGGATTAACTACCTATACTGTAGACTGAAAGACCTAAATTTGTGGGTTTCTAAGAAAGTACTAGATAATAATATGAAAATTTTGGGCAAAACCAATACATGTACAATTATAAGAGATTGTACAGAAATAAACATTAAGAAACCCAAAAATACTGCTTCTCCCAATTAACTTACTCAAATTATAAATCAAGATCAACCAACACTCTTAAAATACTTGTTGGTGTTTCTGCACCTGGATGTGTAACATTTGTTTCAGATGCATATGGTGGGTCTATTAGTGTCAGACAATTATTTGAAAAATGTGGATTAATAGATTTGTTGCAGAATGGAGATATTATTATTGGTGACAGAGGATTAAACATTACAGTAAACATGCCTGAATTTAAAAAAAAAAACTAATGGACAGTTTGAATCACACCAACTACAAAGATCCAAAAAAATATCCTCAAATAGAATACATGTAGAAAGAGTAATAGGTTTGGGCAAGACATATAAAGTTTTGTCTTGTAAATTCACATCCACTTTAGTACCTCTGGGTAGCAGGATTATTTTTGTTTGCTTTATGTTGGCAAATTTTAGGTCAAATATTATACTATGACATATTAAATAAAACACTTTAAAAATATAAGTTCTTTTAATTTAACACTCCAAAGGTTAAGAGTTCCATGTTAAAGGAAAAAATGGTTTTGATTATTATAATGTTTATTATGTTCATAACAATAACTTAAGTAAAAATGAAAAAAGTAAATTAATAAAATCTATTTAATATTTTTTGCCCAATCTATATCATACATTTTTTGGCAATAAGAAAAAGATCTGTTATTAAAAAATTCTGTTATCTTGGGGATTATAATGTTGTTAATAATATTGTCATTCCTGTGCACCACAATGTTTTATTCATCACAATTAGTCCATATGAAAAAATCACAAACTGAGTTATTGCTGACAAGTAACTGGGTTTGTATCTGATAAAAATAATTACTGTTCTCATTAAGGTGTAGCTCGTTATTACCAATAAATATGTGCGGATAATTTTTAGGTGTTATCAAATCATTTTTTATTGAATAGGGACATTTTACTTCTAGTACTGTATCGTTATCTATTATTCCATCTGGGGATGTTCCAATGTGTCACAACTTTCCCCGACATGGCCTCATAACACTGAATAGCTAAATTTTCTTTGGACTTTCCCCACTGAACAGCTTCATTTTTTAAAGTTTTAGGAAATACTAAACCCTCTGCATATTTTGTTTTATCTTTTTTATCAGTGAATTTACATATTTCCCCAACATGTGACGCAGTGACACGTAGTGCCTTTTCTGCATGCCAGATTTTGTTTTTCTATAGTATTGGCTTGCTCCGGAGATACCTAAAATCAATAATGATAAGATGTTACTATAGAAATTAAAATTAAGTAATGCATCGAGGATAAATGAATAGGAAAAGTTAAAGCCTCACTTTAATTTTATTCAAGATGATTTGATAGTGGAGAGGTTTATCAAGGTAGGAATGATCATACACCAGTGCACTCATACATGCAATTTCAAATATTCCATTAAAACCCAACCGTTTTTTCTTTAAACTGCACTAATTTATAATCTTACTTTTAATTGAGTCACTTGAACACTCTTCATTCTTTCTATTAATTGGTCGTGGATCATATTACAAACTTGTCCTTTTTTTTTTAAACATGCTTTTTTAGGAGATAAATGCAAATTTCTTTTTTTGATTCATGCCATTTTTGTTTCATTTGTGTTGGAGTTTGCCTGATATGCCAATAACAAAGTTCTTTAAACTTAAGAATTGCATAGCATATTACACAAACATGCTTACAAACTGCCTGAGGGCCTTTACCAGCTACACACTCACAAACTGATTGCAATATACTTCCACTTTCAGAAAATGCAACAGACACAAAATAAGATACTGATTTTGTATTTTCAGATTGTACATGACCTTTAAAAAACAAATGTTGATCACAAATTGCACTCACTAATGATATTAGGTATTTGTTGATTAGCATAATATAACCCTTACGATGAACTGCTGCATATTCTGTAAGACCAGCATTATCTTTGTAACTTTCTAAGAAGTATGTGTTGATGTGTACTATATCGATATCAGGTTTTGCTGAAGTTTGGGTAACACTATGATAGTCACAATCTGTCGGCCATTCAATGCAATAGATTTGTCTTGATGAAATATCGTTTTCTTCGCCTCTTGAGCAAAAATTGTTGTTACGATCGTAATCTTCAAGCCTGTGTAAAGATCAAATTATTTAGTTTTAACAGTAAATTAGAAAATATAGTTATATCAATTTTAAAGAAATACTCATATTAAATAACAAATATAAAATAATTTAATTAAGTAAAAATAAAACAATAACATATTATTTAATAATTGTTACTACATACCTTTCAATTAATTGGGATTTAGTGCCACCTACTCTTGCATCTCTATTTTTTTAGTTCTTTTTTTAATTCTTCTACTTTTAGGAATCCATAGTTTGGTTTATACATTTTTAATTTAATTATTATAAAATTTAACAAAAATATATTAATCTTATAAACATTTTTCAAACAATTTAAATTCCCCGTTATGAAATCTGTCAAATAATTTACCTCCCTGTAAAGGCGCCGCCCTGGTGGCAGAAAAAGTCGTGGATGCCCTCATTGAATCTTGTGATTACCAACAGACATAATATGTAAACATTACACCTAAACATTTAACTAGCTGGCGACGATAAGCAACTAAGCGGCTGCCCACGTGTTGCTAGCATGTCCGAAGGGCGCTGCTACAGGGCTAAATATCTCGGCACACCGAGATCACTTCCCGAACTTCGCTCGCAACATCAAATGTCTGTTGAACTTCTTCGCGGAGATTTCATGGCCCGAATAATCATAATGTTCCTGCCCACACGCAAAATGTGCGCTTAGTTGTGGAGTTGCAGAATAGCCCGTCGTAAATTAACTAATTAACTACATTCCTAGTTTTGTCTAAGTAAATTTTGTGAAGGTACCCAATGAGCCCGCCCGTGGTGCGTTTCCTGACGCGCATCCTGCACCCGAACGTGTCGCGGCACGGGGACGTCGGCATCGACTCCGTGCACCACAACTGGTCCCTGGCGCTCACCATCAGCAAAGTTCTCATCTCCATACAGAGCTTGCTCACCGACCCATACACCACTGTGAGTTTTTTTTTATAGAATAAGGGTGACAAACGAGCACACAGTCCACCTGATGGTAAGTGGTTGCTGTGGCCCATAGACATCTACATTTATCCTCAATTAAGGATCAAAATTGCAGATGCGTTGTCACCCCTGAAGACTAAGATGGAATGCCTCGTTTCCAGGTAAAAGGGTATCCGGTTCTCTACACTCACCATACGAAACACAGGAGCGTTAAGCTGCTATTTCACATTGGTTTTCTGTGGCAGCGTGGTCCTACCCCGGTCGAGCCGACCCATTCGTGCTACAACCATAATATAGCTGCAGCGTGACTCGTCCTCGTGATTTCGTTATTAAACTTTTCTTGAGTAAACTGTGATCATCTATAGCTGCTACTAATGTTATAATTTATTTAAATAAGTAAGAGTGAAAAGTAAGCACACACTGATGGTAAGTGGTTGCCATAAACCATATTATATGGTCATACGGATCAGTAAGCTGAAGTGGCAATGGGCCGGCCATATAGCTCGAAAAACCGACAACCGATGGGGAAGAAAGGTTCTCGAGTTCTCGGGTTCCCATTAGATGGAGTAATGACCTGGTAAGTAAATATGTCACATCTGCGTGTTCTATTTTTCATAATGTATAATTTGACTTGATAAAATGACGCATATTAAATTAAATTAAAGTAATACAAAATATGAAACTTTGTCAGATTATTGTATGACATTTACTTACATAACACATACATATGTACAGAACACTTCTTAAAATCTCATCATCGTCATTACTACAGCCTATCAAAGTTCACTGCCCGACCTAGGCCTCCCTCATAGATAGCTTCAAACAGTAAGATACTGCCGCCCATTTCCTGTTTCAGTTTCCCGCAGTCGTCTCTTACGACGCCCGCGGGATGATTTTAAAGGGTAATGGATTCGGCGTTTCTAAAATCTGACTTTTTTAAATTTTATACGAATGTATGACATTGAAATTTTGCCATGTATTACCTACAATTTTCTAAATTAAAATAATAACGTTTATCTATACAAAATACGTATGTCGTACGTGAGATAGTTTGAAGGGAACAATTGCAATTACCCCTGTTTATTTTTCTTTGTATGATTTTTTATATCTCTTGTTTCTGTTTTGTCTTTCAATAAAGTGAATAAATAAAGTATTCAATTTTATATTCACTTACAATTTTTGAACTACGCTTAAAAATATGACTATTGACTGTATAATGATGGTTATACATTGTTTACATTCGTAAAATTGATTGGAACAAAATGTATAGTAATTGTAAGCATTTAATATGTAGTATAATTTTTGTACGCCATAAATGGCAAAACATGTAGCTCGTTTTTAAGTTTTTAACTCCTTTATATTTTTGCTCATGTTTTACAAAATAAATATCTTAATCTTAATTCGTAATCGAGGATAGATGTAGATGTCTATGGGCCACAGTAACCACTTACCATCAGGTGGATTGTGTGCTCATTTGTCATCCTTATCTTATAAAAAAAAGTAATAATTTTTCTGCAGGTGTGTATGGAGCCGGAATTGGGTGAGATGTACGTCCGAGATCGGGCGCGTTTCGAGAGTCTGGCGCGGCGATGGACTTGGCGCTACGCAATGCACGACATACTGCCCTACTAATGCGCATTAACAGTTATACGTCCATGCGTACAAAACACTGATAACGGATTAATTTTAAAAGTAGCGTTAAGATTAAGAACGCAGCCGAATTTGTCAGCGCTGCTCTATTAAAACTTAAAAAGTAAAAACCGACTTCAAAGAACTAAAACGAATATAATCGAAATTGGTTGAGGTGGTAAATAATTATTTGGCCATAAGTCGTTCTGATGCCCTTGCAAATTGTAGAGTTTGATGGTTTTCTTATGTATCCCATCATCAAACATTTATATGGGACCCCCCTGAGATCATGGTAAAGAATTATTACTGGACGTACTTAAAAATTATTCTGACGTATTTAGAACCTCCTCCATTTTCGAAGTCGGTTAAAATTAAGCTAACAGGACACACTAGCGGCGCATTCTCCTATTATTTCACACTAATATCAATAAACGTCCTTTTAACTATTGAGCTTTGTATTCACAATGATACCGCTGAGCTGAGTAAATATTTTTGAATAAACACATAATGGCATGGTTATTGGAATTGTGTTATAATTCTCCCAATGTTTATGACAGTGAAATCTGTCTCCGGTCGCATATGCGTTATATTTGAAAAATAGTGAAAAAAGTGCTGCATGCCGCGCTCAATAATATCAACTAATCGAGAAATGCACGCGGTATCGACAGCGATGAGACCTCGCAAAGGCAGATGTTGCTTCACTACGGCAGATGTAGAGTGCATATTATTAAGTAATAGAGACTTAGAGAAAGGAAGATGTGATCATTACCTGACGCGACGCGACAGATATACGAAGTGTCCACCTTGCGACATGAAATTTATTTCGCATTGTCACAAACGGCCTTACTTATAATCGTTGATTGTCGCTTGTTTCACTTAAGTATTAAGAGGAAATTAAAACTATCGCTGTGGCTCTGCGAGCGCTAGGCGTCCGATAAGGATAACTGCAGATCCGACTGAATAGCCTAAGTAAAAAGGCATAATTCGAGGTGTGACTCTCTACCATCTCCTCCTCCAATATTGGACCAATTTCAAAGATATTTCATAAACTGAATAAGAAGGATATACAATGTGTCCCTATGTTTTTCAGTATTAGTAATCAAATTTGATTACTAGGCCTCTGTTGACAGCGGGCTAAATAGGCAATTTTGAGCATTTTATAAGGGTTCTAGTGCTTATAAAGATAATATATCATCAAAAAGGAAAACATAGGGACGTAGAAGAGGTTGATATTTATTTTACTGTAAAAACTCTAAAAAAAATATTTCGAAGACATGTAAAGTTCGCCAACACGCATTGGGGCAGCGCGGCGGACATTTCCTTGCCCTAAAACCCTCTCAGAAATGAGAGGAGGCCTGTGCCCAGCAGTGGGACGTATATTTTTTAACTAACTTTTAATCATTGATATACAAAAAAACTTATATTGATTTATATAGGGTTTTTTGTACTTATATCAATGTTTTTAATTAAAAAGATGTCGAATGCTGGGCTTAATAATGTTGACAAATCAAAAGATGTATCGATATTAGTAATAACTGCTTCAAGACGGACTTCGGGCGTGGCTCTATCATAACTAACACTGGCAAGGGTACGGTATTTAGTGGTTATGCTACAAGAAACAATATTGAAACCGAAATCTAAATGAGGGCCATTAGGCACATAATAAAATTATTTGGTGCGAAAGCATCACGCAGTTATACCATACATTACTCTGTACTAAGTTGCAATCAAGGTGATGATACAAAAATTAAGTTAAACTAACTTCACGAAGGCCTTGATTTGAAATTCTCATAAGACCTTAATTGGAACTATAAAATCTAAAACCTTTATTAGAAATGAGAACCGTAAAGAAATTTGGAACCGCTTTTTCATTCATAATTTACAGAATCACAATGTACTAGTTATTCATATACACTATTATGCGAATTATTGTCTATCGTTAGCCCTGAATATCATTGTTCAAGCCGTTCACACGTCTGAACTTTATTTTATTTATAAGTTTGGTTTATATCATAGTAATATTCTAAGTCATACGTGCAAATAAGTTTTAGTGAGATTTATGACTGTTAAAGATACTTTCATCATATAAGAATCTCTTTAGATTGCATAAACATTAATTACATAACATTAATTTAATTATTCTACCAATAGCCAACCATTGCGTTTTCATATGTCGTCATTGTAACAGCCATCGGACATACTATTTGTACCTTTACCTTTCGACCCTCAAACTGTTAGCACGTCCTCAAAATATAACATTTTATATAAATTGTAAAAGTTTATTAAACCAAGTTTTTGTGATAATTCTAACCCCTCACGTGTCATGACACCCGCAGGGGACAGACAGCGTACGCTAGCCCACCCCGTGTGCCCATTTGGCAATTAAACACGCCTTGTCTTTAATCTATGTTGTTCAAAGATAAAACGCTGTTTTAATCTTTGAACAACATAGATTAAAGACAAGGCCGTAATGTAACGTTTTCGAATTGAGCATTTTCGAATGTTTTAACCGATTTATGTTTCGCCGCTTAAAAGGAGGTAGATATTAAAAAGTTTATGGTGTGATAAAAATGTATTGAAGGGGTGTGATTTTTAAATCTCTTTTGATATAATGTTGTATTGTTATGCAAATAAAACAAATACCTTTTTAAGTAACGGCTTAATTTCATAATCCTTACACTTTATGTACAAGAAACCAGCAAAGTTACGTCGATACATATCGCTCATCCAACAGAACAACGACTTAATTACGTTTTCGCTATTTTTCAGGAGAAGGGTTTCAATGTTTGGAATTGAGAATATAATAAAAATCTGACAAACACTTATGCCATTTTTTTTTAAACAAAAACAAAAATACAATTATGACATATAGACGCGGTTTGGAGATGAGAATAAAAACATGAATTTAAACAACGAGATATTCAATATAGTTTTTATTTGTCCATATAAAAGTAACATCAAATAATAGAATTAATTCTTTAAAAATAACAAACCCTACGTACAAAACAAAACGATACGGTAAATCTTTAAAAGAAACAAAATAGTTAATTACTATGAATTAAATTGACGTAATCACTCATCTATTACTATAATAATAATTAGGTCCGAAGAGAGGGGGAGGACACGGTAATCCTCGAATCCGGCAACTTGTTCTATCACCGGGAGGGCGACCATCTGTCCCAAGGAGCTGTCGGATTTATCGTCCACAAGTCTCTCGTTAACAACGTTGTAAAGATTGGGAGTGTGTTGACGAGGGTCGCATACCTTATACTCAGAATCACCAAACGATATTCGCTGAAGATCATACAGGTTTCCGCACCAATCTCTAGAGCCATGCATTCTTCCCAAACCCACTATACGGTGTTAATGGAAGACTTCAACGCAAAACCTAGGCACAAGAGAGAACGGTAAGCTCAAAGTAGTAAAATTCGGGATCAGGCAAATGAACCCAAGAGGCCAGCAGCGGCCGAATTTATGGAGAAAGAGGGACTCTTTATGATGAACTCTTTATTCAAGAAGCGGCCCCATAGAAAGTGGACCTGGTCGAGCCCTGAGCGTACGACAAAAAATGAGACTGACTTCATTACGACGGCCAGACGACAACTGTTCAGTGATGTCTCATGTGAAAACTGGCAATGTTAAGTTGGAGAGGTGTCGTCTAATGAAGTCAACGCTCCGTCCTCCTCGTGCTCTAATCCAAAGCCCCGAAAACTTTCAGCTCGAGTTGCAAAATCATTTTCAGTGTCTATATGAATGACAAGCTTGTGGAAACTGTCCATGCGGTTGGAGCTAAGTTCTACAAGACCCGTCGCAGAAGAACACAAAAACTCTCCGATCACACTCTTAATATCATGGCTGTTAGACGGGAAATGAAGCTGCAGTCTTCAGCAGATTTGACAGCATACAGGCAACTGAATACACAGATCTCCAAGTGCATGCGGCGGGACTTACGCAACTTTAATACAGCTCGTATTGAAGAAGCGATCGAGCGGAACCGGGTCTTCAAAGTCCTTGCCAGAGATCTGTCAGCCAGAAAGAGCCAACCGTCGAAGCTGAAGACCGAATGTAGCAGCATCGTTTCCGGGACACCTGTGATTTTGAGTGAGATTGAGAGGTTCTATGGGCAGCTGTACACGTTCTTGTTGGAGCCACACGCAAGTGTGAGTAACTATCCAAGAGCAAGTCTTATCCGACACTATTCCGATGATGTCCCGGACGTCAGTCCGAGCAAGACTAGAATGGCTCTCCAGCACCTTAAAACGGCAAGTCCCCGGGCAAGGAAGGAATTGCAGCGGAGCTTCTGAAAGCGGGTGGAAAACCGGTACTTGAAGTCCTTCAGAATATCTTTAATTCCGTCCTCCATGGTGGGACTAACTACTCCGGAGGCGTGGAGCAGAAGTGGTCTTGTTCTTCAAGAAAGGCGACAATGCTCTCTTGAAGAACTACAGACCGATTTCCCTTCTGAACCTCGTCTACGTGCTGTTTTCGAGAGACATTACGAATCGTCCCGCACGCAGACTCTACTACTTCCAACCTCCCAAAAGCCGATTTCCGAAAAGGCTTTAGCACCATATACCACATACATACCGTTCGGTAAATTGTACAGAAAACCGAAGAGTACAATCGACCACTTTGTCTTGCGTATGTGGACTACTAGAAAACCTTTAAGTCCGTCGAAATTTGGGCGGTGCTACAGTCACTTCAGCGGTGCCAAGTTGACTGTCGGTATATCGAAGTGGTGAAGTGTTTATACAGTAGGGCTACGATGGCTATCAGAGTACGAAACCTATCCAACTGCAGAGAGGTGTAAGATAGGGTGACGTAATATCCCCGAAACTCTTCACCGCTGCATTGGAAGACCATTTCAAGCTACTGGACTGGAAAGGATACGGTATTAACGTCAATGGCGAGTACATCACTCAGTTTCGATTTGCCGACGATATATGTAGTCTTTATGGCAGAATCGCTGGAGGACCTAAGCAATATGCTCAGTGACGTCAATAGTGTCTCCTAGCGGATAGGTCTTAAGATGAACATGGACAAAACAAAAGTCATGTGTAACCTCCATGTCACACCTATGCCGGTAGTTGTTGGGAGCACTAAGCTCGAAGTTGTTGATGAGTATGTTTACCTGGGACAAATAGTCCGACTAGGTAAGTCCAACTTCGACCGAGAGGTCAATCGACGGATTCAACTCGGCTGGGCAGCCTTCAGGAGATTAGGACACATCATCTCGTCAAGCATACCTCAAAACAAGATTGTTCAACTAGAGCGTGTTACCAGTGATGACCTATGGATCTGAGACGTGGTCCTTCACCGCTGTCCGTATGAGGAAGCTCAAGGTCGCTCAACGAGCTATGTAAAGGGCTATGCTCGGGGTTTCTCTGCGTGATAGACTTTAAAACGAGGATATCCGCAGTAGAACCAGATTGAGCAACATAGTCCAACGGATTAGTGAAGTAGCAATGGGCCGGCCATATAGCTCGAAGAATCCACAACCGATGGGAAAGAAAGGTTCTCGAGTGTGGCAGAGTCGTACCGGCAGGCGAAGTGTAGGGCGTCCCCCCACTCGATGAAGTGGTGACCTGGTAAGACATGCAGGAATTCAATGGATGCAGGTGGCTTGAGACCGTGCTTTGTGGCATCCCTTGGGGGAGGCCTATGTTCAGCAGTGGACTTGTGAAGGGCTGTAATGATAATAATGAATATTAATTACGCTATGTATACAAATATTATTATGAACTTGTCATATATAACAAGATAATCCATTGCAGTTTTTGACACAACGACATAATTGTCAAATGGGTTATTGTGGCACCAATAATGTTGAAATTGATTGTCATAACTTACATTTACGTCGCTGTAGCTCCCAACACGTTTGCACTTCACGGGGCTCTCCGCACGACTGTCAAATCCGCCGATATTTCCCCGTAGCTATGCAAAAACCGAGCCAATTCCCAAACGACATTCACGACCTCTAACGAAAACTACTGTAAGAATAATTCTGTCGTATTTTCTATAGAGAGAACTTCAGCAACGGGAACTTGTGACATTAAAATGTAAATTTCACCTTTTTGGTAGTTACGTCATTGTTCTATTGGATGAGCGATATATATACCGAGATTGATAATATTATAAAAATAGAATTTAATATTTATAAAGTAGACTCAAATATCTTAATTCATAACGAATCGATGCGTTTAAGTTTTATACATAGCTGGCATACAAAATTAAAAAGATATCATTGTTTACATTAGCGCTTACCGGTATCGTGCGACCTCACGAACGGTCCCTGACACTTGACGCGTAAAAACAAAATGGTTCGGGCACATGAGGGACTAAAGACTATAATTTCTTTGTACAATATCGTTCAATCATCATTATCATCATCATTACATACATTACTTCACAAGTCCTCTGATGAACTAGGCCTCCCCCAAGGAAAGCCACAAAACACAGTCATGAACCACCTGAATATGTTACCAGGGTGACACTACATCTAGTGGGGACCTCTCTACACTTCGCTTACAAGTATGGAGCTGCCACTCGAGAACAATTCCAGAGCAAATTTTAGTGCTAGAACTGCTGTGGTCTGAAGGGCCAGTACAATACCAGGCTGTGAGGCATTCCATCTTAGTCTTGCAAACAATGCATCTGCTGCCTCCTTTTTTAAATTGGAGGCAGGTATCCATAGGCTGCAACAGCCACTTACCATTAGGTGAACTTTAAGTTCGTTTGCCACTTCATTTTTATGAAATCTTTCAAGCGCGGATAATAACAGCGTGTAGTTATTTTTGTCCTATTTTCACTATTACGCTGCAAGAAACGGCAAGCGAATGACTCCTATTTAAAAAAAAAAGATAATCAGTTTAATTATTTTTATATGTGACAGATATTCTAGCCACTATTTATACTATACATGATTTCATTTCTACCAAGATTAAATTTTTTTGATTTTGTGCCTCATGCCTCAGAACCTTAATGGAATCTAGTGCTATGAGTGGGGGTTGAAAAAAGTGTTATAGATGATGGTAGAAAATAAAGAAACAAACGAAAGTTAGATCTCGAAATCTGCACTCGTTCAAACAGTATGAAATGTATGGCGCAACTTGGATCAGCATACGACAAGTCTTAATGAGGGCTAATAATTTTCGCTCACCTGATGTCGCTAGTTGACACTGAGGTGAAGTTTTTGTTAATTGAGTAGTTAGTTTTATGTAAAAGTTTATCAGTTTCTAGTGTATTAATTAATACACAAAACAATGCCTCAGTGGTTTGTTCTTTAAGTTTTTCCACATTTTAATTTTTTTCATTTTTCTACGTTTATGAAAATCTTTGGTTTGTTTTATTTATTTTTAATGTAATTAATATAAAATATAACAAATAGTACAGAAAGAAACATTAACCTTTACATTTTTCGAACAAATTAACTTCCCCGCTATGAAATCTGTCAAATATTACACCTCATTTTTAAGTGGCGCCGCCCTGGTGGCAGAATAAGTCGTAGATGCTCTCATACACTATTATACGTGGTAGAGCCATGTTATACGTGATAGAGCCATGTTGCAGCTATATTTGTAGTATAGTTGTAGCACGAATGGATCGGCTCAACCGGGGAAGGACCACGCTCTCACAGAATACCAGCGTAAAATAGCATCTTAACACTGCTGCGTTTCGTATAGTGAGTGTAGAGAACCGGCAGTGGCGAAGCTAGGGCTCCAAACTAGGGCAAGCTCAAGTTATGGTTTTGTTTTTTAGCAGTTTTATAAAATTTACCTTTTCTCTTTTTCGATTTTACCTTTTCCTCGCCGATTAGCACTTTAACACACTTCAATTCATCACAAAGAACACTGTTATCCTCCATTTTCACTAAAAATCTATAAAAAAGCATAAATTTTCAACTCGCAATATTTATTCGCTCAAGTAAACATACAGAGTAAACATTGAAATGTGAAGTGAACTTGCAAAGGTATCGCCCGCGCTTGACTAACGACTAACTTCACACTAAAAGCCGGGCTTTTCGCTACATACAAATTGCTATATAAACAATCGCAGTTAAATTTCATTATAGAACATTTTGCCACAGGTTAGAAAGGGAGCGATCGTCTTCTCGAAAGCCCGGTAAAAGCCCACGCGTGCGAGTGAGATGACTAATTTTTATGACAACAGTATCGCGCAGTTTTGCCGCGTGTTGACGTTATAACGCCTGTGTAGAACAGGACAGCGACAGAGAAGCGCGCGAGAAATTTGAAATAGTTTGAAACAGTTTACGAGTTATTTTATTAGTTGATATTATTGATTGAGCAGTTTGATAGCGAAAGCCCGGCTTCTCGGCTTCTATGGAGGCTTCGCTACCGAGAACCGGAGACCCTTTTTACTGGAAAAGAGGCATTCCATCTTAGTCCTCACGGGTGACAACGCATCTGCATTTTGATTCTTTGTTGAGGATAGATGTAGATGTCCATGGGTCACAGCAACCACTTACCATGAGGTGGACTGTTTGCTCGTTTGTCACCCTATCCTATAAAAAAAACTATGTATAGTCTTATTGTAAAAGGTACTGTCAAAGAAGTAGAAGCCGTGCATAACGAAATTTATAATATTGTTATTGATAATGTAAGCTAAATTTATTTATAATATTATGAAATAAATACATATATTATTTCAAAGTAATTTCTTTTTAATCTGGAACTTTACTTTTGAGTGTAGATTTTGTATTATTTATTTTTTTCCAAATTTCATACAACTTCTTACAGTTACAAAGCAATGGTAAACAAACCCCGCTTCCCGGAGCCCTACAATAGCCAGGATAGGGCGCTTCACCTTTTTGTAGCCATTTTCTTGTTTCTGGTAATAGAGGGCCTGTTTTATCGATGAGATCTCTAAGGTCTTCTATTCCTATTTTATAAATTATAGCTTGCAGTTTTAAACTTCCTGGTACGAAGTAATTAACATATATAATAGAAAGAAACGCCTAAAAATATTATGTAATATTATTTACTATATCTACATTCTACATGATAATATATTAATGACTATACTACTTTATTTTTACCTCTAAATTATTCGTCTGTACATACATTTCCGCCTCGGTTTAATCGGTATAATAATTACGATTACGCCGTTCGTTTTAAAGACAACGTATTTCATGGATATTTAACGGTCATATTAAGTTGCAATCATGCGGAAAGCTATAAATTACTAGCTGGCCGCCCGCGACTTTGTTCGACTAATGCCGATTCTAAAATTAATTAACCATAAAAAAGCTACTTTATCCTTGAGCGAGTAAAAATTTTTGTATCAAACGTTTTGGAAATACTTTCATTGTACGTACAGCTAAGGAGTAGAATTCTTTAAGTCAAGAATGAATAGGTTACTTCTAGGTAAGCGTGCTCCATCGTCGACCGCATCATCGCTTACCATCAGATATTGGTCAAACGCGAGCCTATGCATAAAAATCAAATTATGATACATACTTAGTATGCATTATAAAATCTTAGATTACCTCAAAGCTTCTCTGTGTATTATATTTGCAATGGTGTTGGTATTTGGCCAGTGGCGTTGCTATGTAACCAAGGGCCCCGGGGCAAAAATGAAATTGGGGCCCTATTTAAACCAAACTAAATACTTTAAAGCTGCAAAACTACTTCATCATCAGCTCCTTCTCGCCCACTGCAGGGCATAATAAAGCAAAGCTACTTACTACTAAGTATTATGTGTAACGTATAAACAATGACGAAGTAGATTACAGTTAATAATATAGGCAGACAACATAACAGTGGAAGAGCCACACGCGGCAGCTTTTGCTGTTGCACGGGTGGGCCAGACTATATGGAGTGACGACATGGTAAGACATGAAATGTAATGAATGGGTGGACCAGCTCGAACCGAGGAGGTACCACGACCTTACAGATAACCAGCGTGAAGTAGAAGTTTACTTCGCCTGGTAAGTGCAGGTTGTCGGAGGCCTAATCCCTCTCCCCTCTTAACATGGTAGTGTAATTAAATAAGAAACCATCCCAGGAGGGAACCAGCACCCCTGGATTAGAGAATCCCTGGCTGAGCATCCACGCCCAAGCTACCCTACTTTTCCTTAGCGCGGGTGCTCAGGTTGCCTCGAGTATCCTGGGGGGAGGGGGGGGGGGGAATTCCGCTTAAGACTAATACTGCTCGTGGCAAGTAGAGCAATAAGACAAAGGTGACCCCTGCCACGCTATCCGTGAATTTCTGCAACGTCAGGGGATTTCATTCGAACGTTAACGCTATATGCTCTTTGTAACCGAGACATAGGTGTCCTCTCCGGTCGATACTTCTCTCCTATCCGGGGTACAAATTAGAACACCTTTGTGCCTCGGGCTGGAATTTGCGTATACGTCAGAGAAGACATCTGTTCTCGACGCCTCGGCAGTCTTGAAGGTCAGCGACGGCCATCCTCACGTCTACGGGTGCCTCTATAGGTAATACCGACACAGACCAACTCATCGACCACATCCAAATCTCTGCAGAGATCGTGATCCTTGGTGATTATAACGGCCACCACGCTGAATGGCTTGGTTCTCGTTTAACCGATCATGCAGAAAGATCTGTTTATGACTTTGCCTTGGCATATGGTCCGACACAAATGGTTACTTCGCCTACGCGGATTCTAGATGTGGAGGATCGTGCACCTTCCCTGTTGGACCTTCTGCTGACCTCTCATCCGGATGGATATCAGGTCTCCGTCGACGTCTTGGCTCATTGGACCATTGTCTGATCCGGACTATGGTGCCACTCACACTCCAATCGCGGTTGCGTTCTGCAGATCACCGCCGTGTTTGGCACTATAGGTCAGTCGATTGTGACAGGATGCGGTCTTTTTTTGCATCCTTCCCTTGATGATAGGGGCCGTTATACTTCTCGCCGGATGATCCCAACGTGATTCTGTCGCTGATGTGGTACTTCAGGGAATGGAACTCTTTATTCTATCATCTTTGGTGTCTGGTTTGGTCGCTCCTGGAAAATTGCATCGCGCTATAATAGGAGTGCTTCACCAGCGCTGTTAAAAAGAAGTATAATTTCGCTTTCAGGTCGGTAGGATACGGTTTACACAGCGCTCGGTAGCACTACTCTCCCTACACGTCAAGTCGAGTGGGCCTGATGGAGTTCCTCCCATTGTGCTGAAGACGTGTGCGCCCTAGTTGGCATCGGTCGTAACGTGTTTTTTCTAAAACTCTTTCTCCTTGTAGTCCCGAACTCAAAGAAGACAGCTTTAGTGCATCAGATCCCTAAAAAAGAACCGAAAATCGATCGCTCTGACCTATCCAACTTGTTCTCCAAAATAATGAAAACCGTTGTGGACTGCCAGTTCATGAGGTTGAGGATCACCAACTGAAAAGTAATCACCAGTATGATTTACGTCGGGGTTGCTCAGCTGGTGATCTTCTGGCTTACCTGACTTATAAATCGGCGGAGGCAGAGAGGGAGACCCTGGCCATTAGTTTGGACACAGCGAAGGCCTTACCCTTGAAGACCCGATCGAAGGATCGGGTATGGCACAAAGCGCTTCTTTCGAAGCTCCCTTCCTATGGGCTTCCCGAGAATTTGTGCAACTGGATCGGCAGTTTTCTTGCAGATTGGAGCAACAAAGTCGTAGTAGAAGGTGAATGCTCCATTTACAAGCCTATTTATGCTGGTGTCCCACAAGGCTACGTGCTATTGTCACCTACGCTGTTTCTTCTGCTTATCAATAATATGTTGCAAGCCAGTAACGTGCACTGGTGATGATTTTTACACTAGCTGTGCCTATATCACTCGGGAAAACGTCGCCGAGTACCGGAACAAACTTGTGTCTGAAGTAGAGTCTTTGCCGGATGAGGTCTCGGATTGGGGCGACTAAATCTAATTAAGTTCAATGCCCAGAAGACACAAGTTTGCGCGTTTACCACTAAAAAGAACCCCTTTGTCGTAACTCCTCAATTTCAGGGCAATCCCCATGTTATCTCAGCCAATATCGGAATCTTCGGCGTAGACATATGGAATAACGTGCAATTTCGTGGTCACTTGGAAGGGAAGGCTGAATTGGCCTCTAAAAAGCTTGGTGTGCTCAGCAGAGCGGGACAGTATTTTATGCCGGCATACTGCTTACAACTTTACAAGGGGCAGGTTCAGCCTAACATGGAATACTGTTCTCATCCCTGGGCCGGAGCTCACTAGTACCAGCTCCTTCCACTTGACCGCATCCAGCGCAGAGCGGCTCGAATCGTCGACGACAGGAAGGAGTGATATGGAACAGAGTGGCTTAAGAAAGAAATGAATGTTAAAGGTTTGAGGAGACCTTTGCCGACTGGCAAACAGATTTGCAGACAATAAGCAAGAACCAAATACTAGACTAGACTAAGTTTTAATCATTTATATGTAATAGAATACTAGTTTGATCTGAATAAAGTAAAGTAACAGCCTATATACGTCCCACTGCTGGGCACAGGCTTCCTGTCATTTCTGAGAGGGTTTAAGGCAAGGAAATGTCCGCCGCGCTGCCCCAATGCGTGTTGGCGAACTTCACATGACTTCGAAATGTTTTTTTTTTTCTTATTTCTCAGACATGCAGGTTTCCTCACGATGTTTTCCTTCACCCACAGAAGAAATAATAGTTCAAGAACAGAAGGATCACTCTGATAGATAACTTGCGTGTTTAAACCTAGTTCTTTCTTTTTCTTTTTGTGGCGGTTTGGTAAAATTCGCCAATGACGTATTGAGTGGAAAATGCAAGCTTATGAGTTTAATTAAAATAAGAGTCTGTGATAATACAAGGATTTAGTTTTCCTCCTAGAATTTAGACAAATCTATCTGTTGAATTACATAGAACAAATGACAAACACATGTGTTAGAATCTTATTAGTATGTTAAAAGCGACAAGGATTTAAAGTTTCATGTTATTAGTATTAATAAAATCACATAAAATATACACAAAAGGAGTACTTGTATATGTCAAAAGAGAATTAAAATCTATAGGTCGAGGAATATACGGAGGAAGGTAATCATAAAGGGAGGAGGATAGTTTGGGACAGTTGAAAAAAATATGGGTTGTGGAGCCTTCATCTAAGCCACATTCACACAATGAGCTATCCCTAACTCTGATTTTTGCCAGATGTACATGTGTACAGGCATGTCCAATTCTCAATCTACAGATGATTGAAGTTGCATGTTTATTTGCTTTATTAAATTTAAAAAAACCAAGGCTTGGGAGGAATAACCTCTTGGATGGCAGCATAGTACTTACCCTTAATATTTTTGGATACTTCCCACAATTTATTCCAATTTTCATTCAGCTTCCTTTTAGCTAGCAAAATTTGGTCATGTGAGTAAATTAAATTTTGTAGAATGCCATTAGCAATTGCATTTTTAGCGAGAACATCAGCTGTTTCGTTTCCATAGATACCACTGTGGCCAGGGATCCAGGCTACTGAAACATGGATTCCTTTAAGATGGCATCTGAATAGGGTATTTTTTATTTTGAGAATTAGTGAAATTTATGTTTGTTATGGAATTGATTGGACAAAATAGCTAACAAGCAACTTTTTGAATCTGTGAAAATAACTGTTTTATTAAGATTATGTGACTTGACATATAACAAAGCTTCACTGATTACAGTTGATTCACCAGTAAAAGTGGAGGATAGTGAGGGGCATTTAAAGTTAAGAATGATTTTGAACTTAGGAATCCAAACAGCATCTCCAGGATACTCTTCATCAGACTGTTTGGAAGCGTCTGTGTACATAACAAGCCAATCTCTAAAGGTTTTTTTTCTACAATTTCTTTTAATTTTAAATTTGCCATTGGAGAATCCTTTCTATACCTATATCTAGATGAATGTCAGATTGCTAAACAATTGCCTCATAAGGAACATCAAAAAGTGGATTTATTTTTTATTTAAAGATTGAGTAAGGAAGCTGAAGAAAAATTACAAAACTTTTAAACAAGCAGGGAGAGTCCTTATGGGTCCAGAAACGGCCAGATGAGATATACTCTGAAAGAAGATGCAATTTAGAAATTAGGGGATGATCTGAAAGCTGGCAGATCTATACATAATATGTATAGAGCTATCAAATTAGTAGTTTTTAGTAGTAAGTTTTAGTCTGTCTGTCTGTCTGTCTTTCTGTCTGTCTGTCTGTCTTTCTGTCTGTCTGTGTATTCCGGATTCACGCAAAAACTATTGGACCGATTTACATGAAATTTTGTATGTAGGTAGTAGCAACATAAAGGCTACTTTTTATCCGATTACGGAACTTCGAAAAAAGATGGTTAAGTATTTTCCTTACATTAGATGTCAATTTTCTATTAAATCTCTGTTATAGGCGGTATGACTGGTTTTTCAAATAAATACCATATTTATAAACAAAGATTAAAATATAGTTATAGCCTTGGTAAAATAATTTGAAACTACAATGATTTATTATCAAAACAGCGCCATCTGTCATCAAATGGAAAAAGTAGTATATTTTGCCTTCAGTTACATAGTTATAAAGTAAATAATATAAATAACTTACAAAAATTTAAATAATTAGATTTTTAAAATTATTTTAAAATTCTAACGTATAGTTTTTTACTATTTTTGTTATTTTATTTTAAAAGTGTAATAATTTCAATAGATAAAAATGACGTTCATATCAAAAATATCATATAAAATTGATAAGGTTTTTCTTAGAGTATTTATAATAGCTTGCTTATTCAACACTCTAAGAGATTTTTATATTGTTCGCTTCTATCGCTGATATTACTAGATAGTATAGTTTTAGCTTTCATTATTTCATCTAACAATAGCGCCATCTACTTACTTATAAATAAACTAAAATGGTTAGTCATGATAAAATTAAATAATAGAATCATACTGAATATACGATGTAAATAATTGAAAATTCGTTCGTGGCATCATTGGATGTGTAATTACTAGGTAGGTAGATGTGGTCAACAATCATGCAAAAGCTTAGTTTCAGTTTTTATGAATTGTATTTAAACAAATACCAGGACCGTGTAGTTCGCCATGAGATTTCATCATGGCACGGGAGCAAGACGTGTACGATTCCCTCGAGGATGAATCTGTTGATTGATGTTACATCAATGTACATATATCAATGTAATGTATGTAAGCTATTTTTTACTTTTCATGGGGCAATATATGCAGTTTATATTTCATTCATATTTTCGGGTATGTTCTTTTTTGTTTTTACTCTACCGTAAATATTAAGAGTTGCAAAGATGAGTAGAACACATTATCGTCAGCCTATCAAAAGTCTACTAAAATTAACATAGGCCTCCCCCATAAATTGTCAAGTGGTTGGATATTTGCTATAGTTGCCACGCTTGGTAGGCGGGTTGGCCACCGCAGCTATGATTATTTTGATCTGTTGTCAGGAAGATATTATGCTGCCCATCTCCTGTTTATTTTCCTATATTGCCCCTTACGATGGGACGGTATGAGGTGGCAGATTTTCTTTCACCTGTGGTGGTGAAAGAGAATCTAGCGAACATTTTTCTACTCCCGTTCATGAGTTTAGTACTTCCCACGTTCACTGTGAATACGATTTATAAGGAATAAAACAAATTTTAAGGATTTTTTTTTGCGTTTAATTTTAACTTTTTTTAATTTCCGATGTTTTGTGCACTTTACATCACCCATGGTAACGGGAGGACTGAGGTGTGTGACCACCTGATGTCATAGTAAGAATATAATAGAATAGAATAGATGCAGTAGTTTTAAAGTTGGTAAAAATTACTGCAGTAGTATGCTTGGGTTTGAATTTAATTTTATTAATTATGGGGTCCTTAGCAGATGGTAGCACTCAGCCATCATCCCTATTTAAATTAGGATGTTTTTGAATTTCAATAGCCTCGCGAATCATCATTGGTAGGAATCGGTGTTCTAATGCAAAGATTTGTTGTCTATCAGATCTGATATAATGGTTGGGACGATACTAAACATATCACTGACGTATGACATGACATACTTTAGATTTCCCGGAGCGTCGGTGCTTCACATTAACGATATGTTCCTTTACGCGGGTTTTTATGGAACTTTTATCCAAAGATGCGTAAAAACCCCCTCGTAAAAAAGTTAAAATTAAACGTGATAAAATCCGTGACATTAGTTTTATTCCATGTGTAGTATGTACATTATTATTGAACTGCATTTATGAAATTTTGAAGTCTATTCGAACGTAAAAAAATATCTACATCTATTTTATGGTACTAATCTATATTAAATAGGACCAATGATATGAATTAAATATTTCAAATAAACATTATACCGTAAATTGATAGAAGACCATGAAATTCATCATTATTTTGTTAAAACTAAATTGACTTTAATTATGAATGAACGTAAAGAGTAAAATGTAAATAATAAGAATACATTTTGATTCCAAGACAATTTAACTTTCTTCTGGATACATCGGAAAACACGCCCGATATATAAAATAGTAGGTATTTCTAGACATATACATATATGCACGTATTCCTGTAGCTATTACATCTGTGCCAAATACAAATCATCTACGTCTAATAGTTTTTTAGAATTCAAAAAAAATCTTTGACAGATATAGAGACACAGACACCGAGGTGACTTAAAAGTAATCGAGTCTTGCCGGATAAGGTCTCGGATTGGGGCGACTAAATCTAATTAAGTTCAATGCCCAGAAGACACAAGTTTGCGCGTTTACCACAAAAAGAACCCCTTTGTCGTAACTCCTCAATTTCAGGGCAATCCCCATGTTATCTCAGCCAATATCGGAATCTTTATGCTGACATGGAATAACGTGCATTTCGTGGTCACTTGAAGGGAAGGCTGAATTGGCCTCTAAAAGCTTGGTGTGCTCAGCAGAGGGACAGTATTTTATGCCGGCATACTGCTTACAACTTTACAAGGGCAGGTTCAGCCTAACATGGAATACTGTTCTCATCCTGGGCCGGAGCTCACTAGTACCAGCTCCTTCCACTTGACCGCATCCAGCAGAGCGGCTCGAATCGTCGACGACAGGAAGGAGTGATATGGAACAGAGTATTAAGAAAGAAATGAATGTTAAAGGTTTGAGGAGACCTTGCCGACTGGCAGATTTGCAGACAATAAGCAAGAACCAAATACTAGACTAGACTAAGTTTTAATCATTTATATGTAATAGAATACTAGTTTGATCTGAATAAAGTAAAGTAACAGCCTATATACGTCCCACTGCTGGGCACAGACTTCCTGTCATTTTTGAGAGGGTTTAAGGCAAGAAATGTCCGCCGCGCTGCCCCAACGTGCGTGTTGGCGAACTTCACATGACTTCGAAATGTTTTTTTTTCTTATTTCAGACATGTAGGTTTCTCGACATGTTTTCCTTCACCCACAGAAGAAATAATAGTTCAAGAACAGAAGGATCACTGATAGATAACTTGCGTGTTTAAATCTAGTTCTTTCTTTTTTTTGGCGGTTTGGTAAAATTCGCCAATGACGTATTGAGGGAAAATGCAAGCTTATGAGTTTAATTAAAATAAGAGTCTGTGATAATACAAGGATTTACTTTTCCTCCTAGAATTTTGACAAATCTATCTGTTGAATTACCTAGAACAAATGACAAACACATGTGTTAGAATCTTATTAGTATGTTAAAAGCGACAAGGATTTAAAGTTTCATGTTATTAGTATTAATAAAATCACATAAAATATACACAAAAGGAGTACTTGTATATGTTAAAAGAGAATTAAAATCTATAGGTCGAGGAATATACGGAGGAAGGTAATCGTAAAGGGAGGAAGATAGTTAGGGACAGTTGAAAAAAATATGGTTTGTGGAGCCTTCATCTAAGCCACATTCACACAATGAGCTATCCCTAACTCTGATTTTTGCCAAATGTACATGTGTACAGGCATGTCCAATTCTCAATCTACAGATGATTGAAGTTGCATGTTTATTTGCTTTATTAAATTTAAAAAAACAAGGCTTGGGAGGAATAACCTCTTGGATGGCATAGTACTTACCCTTAATATTTTGGATACTTCCACAATTTATTCCAATTTTCATTCAGTTTCCTTTTAGCTAAAAATTAGGTCATGTGAGTAAATTAAATTTTGTAGAATGCCATTAGCAATTGCATTTTAGCGAGAACATCAGCTGTTTCGTTTCCATAGATACCACTGTGGCCAGGATCCAGGCTACTGAAACATGGATTCCTTTTAAGATGGCATCTGAATAGGGTATTTTTATTTTGAGAATTAGTGAAATTTATGTTTGTTATGGAATTGATTGGACAAAATAGCTAACAAGCAACTTTTGAATCTGTGAAAATAACTGTTTTATTAAGATTATGTGACTTGACATATAACAAAGCTTCACTGATTACAGTTGTTTCACCAGTAAAAGTGGAGGATAGTGAGGGCATTTAAAGTTAAGAATGATTTTGAACTTAGGAATCCAAACAGCAGCTCCAGGATACTCTTCATCAGACTGTTTGAAGCGTCTGTATGACAAGCCAATCTTTAAAGGTTTTTTTTTCTACATTTCTTTTAATTTTAAATTTGCCATTGGAGAACCTTTCTATACCTACTTATATCTAGATGAATGTCAGGTTGCTAAACAATTGCCTCATAAGGAACATCAAAAGTGGATTTATTTTTATTGAAAGATTGGGTAAGGAAGCTGAAGAAAAATTACAAAACTTTTAAACAAGCAGGAGAGTCCTTATGGGTCCAGAAACGGCCAGATGAGATATACGCCGTACACATCATTAATCCTTCGAGCTGTTTCTGCAGTACTGGTGCCACCAGAACTTGTACTGTAAATATACTGTACTCGAATTCTTATCCAAAGAGGAGATATTTCAGATCAAAGTGGTCAGTACAACAAAACGCTAATTTCATATGTAAGGACCTAATAGAATAAAGGAGAGGACTAAGCACTGAGCCTTGTGGAAGTCCTTTCCATATAGTTTTTGGAGGAAGCAGGAAATTTTGAATATTTATAGATATGGTTCTAGAAGAGAGAAAGTTAGAGACATAATTGACTATCCTCACTGGAATGCTCAGATTAAGCATTTTCTGCCTGAGCACAGGAAGAAGCACATTATCATGTGCAGACGAAATATCCAAGAAAACTCCTATGAGAAATTCCTGTCTTGAAAAAGCAATACGAATATCTGTGACCAAAGTACTAAGGCTATCCATGGTACTTAAGCCTTTTCGGAAACCGAATTGGCTTTTAGGTAAGACATTATTCCTTTCCGAAAACCATTCCAAGCGATTTTTTATTTAATGTTCCAAGATTTTTGCCAAAGTACATGAAAGACCAATAGGTCGGTAACTGGAAGGGTCATTGCTAGACTTACCTGGTTTGAGGATGGGCAAAATGATTTGGAATTTCCATTCAGCAGGAGGAGCACCAGTAATATAAATAAAATTTAAAATGGATAATAAAACAGTTTTAGTATTCTCGCTACTATTAATTATAAACGAATAAGGAATCCCATCAATACCTGGCGAGGAGTCTTTAAGGCCATTGAGAACAATTCCTGAGAAGAAAAGGGGGATCAAATTTATCATATATTTGTAAAGAAGCAGAATTAAAAACTAGGCATTCAACATAAGATGGGACTGTTTATGGTGCAAGTTTATTGGAGAATTCATTTATCCATGGGGAAGGATCATTCGAAATTACATTTTCACTGAAAACTGCACAGCGATATTTTTTAAGATTTCTCCAGACCAAAGATGGGAGAGTCCTAGGTGACAGTGACTCACAGAATTTAAACCAACCAGTTCGCTTTTTGGCTGACAGTAATTTTAAGGTTTCTGCAGCAATTTTTTTATAAGAGATATAATTCTCTGCAGTCATAGAACGGGAGTATATTAATTCAGCCTCTTTTCTTCTCCTACAAGCTGCTGAACAATCTTGGTCCCACCAAGGAGGGGAAGGATAATTATTTTTTAATGGTTTTTTAAGGAGGGGATTGACTTATTAGCAGCAGAAAGAATTGCATTTCTGAACTCTATATATACAGGAACAATGTTATCCTTGTTAATTGAAGAGTTGAAACCTCTCGTTCTAAGACTGAAGAATATAATTGTCAATTAGCTTTGGATAGATTATACTTTAGTCTGGGGCAAAATGGAAAATTTATTCTAGGGGAAGTAGGAGGAGTGATGAATATAGATAAATGGTCACTGCCATGGCTAGAAGGTAATATTTGCCACAAAAGAAGGGAAGCAATATCTGGGGAACAGAGAGTTAGGTCAACGGCACTTCTAACATTTTGTAATGGGGATACTCGACGAGTAGGAGACCCGTCATTTAGAATACAGAGATTAAAATTATCAATAAGATCTAAAAATAAAGGAGCCAGTGAATCACAAAGATAGGAGCCCCAAACAGTATGATGCATATTAAAATCTCCTAAAATAACCATAGGAGGTGACAGAGAAGAAATGAGTGTTGCAAGTTCTGTTAAGACATTTTCATCAGGACTAGGAATGTAAACAGGGAGAATAGAGATATCAAGGGCCTTAATAGCAATAGCATTTATAATATTGCTGGATTATGAGAAGGGAGAGAAATTTGTGAAAATGTAACTGTTCTTGAAATGAAAATAGAGGTACCAGCACGACCATCACTCCTATCATCCCGGAGGCATGCATAGCCTGTAACCCTAAAATGAGACTCAGGCCTAAGCCACGTCTCCTGGATGGCAAGAATGAAGGGATAAAATTTATTAATGAGGTAAATGAGTTAATTTTTTTATTTCTAATGCTCCGACAATTCCATTGAAGAATTGTTGGGACTGCGTATGTTACGGGCTAAGGAGGAAAGCTCAGTAAGTTTCTGACGAAAATTACATGGAAGTTCAGTATCACTAAAACGGGATAACATACTAATTCAGTTGAGTTCAGAATCACTGTGGACAGTTGGTATCATTGCCTTACATACACAAAACAGAAAAATAAGAAAGTTGTGTTTGTTCCAATAAATGACCATCGCTTGGAGAGGTTTAGAAGTAATATAATAAAAAGACTTTCATTTAAAAATAGTGCTAATTATTTGTATGGTATGTTATTTAAAATTATAACTTGTGAATTTAGTAGAATATTTATTTCTAAAACTTTCTCTTTTAACAGTCGCAAATCTTTTAATGAATGGGCGACAGTAGGAATTTATAAAAGTAGGCGAAAGTTATATGAGCTTTATAATGAAAGATCATATAATACTAGTGTTATATTTAGAGATTATGTAAAAACATATTCTAAAATATTTAAAAAGTGTGCTTCACAGCTAAGGCTTTACATTTAAGTAACAAAATTAAAGCTGCATCCAACAAAATTAAAATGAATTGGAGAATAATAAATAGTGAAACGGCAAGGTCAAACCGCGCAACTCGGATTTTCAATTGAATATTAACAATAGTTTAACTCGATCTGATCAAGAAGTTGCTATGGCTTTGAGAAACATTTTCTGATGTTCCTTTTGACAACAAAATCATTAAATTCTTCTCCTACTGTCGCCGAATCATTACTTAAACAAAATGTAAAGGCTTGTTCAAATACTTTTAAATTCCATAGAGTATTGCCAAAAGATATCGTTAAATATTTTAAAACTATTGATGTTAAGAAAACGGCAGACTTATGGGGGATTTCCGTTAAAGTTATTTTATCTATAATAGATATAATAGCACCTTATCTAGCCACTATATTTAATACAAGCGTCGAATCTGGCGTGTTTCCTGATTTAATGAAACATAGTAAACTCATACCTTTATTTAAATCTGGTAGTACAATAGACCCCGCCAATTTTAGACCGATTTCTGTACTACCAACATTTAGTAAAATTTTTGAAAAAATAATTTTAGATCAGATCTTAAGTTTCTTTAATATTAATAAATTGCTACATAAAAATCAATTCGGTTTTACAAGGGTCGCTCGACAACTGACGCTGGAGTTGAGCTTATTAAACATATTTTTGTGCATGGGAGAATTCGGAGGATGCTTTGGGTATATTTGTGACCTTTCCAAGGCCTTCGACTGTGTTCACCATGAGACATTAATCAGGAAGCTTCAGTACTATGGTGTCAAGAACACAGCGCTTAAACTTATTATTTCATATTTAAGTAATAGAATGCAGAAAGTTATTATCAATGGTAAAAGTTCTTCCGGGTCACCTGTACTAATGGTGTCCTCAGGGCTCGATTCTCGGCCCATTCCTATTTCTGGTATATATTAATGACTTACCTTCCTTGTAGGATAATCATGATATAGTATTATTTGCTGATGAAACTTCCTTGATTTTTAAACTTAAACGTCAATCATTTAAATGTGACGAAGTGAATAATGCTATATCAAAATTAGTGCATTGGTTTAACGTTAATAATCCACATTTAAACGGAAATAAAACTAAATGTATTAAATTTACAACAACGAATGTTAAAAATCTGGGTACCAATGTGTTTTAAATGGGGAAGAACTGAGCCCTGTTGAATCCACTGTTTTCTTGGCATCACTCTCGACGCAAAGCTTCAGTGGGGCCCCATATATCAAACTAGCAAGCAGACTAAGTTCTGCAGCGTATGCTGTAAAAAATATTAGAGGTCTCACTAGTGTCGAGACAGCTAGACTAGTTTATTTCAGTTATTTCCATATCATAATGGCTTATGGGATTTTGCTATGGGAAATGCGGCTGATTAAGAAACTATTTTGTTTTACAGAAGAGGCCATTAGAGCTATTTACAACCTAAAACCGAGAGAGTCTCTTAGAGATAAATTTAAAGAAATAAATATATTAACTTTGACCTCTCAGTATATTTACGAAAATTTAATGTATGTTCACAAAACAAAGGTAGTTTTAGTAAAAAGTGATATACATTCTGTAAACACTAGGAACAAACACAAGCTAGTGATACCAGTTTCTCGACTCCACAGAGTCAGTAATTCATTCTTGGGGCAATGTATACGCTATTACAACAAGGTCCCGGAAAGTGTACAGGCTCTCTCTCTATTACCAAGTTGAAATGTTTTGTTAAGCTGAAACTGTATAAAAAGGGTTATTATAGTATAAATGAATGCATGATTGATAAAAACCCCTGGGAATGAGGTGGTCACTACCAAGCAGTTTCTAAAATAAATTTTGTACTTAAATAGTTTGTACAACCATTAATGTAAAATTTACTTAAAAAAAAGTCCCGCTGGGTGTCTTGCTGGTTCTTCCCAGGACAGAGGTTTTTTTTTCGAACCAGTGGTAAAGTAAAAAATGACTTTCAATAAGAATTACACATGTAATCTATATTGAATAAAAAAAATTATTCTATTCTATTCTATTCTAATAAGCATGGAAATAAATAGCTCAAAAAGGTTATCATTTGGGGAAATGGAATTCTTCTCTGTTAAGACACATCCGTTAGATAAAGAAGAGGCAGGGGTTTCAGTAATTGCATGATGAGCAGATTTGTCATATCCAATACCTGATGCTGGATTCGGAGAATGTCTGGGAATGAATATAGTTTTTCTATGGGAGGAGATTTGGGATGAGGAATGTAATGATGTAGATGGATCACTTGGTACAGTATGGGAGATTTGTTGCATATTAGGATTGAGAGCTCTTGTGGTGTCTGCAAAAGATCTTCTCACTGGAGGGAATCTTGCTGAGGCTTCCAAGTAAGAAATATTTTCTTGAGACATTACTAATTTTAGAGATTTTTGTCTGGAGTGTTCAGGGCAAGAAGGATCTTTTGCTGAATGGGAACCAGAGCAAAATAAGCAAGTAGGAGTTAGGCGAGAACATGAAACTCCTTCATGGTTTTGAGCGCGTATAAAACAGCGAGGGGAAGACCTACATTGGGAAGTTACATGACCAAATCGACAACATTTATGGCATTGGATGATAGGTAAAACATAGGTCTCTATGGGCAATGATGTATAAAAACAGTAAATATGAGTTGGTAATTTTTGTCCAGAGAAAGTCAAAACAACAGCTGAGTGGGGATCCAAATTGGATTATTGCTCTCGTTAACAGATCGTATATTCAGTCGGCGTGCCTTAATAACTTTACCAAAACAAGAGGAGACTTTAATGGAAGTGATTAATTCTTCTAATGTCCACCCTACAGGAACCTGTCTAACTATTCCCATTCGAGTGACATTATATGATGGTATCACAGTTTTATATTTGGCTGCCGAAAGGGCTGGATGATCGATAAAAGTATTGGCGTCGGCTGCACTTTTAAATTCAACAGATATTCTGTTACGTCCTACTCGCTTGACGCCATCGCAAACAATATTTTTGATATTATTGTGAAAAAGGAAGTGGCCAAATTTAATAGGTTTTAACACTGTTCGGGATGATAAGTCATTCGCTATTTTACTCACATAGACTATAAAAGGTGAAGCATCCTCATCAGAGTATTTAGACTTTTTTTCAATATAATCAGGGTGGGTATATATAGATTGGATCGATGGTAAAGGTTGTGCTGGGTTTATTATCAACCTTTTTTGTGGGCTAATTGTATCACTACTGCTTTGCGGTTGTTTACGATTAATTTGCTCAATGTTACTCTTATCCACTGATATGGGAGGGCGAGGATTACCGGGAACCCCATCCGGATCGGGACGATCCTCCTCCATTTTATTTAAGGAAATCACATATAAATCTAAAGTACTAATCAACACTTACTTTTAAAACCACAACCAACACAAATTAAAATTAATTAAAGCAAATCAACAGTTCTGCAATTTAAAAAATACGCCTAAAATAGCACGAAACTTGTTATCTCACTCGATTCCGAAATCTCAATCCTTAAACCTAGTTACAACGTCGTTAATGTTCATAATATGTACTTGGCACGCCTCGGAAGCGACCTTCATGAAATTAGCCTACGTCGAAACAAAAATTAATACGGCGCGCGTATTAAATCAAAATGCACCTTACTTCCGTGTGCGAGTGTCTGTATCACTTAGCGCGCCTTTGTTAAGGCTGCTCCTACTGTAGGGTTAGGTGTGAGAAAACAAATTGAATCCTTTGATATTAGTTGCTATATAGTAGAATACACCGAGGTGTTATGCAATGTATTAGTATTTTTTTAATTTTGTTAAAAAAAACGTTACCCCCACTCTAGGATTTTCTCCTGTATCGTGGAGGCAGTTAACACACATAAATTGCACAAGGACAAACATCTAGACCCGGAACAATTATTTGTAGCCCATACAAATACTTCTACCGTGCGGGATTCGACCCGCGGCCCCAGCGTTGCAACTTATTGTTAAGCCACTGCGCCACGGAGCCATCAATTTGCTGATAATAAAAACATTATTGTTCAATGTGAGGAAGGTTAATATGCAACATCGAGGAAAATTAAGATTATAACAACGTGAACGTCTTTGAAAGTCAAATAATTTACCTACTTACCATTTTAACCGACTTCAAAAAATGGAGGAGGTACTCAATTCGACTTTTTTTGTGTTACCTCAGAACTTTTTTCTAGGTGAATCAATTTTGACGATTCTATTTTTATTTGAAAGCTGGTGCTTATAATTTATACATCCCATATAAATTTGATCAAGATCTGACCAGTAGTTTTGGAGTTATCCTTAATAATGCGTATTAATATTGAAGTCGGTTGTACAAAATTTTTAATTTCATTAGCTGTTCTCTATTCCCCTCTTTTTAAAAAATGTCTCCTGCATCGCAGGGACAGCTTACATACATAGAACAGACCCAGAACAATTATTCGTACGCCATACAAATACTTGTTCCGTCCAGGATTCGAACCCGCGGGCCTTAGCACTGCAACTCATTATACTAAGCAACTGCGCCACGGAGCCGTCACTTGTCTGTTTCACATTTTTTGTTTTCACAAACATGCGACACGCGACTTATTAATGAAAGAGTGGAATTGAGAAGTGCTGTTATTTTCAATCTCTTTCTATTATCGACCAAGTGTTAAACTAATAACCAGTATATGCTGATCTTGCATTAGTAGGTAGTCACTAAGTACTAGGAGGTCTACTTACACTGAATGATGTTTTAAGGTAAGTTGGCAGTATACGCGAAAAAAAATCGAAAACTGCGAAGCTGTGGTCGGGTCACTAATCAAATAATAAATCTGTAACTATGGCGTCAGTAACTAAGTACCGAATTATCTAGATCTACCTATAAATAATAATATATTATATAATGATACCTTTCGGTATCCTTAGGAACAGTAAAGAATGAAAAGTCGACATTCCTATTGTTATTTAAGCACCCGCATACTATGCAGTACCTTTTGGCTTTTTGAGAGGCCATACTTGAATAAAAACTCAAAAATTAATATCAAAAGTGGCTCAATACTTATAAGAGAAAAATACTTTTTTGTTAACGTAAGGTGCGTCAGCTCGAGCGCGCGCGTGACAACCTCACGGAATTAGACCCATGTAGGGGGCCGCTCAGCGTAGGTATATTTTTATGCCTAAAGCGCGGAGTGAGACAGGCCCACTTCACCGCCGAGCATGTGGTAAATTACCACTAAAAATTACAATTAACAATTTCATTGGTGGCTGCGGGGATCGATCCCGGGTTGCTCGCGTGCTGAGAAATTTACAGCGATCGCTTAGCCCCTGAGCTACCACGGCTCTCTGTTTGATCTGAATAAAAGGCTATATTATTATTATTATTATTAAAACGTTTATAGATGTCACCGCACACGCTTAATTCGGCATAATTTTTCCGTAATATTGGTTTATTGACATTAATAAGTATTACGCTAACCGCCTAAGTTTTATTTATCACAATTTTACTGAGTCATAGACTACATTAAATTGAATGATAGTTTTTGTTGACGCTAATGGTTCATCGGTTTGAATGTTGTAATTGAAAATAACTATATTACATTCCTACTCTTTCTATATCACTAAAAAGGTCTAATTAAGTAGCGGTTTATATCCACTACTATTACTACGACTGCGGTAGAATATCCACTACTATTACTACTAATGCGGTACAATATTTTTCCGTGGGTGTCGCAGCAGCATCTGATAACAATTCAAAATTATTAAAAACAACTACGGCTGCCAAGCCGCCTGCCAAGCGAGGCAACTATAGCAAAAACCACCTATGAGGCAATCTATGGGGACATATGTAGGTCTTCCCCGCTGTCAACTTTTTCCCGTATAATAGTGAACTTTTCAATTATACAATTTTGTACTCTTTTATGGCTATGCTTTAATCTTTAGGGCTTTAGGGTTATGCAAAACGATAAATATCACGCTTTAATGTAATTCGAATGAGCATCTAACTTTTAAAAGGCAAAGTAGCGTAAAGTATAAAGTAGCGCCGCGGCTAAAGGACTGGACAAGACTGACTATCAATAATCCATATTTTGTAATAAGACCGTTGGGGCTTGATTATGAATAAAACACTTTGATGTATGGATGTATTACTCTTATTGAACACATTAAAATGGAAATGTATAGAAATACATGTAACAGATATTTTGGAAATAAAGAAAATGTCTAAATTTATTTATGAAGTATATGGATTGTAAATGTTGTGAAGGTTAAGTTATGGAGAGTTTGAAATATCCATATTATCTGGGGAATTCTTTTCATCACTTATGTCATTCATTTTAGATTCTATTATTGACGTTTCTTTTTCTTCGATAACAGTGGGAAGGGGAGTTTCGTCTCTAGACTTTCTATCATGTGGTGTTTTAGAATCTCGATGAGAACGACTCTTCGATCGTCGGCTGCGTGAACGTGAGCGTTTCCGGTCACGAGAACGAGAACGCTTTCGATCCCTGGACCTTGAACGTTTTCTTTCTTTAGATCTCGACTTCTTTCGGTCTCTAGATCTAGATCGTTTCCGATCACGAGATCTAGATTTTTTCCTATCCCTAGAACGGGACCGTTTCCTTTCCTTAGAACGCGATCTCCTTCTAGACTTTGAGCGTTTTCTCCTGGATCGTGATCGCGATCTACGCTTAGACCGCGATCGATCACGCTTTTTATCCCGTGATCTAGAGCGTTCTCGCCTCTTAGATGGGGATTTATCTTTATCTTTATCCTTCCTATCATCTTTATCCTTTTTCTCCTTATCCTTATCCTTATCTTTATCACTTTCCTTTTCTCTATCATCCACCGGCGTCGATGCCTTGGATTTTGTTTCAGAACTATTTCCGTTGGTGTCAGGTACAACCTCTGTTTTATCTTTTCCCTCTTTCTCAATTTCTTTACCGACATCTTTACTAGGCGACTTAGATTTTTCTTTTTTATCTTTGTCTTTGTCTCTTTCACTAGAACTTTTCCGGTCTTTGCGATCGCGATCACGTGAACGATCACGTTTAGAACGCGAGCTTCGATGTCGAGATTTAGAGCGGGATCGTCGAGAACTACGATGACGTGAACGAGACCTGAAAAAAATATTTGAACACTTAGAAAGAATACGTATATTTGGTGCAGAATGTTGTCGTTGCCAAGTAGAAGGCCCGGTGAGAGCAGATGTTTCCGATTATAATTTTTGTGATTTCCATCTTTTTTCATACTATTAGTTCATTCTTAGGACTATGGATACATGTCAATAATCAATTACACTGCTGTTATTTTTCAATAACTGTTATTTTAAATTGTTTAAGTACTGTTTGTTTAAGGGTGTATTATAAGACTATATACTAGTCATGCATTACCGATAATCATACTTAATACTTATTCCGATGACTTATTTTCTGTTGTTCTTATAGTCTTCTATGATAGCTTTGAATAAAACTTTGAAAAATACAAAATATAAAGAAACCCTCGGCAATAAACTAGAAGTAATACCGTAATACCCACTAGTCTTAGATTAGAAAACAAAATACGTCTCTTTACTACACAACACCTAATACCAAGGCTTCCGTTCTTAATATCAATAAAACACAAAAAACAACTAAGAGAAAAAATAAAACATTTATTAAAAAAAACTAACAAAGCTATCAAATAAGACTACAAGAACCAAAGAAAACAGCCATCTAAATAAAATGGAGAATTGTAGTAGTTTCTGCAAAGAATTATCAAGCCACAATCACATGGATCTAAAGCCTAAAGATAGCCAGAACTACAATAGAGGAGAACTCAATGACAAACCATCAGAGGAAACTTTGGAAGAACAAAAAGATGTAGACAGCAATGCAAACAATGATGAACAAATCAATGCAACTGTAGACCCAATGAGCTTAAGCGTAGTACTGGCACATAATCTCCTGCAGATCGAATTACGCTCACGAAATTAGAAAAGAATGGAGGAGAGTTTCCCATAGAGAGAGGGTTAAGACAACGGGATCCAATATCTCCAAAACTATTTAGTGGCTCTCAAAGACATCTTTAAAAATCAAAATTCGAGGAATAAAGGCTTGTGGGTACTTAATAAATGGCTAACCAATTCGGGATTTGCCGATGATATAGCTCTTTTTAGTTAGAAAATTCTTCTGACCTAGATAGAATGTTTCAAATACTAGATAAAGAAAGCCGAATAGAAGGACTACCAACAATAATAATAATCTTTATTTCCATATATATAATTTAATAATGTCTATTTGTATACTACTCATGAAATTGTCATGAAGCATGAAAATAGCATCCATTGCCAAACTAAGTTAAAACCAGTGTTTCAGCATAATTATGGCACCACTCCTCACAAAAAATAAACATAAAAATAGTTTAGTTACATTATTACTAATACCAATAAATTATGAAATAATCACAAACTTTTGACGAATAAAATAAAAACGGAAATGAAAATGAAATCAATAGAAGAATGAAAATAACATGGAAAAAGTAACAGGGACGATAGGAAATCTTTAAACGACAATAAAATCTGGAATTAAAGAAGATAGGATCCAAAGGATTTTTGTATCCCTCTCTTGTACCACTCACCATACAGCCCAGATCTAGCCTATAGTGACTAGTTTTTATTTCCAAACTTAAAAAAAGATCTTCGGGAAAAGCGATTTGCTGACGATAATGAGCTTAAGTCTGCTGTACATGAGCATTATTCAGGCCAAGACGAAGAATATTTTTTCAAGGGAATAGAAAAGCTTTTTTCATGAACAAGTAAATGTATTGATATCATGGAAGACTATATTAAAAATATTTATAATTTTATCTTTTTTCTAACATACCCATACCGAGGATACATTGAATGCTCCTCGTAACAACAAATTCTCCCTATTATGGAAGAAGCTCATATCCTCAGGGTTGGACTGATTATGGGTTAGTGAGGAGGAGAATGGGGGGCATGCTCAATTTGATTATGTGCCTTGTCTGTCTGAGTTTATTAATAAAATTTCTTACCTAGTACGATGTCTATGGCGAGACCTGGAGCGACGCGAGCGATGCCGAGACCTAGAGCGAGACCGCTTGCTTCGATGTCTTGATCGAGAGCGACGTGATCGGGACCGGGAACGGCGACGAGACCGAGATCGTGATCGAGTCCTAAAATTAAAACCATTTGATACATTGTTAAATGGAAAAATAAAGTAGATACATAAATGTTTCTGATACCTATAGAGGTAGCTTATGAATACAAAGGTATATATACTATACGATTACCGTTACAGTCTATTAAAGTCCACTGGTGAACATAGGCCTCCCCTTTAAAATGCCTCAAATGGGGATATATGCCAAAGTTACCACGCTTGGCAAGCGGATTGGCAACCGGAGTTTATTTTTTATTTTTTGTCGTTATTAGGAAGACACTGCTGCCCATCTCCAGATTTGTTTCCCTCTGCCGCCTCTTAAAACACCCACGGGATGATATGGGGTAGTGGTGGGGCAGTCCGCTGTCTGGGTGTTTCCTTCCGAGGAGTTGCCAACTAAAGTAAAGAGAGGTCGAAGCGTGGGGAAAAAAGATGGTGGCCTCGTTCTTCGGAAGGACAGGTCATTACACAAAAATTGTTTTAGAGGATCGAAAAACAGTTACTGCAGAGTGGTACACTAACAATTGTTTACCACTTGTCTTGGAAAAAGTTCGGGAGAAACGACCTCGCAATAGGATCCTCCTTCACCACGACGACGCCTCGTCGCACACCGCCAAGCAAACAATCGACTACTTGGCGACGTCAGACGTGGAATTACTGGGTCACCCGCCCTAATAAAGCCCTGACCTCGCACCTTGCGATTTTGATTTATTTCCGAAAATAAAAGAAAAACTTCGAGGAAAACGTTTTATGGACACCGAGCAGTGGCTGCGTTTCAAAATGCCGTTGAAGAGACCCCTAAGGACGAGTGGGCAAAGTGCTTTTGTTAGTGGTTCCATCGGATGCAGCGATGTATTGATGTAAATGGACACTAATTTGAAAAGATATAATAAAACTAATAACTTGCTAATTTGTTCAGTTTTTGATTTTCTAAGAACTTTCAGTGTCAACCTCGTAATATACTATAACAAAATAAATAACAAAACACACCAACTATAAATAAATAATAAACCTGTCAGTTTTATAAAAGTTGGATAAAACTTTGGTAAATCAAACTTTATGTGGGTGAACATGAGTTTACTGTCTATATAAATTGTTGCATTCAATAGCATAATTGAGAGGGTGCCTATTATTTAACTCTACGCTTGCTATAATCAAATATTTGATTGTTTAATTGGCAAATAAATTAGTCAGTAATTTTAAATTAATATGTTGGAAAGACTGTATTCTTAAAAAAAAAAAAACAAGAATCTCTTGCAAAAGTAGTCAGTTTGATTTGATTTAAGTATAGAAATCACCTTCAATATGAATTCATATAAATATTTTACATACAAATTATGTAATTGAAGAATATCCAAAATCTGTATCTTCTCTGTTTATATATTATGTTTTACAGCAAGTTCTATATGCTAAAAGAGAGAGATTGCACTCAATAATCTGGTTACTGTTATTATATTAAACTTATACCTTCTTTTATCCTTAGACAATAGTCCAATAACTGGGTCAATTGCAGCAGAAATGTAGTTCTGAGCTTCTTTCACTCTACACATGGCTTCTTCAATCTCTCTTTGGGCTGCCTCATTGCTTTTAGTCTGTGGCTTACATATAGCTTGAGTAGCATGGTGTACCTGTGTAAACAAAAAGTAAATCTTATCAAAAATTAAATCAGTAACAACACTTTTAATTTCCCATTCTAAGACACAAACAACCATATAAGCCACATGTGGTCCATGTAACTGGAGAGCAACTTCTTGGTTAGCTGCATTTGTCTACTTCTGTTTAATCTTTCCACAATTGTTTAATCAGACATCAGTAAGTTAGGATTAGTTAATGCTCCAGTCTTTGTATTCATCCTCACAGTCGATACTTCTATAAATGTTCGGACATTTTAACACTCAAAAACATTATGAGCACTTTTATTAAAAAGTTTTACTATTAACTATTAGTTTATTAAAAACTGTCACTCATTTTTATGATATAATTATGAATTTTCTCAAAGAATAATACAACGAAACACTTTTTTTCTCACAAAAACAGTCAAACCATAAGCATGTGCCGGCAATTAGCTCAGTACTAGATGATGCAATAACATGTCAGGTGTGGCGGGGGAGCGAGGGGCAGGGTCCAGCTCTAATCCCGCGCGCTTTATGTAAGTCTCGACATGAATTGGTTAGGTATCGAGGTAATCCTGCCGAATAATGTTCGGCCGAATATTCGGTTCGGTAAAAGTTTTACCGAACTTTCAGCCGAATATTCGTATTCGGTGAAATCCAAATTCGACCCATCTCTACAAATTACATCGGTTAAAAGTGGTTTTAACCAACAATGTTAGTCAAAACTTCTTTTGACTTATACTTTTTGAATTTCTGAAATTAAAATGTTCAATTTCTTCAATATTATATTTTATATCATTATTATGTACGCGGCTTTAGTGTGGCCCAAGGGCCACCCCAGCCGCACCTTAACCTACTGTTACTGATATTGCGAGTTTTGACCGATAGTCAGAAATTTAAATCAGACAACACCACTTTTGACTAAGAACGTTGGTTAAAACCACTTTTGACTACAAAAAGCAAAAAAAATCAGGCAAAAGTAGTTTTGACTAAGGGCATCAGTCAAAATCATTTTTGCCTGATTTTTGCAGTCAAAAGTGGTTTTGACCAGTTATGAGTTTTGACTGTGACATACAGGGTTATTTTTCAAAGAGTAGCCAAATTTTTAACTTAAGTTCAAATATATAAATAATGATACATCATACACCAATATGCAGTTTTTGAAAATACGAGTAAATAAGGATTCTACTTTTATTTGAAATTATCCCAAATTGAATGTGATTTATGGGCAACAACGTTTTTGCTTACCGATTGACCCTTACGAATGTGTGTGTGCGCAGTAAAATCAGTTAAAATAATGCATTACCATGCATTTTGAATTTGATAGATAAATAGGACGGATTTTTAAATTAATTTTTCTTCACCATTTGCGTATATTACTTATTCTGAACCTTCTCTGCAAATTTGACCGGTTATTGCAAAATAACCCTGTATATAGTATTTCAAGTTACACTATTGTTAGTATTTCAAATTTTTTGATAGAATAATGGTGACAAACATGGGTGGCCTTTATACATCTACATCCGTCCTCAATTATGAATAAAAATACAGAATGCATTGTCACCACTGAGGAACATAGAGCAACACTGGCCACCGGCGGACAGGAGGGCCGTGGCCACACGCCCTCCTGTCCGCCGGTGATTCTCCTCTGTCAAAATATAAGTCCATGCAGTTAAGGATACAATAAAACTAGCTGCAGCTGCACTGTTCACTAGACTAAATCTAGTTGCACGGCTGAATCAACGTCCTACATAAATGTCAAATTGTACAGTTTTTTGTAGCAAAAAGAGAACTGTCACATCAAATTTATAAAAGATGGCGTTACCTTTCAGACATAAGTAATTTATAATCACATGATTGCTATTTACTTTTTTTTACACTTTAAAATTACATAAATTATTTTAATTACTTTAAAATTCGGAATTGTTTACCAACACAGGCTGCTCTCCCTCATACAGAATAGAATAGAATGATTTTTTATTCAATATTGATTATTACATAATACTTATTGAAAGTCATTTTTTTATTTAGCACTGGTTCAGAAAATACCTCTGTCCTGTGGAGAACCAGCAATAAACCCAGCGGGACTTTTTTTTAAAAATATATTTCACTTTACAATAATTTTGTTTGTACAATTTTTAATGGTGGCTCCACACATGGCTATTTGTATTTGCGTATTTGCTGTATTTGACAAATAACTTCCATGTGTATATGAGAGTATATTTGTCAAACTTATTGCCGTATTTGCCTATTTGGCAAATACAGGCAATAACAAATATGGCTTACCGAACGTCTGTCGATTTTTCAAGGCACATCATAGGAGGCAAATAGGCAAACACGCAAATATACTGGCCACACATGGTCGGTCTCACAAGCGCGCGAACTGTCAACCAGTACTGACAGACATAAGGAAAATGAATTGGGACAAAGAAACCATTGTAAGGTTTCTAGAACTTTACCAAATGAACCCATGCATTTGGGACCCTGGAAACGAGGGGCATAAAAACCGGCAATGAGTAAACGACGCGTGGAATACCATTAGACAATTTTTTTGTATTTTTTTACACATAACATATAATAGTAAAATGCGTTCCAATAATAAAATCCAGCTGCAAGTGCAACATCCATTTTGTAGGTACAACTACTTTCTGCTAGCAAACATGTTTAATTTTTTGGTATTTGGCTCCATGTGTAGACGGTAGTACCGCCTATTTGCCTGTACGTCGAATATTTTGCCAAATACGGCAAACATGCAATCACAAATACAAATAGCCATGTGTGGAGCTACCATAAATAAATTTTCATAGAACCAGCATGGTGGCAATCACCTCATTCCCAGGGGTTATTTTCATTCATGTATTCCTCGATATTATAATAACCCTTTTTGTACAATTTTTCTTTAATAAAACTTTTAAAACTTCTTTATTGACAAACTTTCTAACATTGCCCCATAAATGAATTACTAATTCTGTGGAGTCTAGTAACTGGCATTACAAGCTTATGTTTGTTCCTAGTGTTTAAAGTATAAACATCTTTATTCTTATCAAAGCTAATTTTTTTTTTATAGAATAAGGGTGACAAACGAGCACACAGTCCACCTGATGGTAAGTGGTTGCTGTGGCCCATAGACATCTACATCTATCTTCGTTTGCGCATTTAAATGCAGATGCGTTGTCAGCCGTGAGGATTAAGATAGAATGCATCTTTTCCAGTAAAAAGAGTCTCCGGTTCTCTAAACTCACCATACGAAACACAGCAGCATTCAGCTGCTATTTTATGCTGGTATTCTGTGAGAGCGTGGTCCTTCCCCGGTCGAGCCGACCCTTTTCGTGCTACAACTATACTATTAATATAGCTGCAGCATGGCTCTACCACGTATAAAAACTAAATTTTTATGTACATACATTTTTTTTTAATTATTTATTAATTATATTTTTATGTACATACATTACATTTTCATAAATATATTGCGATGTCAAAGTTAATATGTTTATTTCTTAAAAAAATTTAACTAAGGGACTGTTTACAATTTAAGTTATAAATCGCCTTTTCAAAATTTTTTTGCAAAAATGGCTCTTTTGCAAAACAAATATGGCTTCAATGTCAGTCACATTACCCTATAGCAAAATTCCATAAGACATCACGCTATGAAAGTAACTAAAATAAACTAATCTAGCTGTCTCAACGTTGGTGAGACTTCTAATCTTTCTTACAGCATATGCTGCAGAACTAAGTCTGCCTGCTAATTTAGATATATGGGGGCCCCATTGAAGCTTCGCGTCAATAGCATATGCTGCAGAACTTAGTCTGCCTGCTAATTTAGATATGTCGGCCCCCCCATTGAAGCTTTGCATCAATAGTAATACCAAGAGAAACAGTGGTATCCACATAATTCAACTCCTCCCCATTTAAGAGCACATTGGTATTTGAATGTTTAACATGAGGTATTGTAGGTGTTTAACGCTCTCTTGAAGAACTATAGACCGATTTCCCTTCTGGGCCGCGTCTATGTGCTGTTTTCGAGACTCATTACGAATCGTCTCACACGCAGACTCGACGACTTCCAGCCTCCCGAACAAGCCGGTTTCCGCAGAGGCTTTAGTACCATAGACACACACCCTTCGGCAAATTGTACAGAAGTCAGAAGAGTACAATCCGCCACTTTGCCTTGCGTATGTGGACTATGAGAAAGCCTTTGATTCCGTCGAAATTTGGGCGGTGCTACAGTCCCTTCAGCGGTGCCAAGTTGACTGTCGGTATATCGAAGTGCTGAAGTATTTGTACAGCAGGGCTACGATAGCTATCTGAGTACAGAATCAGAGTACGAAACCTATTCAACTGCAGAGAGGTGTAAGACAGGGTGACGTTATATCCCCGAAACTCTTCACCGCTGCATTGGAAGACGTTTTCAAGCTACTGGACTGGAAACGATACGGTATTAACATCAATGCGAGTACATCACTCACCTTCGATTTGCCGACGATATAGTCCTTATGGCAGAATCGCTGGAGGACCTAAGCACAATGCTCAATGACCTCAATAGTGTCTCCCAACGGATAGGTCTTAAGATGAACATGGATAAAACAAAGATCATGTTTAATGTCCATGTCACACATATGCTGGTAGTTGTTCGGAGCACTAAGCTCGAAGTTGTTGACGAGTATGTTTACCTGGGACAAATAGTCCGACTAGGTAAGTCCAACTTCGACCGAGAGGTCAATCGACGGATTCAACTCGGCTGGGCAGCGTTCGGGAAATTGCGACAAATCTTCTCGTCAGGTATACCCCAACACTTGAAAACGAGATTGTACAACCAGTGCGTGTTGCTAGTGATGACCTATGGAACAGAGACATGGTCCTTCACTGCTCGCCATATGAGGACGCTCAAGGTCGCTCAGCGAGCTATGGAGAGGGCTATGCTCGGAGTTTCTCTGCGTGATAAACTTATAAATGAGGATACCCGCAGTGGAACCAGAGTAATCGACATAGCCCAATGGATTAGTAAGCTGAAGTGGCAATGGGCCGGCCATATAGCTCGAAGAACCGACAACCGATGGGGAAAAAAGGTTCTTGAGTGGCAGCCTCATACCGGTAGGCGAAGTGTAGGACGACCCCCCACTAGATGGAGTGACGACCTGGTAAGACATGCAGGAAGTCGATGGATGCAGGTGGCTCAGGACCGTGCTTTGTGGCATTCCTTGGGGGAGGCCTATGTTCAGCAGTGGACTTGTGAAGGGCTGTAATGATAATGATGATGATTGTAAATTTAATACATTTTGTCTTATTGCCGTTAAACCAATGTACTAATTTCGATAGAGCATTATTTACATTGACAAAATTAATTGTCTGTAGTTGGACTTTGAAAATTAAAAGGTATCATCAGCAAATAATACTATATCGTGATTTTCCCCTACAAGATGAGGTAAGTCATTAATATAGATTAAGAACAGGAATGGGCCAAGAATCGAGCCCTGATGAACGCCCATTGATACTACCGATCCGTTGGAACCTTTACCAATGATAACAACTTTTTGAGTTCTGTTATTCAAATATGAGATAATATATTTCATAAGCTCAACACCAGCGTCAGACGTCGAGCGACCCTTTGTAAAACCAAATTGGTTTTTATGGAGTAATTATTTATTTGTATTAACTAACTATGACATCGGGAAGTCAAACACCTCAGTCCCACCTGTAACCATGGGTGCTGTAAAGCATCCGAAAGGTCGGGAATTAAAAAGTAAGAATTAAACGCGATATAATCTGTTAAAAATTAGTTTCATTTAATGTGTAATCTTCGCGTAAATATAAGAAAACATTAAAGGTATTACTTTACTATGTTTCATTAAATCAGGAAACACACCAGAATCGATACAAGTATTAAAAATAACAGCAAGATGAGGTGCAATTGGACCTACTTATGCAATAAGGAACCAACCCACAAACCTACCAAATTTGAACTAAGTACGTAGAATGCTTCAAAAATGCACCTTCTATCATGTCTGTAAAAATCAAAGTGATATGACAATTATTTCTCGAGTTATCACTACCAACTTAAGGAACCAACTCTAAAATTACAGTTTATTATTAAGCAAAAGCGATCCATGTTCCATGGTTACGTAGTAAAAATTCGAATTCACAATTCTTTGTTTTTGTTAAAAGATCCACGTGGCATGGTTCTCGTTTGCAAAATAAACTTAGAGTCTTTTAAAGGGACCAAGTCGCGTGGTTCTGGTTTGCAAAATAAGCTTTGATTATTTTAAAGGAATCATGTCGCATGGTTTTAGTTTGCAAAACAAACTAAACGTTAGCTGTGTTTTTTGTGCAGCACCATAGCAAATGGCTCTATTTTAATTAATTGCGTCTGCAACTAGGTAGAAACTAATAACGTGTTTTTTTTTGATAAAATAGAAATATCAAGAAATTGAATTTAAAAACGTTTGATTATGTGAGACGTATAAAAAATATTACGGAATTTTTACCGTATTTGAAATAATTTAATTTATTAAACTTACCTGCTGTTAAGTACAAACTAAACATATAAAATAATCTAAAAATTTATTACTAAATTAATATTTTGTATGGCAACATTAAAGTGTAACATTTAGTATGATTTTTGTATTGATTTTCTCTGGGAACTTTTTCCATCAACCTAGCCAGCGTGTGGTTGCTCTGTCCACTAAATTAAAAGAAAAAACCAGAAATAAACAGTTTTCAAATGTTATTGCATATTTTTCTTATACACCTGCCTCAAATTCACCCATTAATATTAAAGCTATTGTCACTATGCCTGATAACTTAAAAGGTGAAGGAGCTACTAAAACTATTCTAAAAGAACCCCTATTAGCTGCGACATCAATGATAATAAATCATGATGTACTTACTGAGACAACGGCCGAAAAAAGTATAGATTACCCTCCATATTCCCCACTTACTCCACGCCCACTTGACACTAACAATAACAATGAAGGTGTGTGTAATAATACAGAGGCACATTTTTATGGTGAAATAAAAAAGCAAATGTTAACAGAAAGAAGACTTATTTTAGAGAGGTGTATCCGTTTGCAGGGACATGTTCGTCAAGACTTTACAAACTTCGACGAAGATAATAAATACATCTCTTCAAAAATGCGTTCTACAGACGAAATAACTGACAGAAGAGATGCTGGACACAATAAATCCTCTCCTGAAAGTGTACAATTTGTGATTGAGTTGATAAAAAAGTTGCCAACTTACATTTCTCATTATGGACGTAAGAAATGCAAAGGTGCAAAGTACTTAAGACCAAATATAACATTATCCAAAATATACGATTTTTACTGTGAAGAAGCAGAAAAGTCAGGTTTTAAGATACTTTCTCGTTCGAAAGTAAATCGTATTTTTTTCACAAAATTTAATTTGCGTACTGCTCCCTTGAAAAACGATACCTGTAATAAGTGCGACTTTTTTAAAAATAAAAAGCTTTTATGCGAAGAAGAAAAATTGAAATCGAAGAAACGAAAAGGCGCACCATGAAAAAGCAGCTCTTCTACAAGACCAACTTAAAAATGACATGAAGCTTGCCTCGGAAGACCCTATGGTAGAGACACTTACCTTTGACCTCCAAAAGACCCTGCCGTTGCCTCGCATACCTACAAACATAATTTTAGGCACCCATACTGGCAGTAAAATTAATTTCATTGCAATGTGTGGGTAGAAGGCGAGGCTGGGCGCAGGGCACAATAAGTAGGCTCCTGTCTTATACAGCATATTTTACAAAGGATAGGAAACAACGTGAAGCGCTTAATCTTATGGTGCAACTCTTGTGGCGGGCAGAACTGCAACATAAAACTAGTTTTAATGTTAAAAGCTGCATTAAATGAACATCCATAGAAGAAATCAACATTCGATTTCTTGAATCAGGACATAGCTTTCTAACTCATGATTCTGACTTTGCGAAAATCTAATGGTTTTTGAAAAGGCAAAACAGAGTTTACACACCCAATGATTATATTCAAATAATGAAAAATTGCAAAAGAAACAATCCCTTAAAAGTACACAGAATGAAAACTTCATATTTTTTATCTACCTCAATATTAGAAAAAAAAACACAACAAATAGAAAAAAGACCGTCGACGGAAAAAAGGTTTCATAAAGAAATAATGCTATGGAAAAATTAAATTAATTATATATAAATGAGAAGCAGCTTTGCTGAAAATTTTTAATAGATCAACATAAAAAAGAGTCTTCGAGGCAGAACAAGTTTTGAGATATCTAAGGAGGTGATGGAATTTCTTTGGCCGAATGGAAAAACCATTTCTGACGCAAAGTTAAAGGACCTTAATCCTCAAGACGCCTGGAATTTTATGTTAATCTTGTCGGAGATGACCAAATTGAGGACCTGGAAGGCTTTTCAGGCCATATATATTTCGAGCTTGAAGAAGAAGTTGAAGAAGTTCCTTAAAATCACTAAATGCTGAAAGGAACCAACCCACATAAGTGCATTTTTGCAGAAAGGAACCACGTATATTTTTAAATAAAAAAAAAAACACTTTTTTTCAGAACTGACGAAACTTTTTAAATAAACACATATAAGACGGCTTCATTCAGCACACTGCAAAGTTCAGAGTTATTATGATAAATAGTTCGTTTTCTTTACACAATTTTATTTAAAACCTTATTTTCTCAAAACTATCATTGTGTGGGTTGGTTCCTTATTGCATAAGTAGGTCCAATTAAGTCTATTATGGAAGCAATAACTGTAACAGAAATCCCCCATAAATCTGCGGTTTTCTTTAAATCAAGGGTTTTGAAATATTTTACAATATCTTGCGGTAATACTTTTTCAAATTTAAATTCTTTTAAACAGGTATTAATATTCTGTTTGAGTAATGACTCGGCGACAGTTGGAGAAGTATTCAATGACTCTGTTGTCAAGATAGGAATATCAGTGAAATATTTCTCAAACATCACTGTGACTTTTTGATTTGATTTTGTCAATTCATTCTTAATTTTCAATTGATAGTTTGTGTTACGAGGTTTGTCTTTACCGGTTTCGCTGTTAATTATACTCCACATCGTTTTAATTTTATTCTTGGCTGTCTTAATTTTGTTGCTATTATGTAAAGATGAAATTGAAGCCTCCGAAATTACCATTAATATACATTTATGTTGTAAACTTCTAAAAAAATTACAAGTAAAACAATGCAAAGGCAGCAGTATTCGGTTGTTCAACTTATACTGCTGCCTTAAATAATTTTTGGTATATTCGGAAAGGTTATATGATTTATCATAGTAAAATTTATATAACCTTTGTCTGCTCTTATGTATTCCTACTGTCGCCAACTCATTAAATGCCTTGTGACTGTTTCTGGAGAATATTTTAGAAGTAAATGTTTTATTAAATTCATTGCTTATAAGGGTAAATAATACTCCATATAAATAGTCTGCATTGTGCTTACAAGAAAGCTCTAGAAGTTTTTTTACCATATTACTTCTAAATCTCTCCAGGCGTTTTATATTAATAGGAACAAACACAATTTTCTCAATTACCTGTTTTTTAGGCATATTAATGAAACCAGTTGTCCTAAATATGCAGATCAGTAGAGCAACTGATCCAAGTCTGTATCCAAATTGTCACTGTCACCAAGTGATACTGTTATAATGTGTGAAATTGTTAGTTTATTGTTTTGTTATGTGTGAGTTTTATAATGACAGACAATTGTATTTTGTGTGCAGATCCTCCCCCACAAAAAATGACAGTCAGTGTCAATATATTGGGAAAAAACACTATGGCTACTCCCCTCTGGTCCACTGGTGGCCTGTGTTGCTCTATGCTAAGGAATAAGATAGAATGCCTCCTTTCCAGTAAAAAGGGGTCTCCGGTTCTATACACTAACCATACACAGCAGCATTAAGTTGCTATTTGCTTGCTAATATTCTGTGAGAGTGTAGTCCATCCCTAGTAGAGGAGACCCATTTATGCTATAACCATAATATTGCTGTGGATACTGGGTTCAAATCTCAACATTTGTGCATGTGAGTATACAAATTGTTGATTTTTGTTCTAGTTGTGTTGAATTTGTCCCAATCTATCCTATTTTATTCTATTCTAACTGTTCTTTAAGTAGGCACCCAAGGATTCCCTCCTGTATTGTGGAGGCAGTTAACAAACATAAATTGCACAAGGACAAACATCCAGACCCGGAACAATTACTTGCAGGCCATACAAATACTTGTTCCGTGCAGGACTCGAATCCGCGGGCCTCAGCGCAGCAACTCATTGTTAAGCCACTGTGCCACGGAGCCCTCATTGTTTGCATATACACTTGTGGCTTTATATCTCCTATACATTTACAAAGTCATCATGATCCAAGTTATTGAGAAATTCATATAAAAATTTACTAACCTTAATAACATGCCCATCAATTGTGGTTCCATTTAATTGCAAAGCCTTAATCACACCTTCTTGCTCTGTCATCTCAATAAGTGCATATTTTAACTTGTCAACGTCCCGTTCACAAAACCTTAAATAATTAACCTCTCCAGCTTGACAAAAATGGTCAATTAGTTGCTGCTGAGTCAATGAACCTACGTCTACAACTAACACTGTTCGTCTTATTTCTTCAATTTTTCTAGAATCATAAGCAGCAGGCAGTGGAGGATATGCAGGAAGTCCTGCTGCAGCCATCTTTGGATCATATGTCTGAATTACTTGATTCGGTGGAACACCTTCTAATGTATTAACAACATGTGCTGGTAAGCGAGGCTCTATGGTACTTAACCCAGGCACTAAGGTCCCATTGCTTGACATCTCAAGAGCTTTATGTTCATCTGGAATCTCACCAGACTGCATTGGTATAACGATTAATGCGCGATCGATGAACACAGTGTTAGTCATGTGTTGGGCCACATTAACTGTTGCCGAGTCGTAGTATTTCACATAGCATATCCGGGACTGTACAGGACATGAGACATCTCTGATTGTTGGATACAATCTGATATCATCAATTTTACCTAAGTAACCGAACAAAGTTTGCATCTGATCTTTAGTCGCTTGGGGAGCGATGTTAGTGACTTGTATCACCCTTGTCGACCCAGAAACCATTTTCGATGATTTGCACATAGGAACGGTTATTAATGTACTGTGTAAGTTATTGTTTACTAGCGTAAAAAGTTACATACTACTGAAAACTACATTGTGTTCGTCTTATCATCAAATCTAATCAAAAGAACTTTCCTGAAAAACCACGCTTCTAAAAATCGTCTCACACACGCACAACCATAGCCTAGCATCATAGACACGCCAGTAATGACAAATAAATGACATTTGTCAGTAATATATTATAATGTACTCTGTGATCTGTGATGACATTTTAAAACGTCTTATACACGGTCCATCTTGACGAACGTCCCGCCAAGGTCATGCACGACGCATGATGCAAAACGACAAAGAATAGGCTTGACGTACGTCATGGATGTTTGTCAAGCCTACTCATTGTCGTTTTGCATCGTGCATCGTGCATGACCTTGGCGGGACGTACGTCAAGATGGACCGTGTATAAGACGTTTTATTTAATCTCATAGACTCTTTTTTTGGTTATGATTCGCAATTTAAGGCAGGCAAAGATCTTAGACCATACAGCCCTGTCTGTTTTGTATTTTGCTTACAAAACTTTTTACAATTTGCTGATGTATCTGCGATTTTTTTGGGAGATTTTGTCGACACCTTAACACCCAGTTGACAATTGACCATAATATCGCAAGGTTCCTAAGTAGATAAAAAATTGAGATTTATATCACCATCAAAGCATCTTGTTATATCGTTTCCACTATAATAGTTTATATGAGCAATGGCTTATATACAAAATCATACTACTTTTACGTATCAAAATCCACTTCAAAAAGGGTTGTTACTATGAAGCATCATATTAGTTTGTGATTGTCACCAAAACATTTCTTTAGATAATAATATCTAACATTATATTTTATCTGTATTCCTCGTAATAATTTATTTTTCTATATAAACACTACAAACTAATTACTACTTTACAAAATTAGTTGCATTCCGCAGCTTCACTTGATTCGTCGTGATGGAAACTAAGGCTTGTACTGGTACCTACCTAATTTTACTATATTTTACCTATATAGCAGTATCTCAGATATTCCGCTTAAAATATTAGGTAGGGCGTTGAACAGAATAAATAAAACAGGTTTGGTTCCGTTTATTCAACCGCCTCGTTACAGATGTGCAACCGACAAATATTTGCGACATTTATTGTTGGGGTTTTTAAATTGTCTTTTTTTGAATTTAATAATAGAATTATCATCCTTACATATAATTCAATTAAAAATCGTGATGGAAAGTAATCACATGATTATTAAAATTTAAATTTACTTGAGGTTTCATACAAGCTTTTCCCAATATTTCAAAATAATACCGAGTAATATCGTGTTATTGGGTAAACACCAAACCCGTGCAACTGATTCTGTGTACGTGACACTCCTAAACGGGCGTACCGGTATGCAAGCGAAGCCGACCAGTACTACCGGAGGGGTCGCGGGCAGGGGGGGGGGACTCCGCTCTCCTTCAAACCGCGCCCATCGATGCTCCGTCTAGTCACCGAGTTGACTCACTATTAGTACTTATTACACATATGACTAAACATTCAGTGACGTCAAGCGCGTGGGAAAAGAATACGCTTATATGATTATACAAAACTAAATTTTCTGTCTTTTTCTGTGTATGCTATTTTTACGAATCCTACCGATTGTTTTCCATCAGTTTATATATGATGTCACAAGTTTTTGTTATCGAATGATTTTTGACGGTTTAAATGAAAAAGTGTTAAATTTGTGTTTGTTTCTTTAAAGAAAAGTAAATAGGGAAATTGTGGTACTTTATTGTATTTTCGGCTGTAATAGCTACAGTAAACGAAAAATTAAAAACATAACCTTTCATCGTTAAATTTCTTTTTGTGCAATATAATATTGCTATTAATTGTTATAAATATGAAATATTTCATGTTTGTAATGCTAATGATCTCTGTGTCGTAATTCGACGTATATTTGGACTCCCAAATAGGCTGACCGCTAAAAATTAGCCACCGCAGAGTCTACATCACCTGAAGATGCCTCGTGTAGAGGCGAAACACGTGTCGTATTGTCGTCAGTGGTGTGTCTTTCCTAGTTTAGTGGTGTTGGGAGTAGTGGTGCTGGGATTAGTGGTTACGGGGATAGTGGACGCAATTGAGGGAGGGCGGGAGGTGCTCTTCAAATTAGTTAAGACACATCATTTTATTTTATCGAGCGGATGTACGCAAGGTAATTTTTACCAACTTTAATATAATGGATTTCCGCAAAGTAACGCCTGATTCTATTAATTATAATAGGTACTCAAGCAAATTAAGTAATTCTAATTTCACATATATTTATATAAAATTAATTGCTTTAGTGCTGCTTCTGATGGCAAAATAATGCACATTTTATGCTTAGATTATTTACTCAGAGTAAATAATCTAAGATTTTATGTAGGAAAGGGCATTTTCTAGTTATTTTATTTAAAGTAAAATCTATTTATCTAACTATTATTTTATTTTTTTTATAGGAGAGGGGGCAAACGAACATGTGGCTCACCTGATGGTAAATGACTACCGCCGCCCATGAACAACTGCAACACCAGGGGAATTGCAGATGCGTTGCCGGCCTTTTAAGAAGGAGTAGGCTCTTTTCTTGAAGGTCCCTAAGTCGTACCGGTCCGGAAAAATCGCTGGTGGTAATCGATTCCACAAGGAAGTTGTGCGAGGAAGAAAACTTCTTCTAAATCGCACAGTGGTGGACCGCCAATCATCCAGATGGTATGGATGGTATCTCGAGTTCTGTCGCGATGTGCGATGGTGAAATTGAGCGGCTGGAATTAGTCCGAACTAACCTTTTTAATAAATTTAAAAGGCAATTGTTGTTGCATCACAAACTAAAAATGATTCTAACAAAAATACCAAATTTACATTTACACATAAAACATTAATTTTAAAATTCGACACGGGGAATTTTACTGGACTGTTATTTGTCATGTTGCTAATATTATTCGTAATGAACCCAAACACCTATTGGTTAGAAAAAAATTGTTTAGTCATCTGCCATTGTCAATATTTTACTCTAATAATCTGATTTAAATTTGTGTACTATAATAAATTTATGTCCACAATCACCATCATCATTATCATTACAGCCTTTCAAAATTTCATTGCTAAACATAAGCCTCTCCCATAGATTGCCTCATAGGCAATCTAGAGGCCTATACATTTGCCATAGTTGCCAGGCTGGGAAGGCGGGCGGAAGATGCTGCTGCCCATCTACTGTTTCATTTGTCAACAAAACCCACAAGATGATATGGGACAGTGGATTCTCTTACGCTGCCATTACATGTTGACTAAAAAAAATTAAAATCGGTTTAGTCTTGGAGGAGGAAACAGGGGAATACGAGATGTTGATTTCTTCAATTTTACATAGGTATAATCAGTCCGAGACGCAGTCGCCTCTCTCGCGCTCTATACGGAGAAGTTTTATGGAGCGCGACAGCAATAGCTTTGTTAAAATCCTATTCTTCATATGTTTTAATAATAAAAACAAAGGAAAAGCTCTTATTGATTTATCAGAACAAATAATTGTTTATAAAACTTAGTTGTATATAACAGAGTGTTGTGAATAAAAATAAAAGTACAACAAGGTATCTGGTAACTCAGGTAAAGTACCTACAGCCCCAGTATATTCTCTAGTCTATGCTACTATATATCTCTATCTCAAAAACATAAGCGAATGCTGGCTGTATCATATCTTTTTGTAGCATCTAGTCATAAACTTAGAATATTAGAATATACTGGCGTATAGACTACCTGACAGCCCGACAACGCGTGACTAATTTTGATTTGTCATTGTGAGCGTTAGCTAGTGATGTACATTTTATTTACAAGGACTATCGAAAAATGATTGTTGGAAGCGGTAAAAAGATTTAAAAAATCGTTTAGTGTACGAAATTGAATAACTTCAAAAATTAACTGATTTTTACCATGATAGTTCTAAAATAATCAAAAAATATTCATATAACAAGTTCCTGGGAATAAGCTGAACCTACCTGCCTTTTGTTGGATTTTAATTCAAATGTATAAAATCCCAGGTGAATCATCGGAAAGTTGTATTTTCGAGCTATGATCTTTGGAGAAAAGTATTTACTGCCATTGACAGTTTCCCCGGAATTTCTTTTTAACATATTGTTAATATAAATAGGTAGATACTTGACTAGGTATATACCTATTTATATTTTATAAAATGTTTTGATGGGGAAATAAAAAACGGAGACACGGAGTACATAATGGCTGCTTTATTTTTGATATAAGTATTACTTTTGATAATTACAAACATTTAATAATTAATAATTAAATACATTATAGAAGTTTATTTTAACATTCGACTTAAATATGAATGTAAACTCAATAATTTAAGTAAGGAAACTTGTAGGAATCAGTTAAATAAGATTGCTCTGTTTAAAGGTCAATATGTTTATGAGGCTTCATCATGCTTCATGTTTATATTCGTCCATCTGTCCCTGAAAAGTATAAAGTAATAATAAACTTATTATCATTTTAGCTACATAAATTTTAAAACATAATGATCTTAATAGAGTAAAGTGCACCAAGTGTCTGAAGATACAGATGCACTCTCTATTCTCTCGATCTCGGCATGTTAAGAAAATGGTCATTCATTCATGGACTGACCGCGGCAAGTGCAACTTAACGCAAAAGTGTACTTAACCACAAGTTCCTCTTCTCTACGACTAACGCTGTAGGCGATGATCCACGCTATATAAGCCCTCAGCACAATGTCGTTGTGAGTATCAATTACTGTGGAATTTATACTATCGCGTCTCATGCGCGGGCATCTAGTGGCGCTTCAGGAGCATTACTAAATATCTATACCTAACTAAAACGCTAAACTAACGCTAAATTTTTTATAATTTTGCCGCTCAAACCCTTGGGGAAAATAGTGTGATGCTATGAATATTGTACTAGTGTGACTGTGAGACTGTGCGGTTGGTTAAATAAGGTTATACATTTATTTTGGTTGATAAATAGATACTTAGTTGGGTTCATAATGGCTTAAAGAGGATAATCTCAAGATTTTTTTATTTTTAATGTACTGCAGTTTTATGTCTCAGTGATCGCGAGGGTGAAAACTGGTAGCGATCCTCGAATGGTTAGAGGCACACTGAACCTAAACGTTAAGTTGGAGAGGTGTCGTCTAATGAAGTCAACGCTCCGTCTCCCTCGTTCTCTAATCCAGAGTCCCGAAACATTTCAGCTCAAGTTACAAAATCATTTTTAGTGCCTAGAAGATTGCAATGAAATGGACGATATGAATGACAAGCTTGTGGAAACTGTCCATGCGATCGGAGCTAAGTTCTGTAAGACCCGTCGCAGAAGAACACAAAAGCTCTCCGATCACACTCTTAATCTCATGGCTGTTAGACGGGAGATGAAGCTGCAGTCTTCAGCAGATTTGACAGAATACAGGCAACTGAACAGACAGATCTCCAAATGCATGAAGCGAGTCTTGCGCAACTCCAATACAGCTCGTATTGAAGAAACGATTGAGTGGAACCAGGGCTCCAAAGTCTTTGTCAGAGATCTGTCTGACAGACATAGCTAACTGTCGAAGCTGAAGACCGAATGTGGCAGCATCGTTTCCGGGACACCTGAGATTTTGAGTGAGATTGAGAGGTTCTATGGGCAGCTGTACACGTCATCGTTGGAGCCACACGCAAGTGTGATTAACGCTCCAAGAGCAAGTCTTATCCGACACTATTCCGATGATATCCCGGACGTCAGTCTGAGCGAGATTAGAATGGCTCTCCAGCACTTTAAAAACGGAAAGTCCCCGGGCGAGGATGGAATTACAGCGGAGCTTCTGAAAGCGGGTGGAAAACCGGAACTTGAAGTCCTTCAGAAGCTCTTTAATTCCGTCTTCCATGGTGGCACTACTCCGGAGGCGTGAAGTGCGGAGGTCTTGTTCTTCAAGAAAGGCGACAATGTTCTATTGAAGAACTAAAGGCCGATTTCCCTTCTGAGCCGCGTCTACGTGCTGTTTTCGAGAGTCATTACGAATCGTCTCGCACGCAGAGTCGACGACTTCCAGCCTCCCGAACAATCCGGTTTCCGAAAAGGCTTTAGCACCATAGACCACATACATACCCTTAGGCAAATTGTACAGAAGACCGAAGAGTACAATCTGCCACTTTGTCGTGCGTATGTGGACTATGAGAAAGCCTTTGATTCCTTTGAAGCCGTCAAAATTTGGGCGATGCTGCAGTCCCTCCAGCGGTGCCAAGTAGACTGTCGGTATATCGAAGTGCTGAAGTGTTTGTACAGTAGGGCTACGATGACTATCCGAGTAGAGAACCAGAGTATGAAACCTATCCAACTGCAGAGAAGTGTAAAACAGGGTGACGTAATATCTCCGAAACTCTTCACCGCTGCATTGGAAGACGTTTTGAAGCTACTGGACTAGAAAGGATACGGTATTAACGTCAATGGCGAGTACATCACTCACCTTCAATTTGCCGACGATATAGTCCTTATGGCAGAATCGCTGGAGGACCTAAGCATTATGCTCAATGACCTCACTAGTGTCTCCCAACGAATAGATTTTAAGATGAACATGGACAAAACAAAAATGTGTCACTCACAGAACAAGTAACCATTTTGGAAAAAAGTTATTAACTAAAAATAACCATTATTACACTCTAAAAAAATTACAAAATATCTAGGAGCTATTTCTTGCGTACCGACCTGTCATTCAATATCGGTTACAGAGTCATAAGATTTGGTATCCCTTTCTATCTTGCATTTTTGCTATAAGGAATTTTCTTCTCCCTTGCACACTATGTCGGTCTATACGCCAGTATATGGACTTAGAATATACTAAAACATCTTATACACGGTCCATTTTGCTGTACGTCCCGCCAAGTCAATGAATATATTAAACGACAATGAATAGGCTTGACGTACGTAATTATTAACGTACGTCAAGCCTATTCACTGTCATTTTTCGTCGTGCGTCGTGCATGACCTTGAAGAAACCCAGCGGGACTTTTTTTTTAAATAACAGCTTACAATCATGTATGTTACACAATTAACAACACAAAGCAAATTAGAAATAGCTTGGTAGCGATCACCTCATTCCAAGGGGTTATTATCATCCATAGTTCGTTTTGAAGAACCGTCTCTAAAGGAATATTAGTCTATGCCATAGACTTAGAATATACAGTATATTCCATAGACTTAGAATATACTGGCGTATAGACGACCTGACAGTCCGAAAACGCGTGACCAATTTTGATTTGTCATTGTGTGCGTTAGCTAGTGATGTACATTTCACTTACAAGGACTATCGAAAAATGATTGTTAAGGAAGCGGTAAAAACATTTAAAAAAATTGTTAAGTGCACGAAATTGAATAACTTCAAAATTTAATTGAATTTTATCATGATAGTTCTAAAATAATTAAAAAATATTCATATAACATGTTCCTGGGAATAAGCTGAACCTACCTGCCTTTTGTTGGATTTTAATTCAAATGTATAAAATCCCAGGTGATTTTACCGATAAACTTAAAAACTCCCCAAGAATCAGATCGGAAAATTGTATTTTCGAGCTATGATCTTTGGAGAAAAATATTTACTGCCATGGGCAATTCCGGAAATTTATTTTTTAACATATAGTTAATATAAATAGGTAGATACTTAACTAATTATATACCTATTTATATTTTATATATTTTATAAAATGTTTTGATAGGGAAATAAAACACGGGGACACGGAGTACATAATGATTGCTTTATTTTTCATATAAGTATTACTTTTGACAAACATTTAATAATTAATAATTAAATACATTCTAAAAGTTTATTTTAAGATTCGACTTAAATATAAATGTAAACTTAATAATTTAAGTAAGGAAACTTGTAGGAATGAGTTAAATAATAATGCTCTGTTTAAAGTCCAATATGTTTATGACGCTTCATTATGCTTCATGTTTATATTCGTTCATCTGTCCCTGAAAAGTATAAAGTAATAATAAACAGAAACAGAAACTTTTTTATTCAATATATATTATAAATAATACTTATTGAAAGTCACTGTATTGTTTAATTACCACTGGTTCGAAAAAAAACCTCTGTCCTGGAAAGAACCAGCAAGAAACCCAGAGGGACTTTTTTTTTTAAATAACAGCTTACAATCATGTATGTTACACAATTAACAACACAAAACAAATTAGAAATAGCTTGGTAGCGATCACCTCATTCCCAGGGGTTATTATCATCCATAAATTCCTTAATATTATAATAACCCTTTTATACAAACTTTGTTTAATAAAGTTTTGAACTTTGAGCAATTCAAATTTTGCATATTTTCTGGGATTTTGTTGTAAAAGCGTATACATCCTTGAATGAATTACCGACTCGGTGGAGTCGAGTAACTGGTACTACTAGTTTGTGTCTGTTCTAGTATTTACAGAATGAATATCACTAACCTTTCCACAATTTGTTTTGATTGTTTTAAAATGTTGACCGCATTCGTTGAATTATCAATATGTATTTAAATTAAATGATAGGTTTTAAATATTTCTTACCTAATTTGTCGCATCCAAAAACACAAATCTCTTTTCGTGACGATATCGTAAGAACGAAATAACAGTAATGAATGGAATGTAACAAAAATATTAATAAGAACAAAGAAAATTATTAGGTTAATAAACTAAATCTCGTGATCGTGATGCTTATGGGCACTCTAGAAAATGGCGCTGTTGAGTGTTGACAATAGAATATTGTTGACGTTTGGCGCCATTTTATTAAAAATAACGTCAAACTTTTTCATGAAACGTCTTAAGAGGGAGCCTGTTTCCATACATTTTAGACTTCAAATTTTTAGTACCAACTTTCCTCCCCTGAACCGTGTATAAGACGTTTTATTTAATCTCATAGACTCTTTTTGGTTATGATTCGCAATTTAAGGCAGGCAAAGACCTTAGACCATACAGCCCTGTCTGTTTTGTATTTTGCTTACAAAACTTTTACAATTTGCTGATGCATCTGCGATTTTTTTTGGGAGATTTTGTCGACACCTTAACACCCAGTTGACAATTGACCATAATATCGCAAGGTTCCTAAGCTGATAAAAAATTGAGATTTGTATCACCATCAAAGCATCTTGTTATATCGTTTCCACTATAATAGTTTAATAGTTTATATGAGCAATGGCTTATATACAAAATCATACTACTTTTACGTATCAAAATCCACTTCAAAAGGGTTGTCACTATGAAGCATCATATTAGTTTGTGATTGTCAACAAAACATTTCCTTAGATAATAATATCTAACATTATATTTTATCTGTATTCCTCGTAATACTACTACTTTACAAAATTAGTTGCATTCCGCAGCTTCAACTGATTCGTCGTGCTGATACTCCACCTCCTTCAAACCGCGCCCATCGATGCTCCGTCTAGTCGCCGAGTTGGCTCACTATTAGTACTTATTACACATATGACTAAACATTCAGTGACGTCAAGCGCGTGGGAAAAGAATACGCTTATATGATTATACAAAACTAAATTTTCTGTCTCTTCCTGCGTATGCTATTTGTGCGAATCCTACCGATTTTTTTCCATCAGTTTATATATGATGTCACAAGTTTTTGTTATCGAATGATTTTGACGGTTTAAATGAAAAGTGTTAAATTTGTGTTTGTTTCTTTAAAGAAAAGTAAATAGGAAATTTTGGTACTTTATTGTATTTTAGGCTGTAATAGCTACAGTAAACGAAAAATTAAAAACATAACCTTTCATCGGTAAGTTTCTTTTTGTGCAATATAATATTGCTATTAATTGTTATAAATATGAAATATTTCATGTTTGTAATGCTAATGATCTCTGTGTCGTAATTCGACGTATATTTGGACTCCCAAATAGGCTGACCGCTAAAATCGCTGATGGTAATCGATTCCACAAGGAAGTTGTGCGAGGAAGAAAACTTCTTCTAAATCGCACAGTGGTGGACCGCCAATCATCCAGATGGTATGGATGGTATCTCGAGTTCTGTCGCGATGTGCGATGGTGAAATTGAGCGGCTGGAATTAGTCCGAACTAACCTTTTAATAAATTTAAAAGGCAATTCTGTTGGAGCATCACAAACTAAAAATGATTCTAACAAAAATACCAAATTTACATTTACATAAAACATAAATTTTAAATTGACACGGCGAATTTTACTGGACTGTTATTTGTCATGTTGCTAATATTATTCGTAATGAACCCAAACACCTATTGGTTAGAAAAAAATTGTTTAGTCATCTGCCATTGTCAATATTTTACTCTAATAATCTGATTTAAATTTGTGTACTATAATAAATTTATGTCCACAATCACCATCATCATTATCATTACAGCCTTTCAAAATTTCATTGCTAAACATAAGCCTCTCCCATAGATTGCCTCATAGGCAATCTAGAGGCCTATACATTTGCCATAGTTGCCAGGCTGGGAAGGCGGGCGGAAGATGCTGCTGCCCATCTACTGTTTCATTTGTCAACAAAACCCACAAGATGATATGGGGCAGTGGATTCTCTTACGCTGCCATTACATGTTGACTAAAAAATTAAAATCGGTCTAGTCTTGGAGGAGGAAACAGGGAATACGAAATGTTGATTTCTTCAATTTTACATAGGTATAATCAGTCCGAGACGCAGTTGCCTCTCTCGCGCTCTATACGGAGAAGTTTTATGGAGCGCGACAGCAATAGCTTTGTTAAAATCCTATTCTTCATATGTTTTAATAATAAAAACAAAGGAAAAGCTCTTATTGATTTATCAGAACAAATAATTGTTTATAAAACTTAGTTGTATATAACAGAGTGTTGTGAATAAAAATAAAAGTACAACAAGGAAATGGAACTGTATCTGGTAACTCAGGTAAAGTACCACAGCCCCAGTATATTCTCTAGTCTATGCTACTATATATCTCTATCTCAAAAACATAAGCGAATGCTGGCTGTATCATATCTTTTTGTAGCATCTAGTCATAAACTTAGAATATTAGAATATACTGGCGTATAGACTACCTGACAGCCCGACAACGCGTGACTAATTTTGATTTGTCATTGTGAGCGTTAGCTAGTGATGTACATTTTATTTACAAGGACTATCGAAAATGATTGTTGAAAGCGGTAAAAGATTTAAAAATCGTTTAGTGCACGAAATTGAATAACTTCAAAAATTAACTGATTTTTACCATGATAGTTCTAAAATAATCAAAAAATATTCATATAACAAGTTCCTGGGAATAAGCTGAACCTACCTGCCTTTTGTTGGATTTTAATTCAAATGTATAAAATCCCAGGTGAATCATCGGAAAGTTGAATTTTCGAGCTATGATCTTTGGAGAAAAGTATTTACTGCCATTGACAGTTTCCCGGAATTTCTTTTAATATATTGTTAATATAAATAGGTAGATACTTAACTAGGTATATACCTATTTATATTTTATATTTTATAAAATGTTTTGATGGGAAATAAAAACGGAGACACGGAGAGGATTTTAAAATGACTTTCAATAAGAATTACACATGTAATCTATATTGAATAAAAATTATTCTATTCTATTCTATTCTATTCTAGTACATAATGGCTGCTTTATTTTCATATAAGTATTACTTTTGATAATTACAAACATTTAATAATTAATATATAATACATTATAGAAGTTTATTTTAACATTCGACTTAAATATGAATGTAAACTCAATAATTTAAGTAAGGAAACTTGTAGGAATCAGTTAAATAAGATTGCTCTGTTTAAAGGTCAATATGTTTATGAGGCTTCATCATGCTTCATGTTTATATTCTTTCATCTGTCCCTGAAAAGTATAAAGTAATAATAAACTTATTATCATTTTAGCTACATAAATTTTAAAACATAATGATCTTAATAGAGTAAAGTGCACCAAGTGTCTGAAGATACAGATGCACCTCTATTCTCTCAATCTCGGCATGTTAAGAAAATGGTCACTCATTCATGGACTGACCGCGGCAAGTGCAACTTAACGCAAAATGTACTTAACCACAAGTTCCTCTTCTCACGACTAACGCTGTAGGCGATGATCCACATATAAGCCCTCAGCACAATGTCGTTGTGAGTATCAATTACTATGGAATTTATACTATCGCGTCTCATGCGCGGGCGTCTAGTGGCGCTTCAGAGCATTACTAAATATCTATACCTAACTACGCTAAAATTTTTATCATTGTGCCGCTCAAACCCTTGGGGAAAAGTGTGATGCTATGAATATTGTACTAGTGTGACTGTGAGACTATGTGGTTGGTTAAATAAGGTTATACATTTATTTTGGTTGATAAATAGATACTTAGTTGGGTTTATAATGGCTTAAAGAGGATACTCTCAAGATTTTTTATTTTAATGTACTGCAGTTTTATGTCTCAGTGATCGCGAGGGTGAAAACTGGTAGCGATCCTCGAATGGTTAGAGGCACACTGAACCTAAACGTTAAGTTGGAGAAGCGTCGTCAATGAAGTCAACGCTCCGTCTCCTCGTTCTCTAATCCAGAGTCCCGAAACCTTTCAGCTCGAGTTACAAAATCGTTTTCAGTGCCTAGAAGATTGCAATTAAATGGACGATATGAATGACAAGCTTGTGGAAACTGTCCATGCGGTTGGAGCTAAGTTCTGTAAGACCCGTCGCAGAAGAACGCAAAGCTCTCCGATCACACTCTTAATCTCATGGATGTTAGACGGAGATGAAGCTGCAGTCTTCAGCAGATTTGACAGAATACAGGCAACTGAACAGACAGATCTCCAAATGCATGAGGCGAGTCTTGCGCAACCCAATACAGCTCGTATTGAAGAAACGATTGATGGAACCAGGGCTCCAAAGTCTTTGTTGAGATCTGTCTGACAGACAGAGCCAACTGTCGAAGCTGAAGACCGAATGTGGCAGCATCGTTTCCGGACACCTGAGATTTTGAGTGATATTGAGAGGTTCTATGGGCAGCTGTACACGTCATCGTTGAGCACACGCAGTGTGAGTAACGCCCAAGAGCAAGTCTTATCCGACACTATTCGATGATATCCCGGACGTCAGTCTGAGCGAGATTAGAATGGCTCTCCAGCACCTTAAAACGGAAAGTCCCAAGGAGATGGAATTACAGCGGAGCTGGAAAGGGGTGGAAAACCGAACTTGAAGTCCTTCAGAAGCTCTTTAATTTGTCTTCCATGGTACTACTCCGGAGGCGTGAGCAGAAGTGCGGAGGTCTTGTTTTTCAAGAAAGGCGACAATGTTCTATTGAAGAACCAGGTCGATTTCCTTCTGAGCCGCGTCACGTGCTGTTTTCGAGAGTCATTACGAATCGTCTCGCACGCAGACTCGACAACTCAGCCTCCCGAACAATCCGGTTTCCAAAAGGTTTTAGCACCATAGACCACATACATACCCTTGGGCAAATTGTACAGAAGACCGAAGAGTACAATCTGCCACTTTGTCGTGCGTATGTGGACTATGAGAAAGCCTTTGATTCCTTTGAAGCCGTCGAAATTAAGGGTGTTGCAGTCCCTCCAGCGCCAAGTAGACTGTCGGTATATCGAAGTTGAAGTGTTTGTACAGTAGCTACGATGACTATCCGAGTACAGAACCAGAGTACGAAACCTATCCAACTGCAGAGAAGTGTAAGACAGGGTGACGTAATATCTCCGAAACTCTTCACCGCTGCATTGGAAGACGTTTTGAAGCTACTGGACTAGAAAGGATACGGTATTAACGTCAATGGCGAGTACATCACTCACCTTCGATTTGCCGACGATATAGTTCTTATGGCAGAATCGCTGGAGGACCAAGCATTATGCTCAATGATCTCAATAGTGTTCCCAACGAATAGGTTTTAAGATGAACATGGATAAACAAAATGTGTCACTACAGAACAAGTAACCATTTTGGAAAAGCTAACTAAAAATAACCACTATTACACTAAAAAATTACAAAGGATCTAGGAGCTATTTTTGCGTGCCGACTTGTGCCGACCTGTCATTCAATATCAGTTACAGAGTCGTAAGATTTGGTATCCTTTTCTATCTTGCATTTTTAAGCATAAGGAATTCTTTTCCCTGCTCACTATGTAAAACATCTTATACACGGTCCATTTTGCTGTACGTCCCACCAAGGTCAATGAATATATTAAACGACAATGAATAGGCTGACGTACGTAATTATTGCTGACGTACGCCGTTTATTCACCGTCATTTTTCGTCGCGTCGCATGACCTGAAAACCCAGCGGGACTTTTTTTTAAATAACAGCTACAATCATGTATGTTACACCACACACAAAACAAATTAGAAATAGCTTGGTAGCGATCACCTCATTCCAAGGGTTATTATCATCCATAGTTCGTTTTGAAGAACCGTCTCTAAAGGAATATTAGTCTATGCATTGTTTTTTTTTAAGTTATTGCTAAAGGCTTTGTAGCGGAAAATTCAAATACACTATTAATTGAATATTAAATCGATTTGTATTTTGTACACCTTTAAAGTAGAACTAAGCTACTGCATACGTTTTAATACTTGAAGTAACAAAATACTAAAGGGCAAAGTGTTATTATTTCTGCTGAAGTAATAGTAGTCTATGTTGTGTAATGTCTAATCACTTAGTAGACTCGATAAAATTACAACTTAAATCAGGTTTGTACTTATAGTTTCTGATATGTTTAAAAACGTAAGTATTAGGAATATAAAATTATAGTCAAATAAAAAAAAATGAATTTAATAGTCTAATTGTTGGCCACAGGCACAGGCTGCTCTTATTTTGTTTGTTGGTTCCTTCAGTGGCGGATTATTCATAAGTGCAAACTATGCACGTGCCTAGAGGCGCACGGTTAAAAAGGAGGCGCGCACGGAGGTTTTTAAGCGAAAAAAATTTCGTCTATTTGATTACTTCTACATCGCTCTCACTCTCTTATCACATTTTTCATTTACGTCCACCCATTATGGGTACTAGTGTCCTAATTTTTTGCAACTATTAGGTTACTATTAAACTATATTATTAATTATAATATGAGTGTATCATGGACAAATTTAGAGGAACGCAAAAAAAGTGAGTATAAAATAAAATGTCATGAATATTTGTGACAATTAAGTTCGTTTCAATTTCGATTTTGCTTATTATTTGTTAATTAAAAATTGCAAACGTCGTAATAAAAAAAACGATTAAATGACAAAAATTAACCAAATTAAGAAAAGAAGAAAAATTTTACAGGAAAGAAACATTTTCGTACTTAATCAAGTTAGCAATAAAATCTTGAGAGATTGCGTTTTATTATTCCTGTTACTGTTATGCGTTTTTAAGATCTCTCAAATTAGCGGGGGCAAGATCTTTTTCTTAATTTGTCTTCGAAGCTTATCCCACACATACTCTATGGGGTTGAAGTCGAGTGAGCGCGCTGACCACCCCATAGCATTTATTTCAACGTCTCGGAAAGTATTCTACAACTACGGCCGCAGTATGGAGACGTGCATTATCATGCATAAAAACAAATCTATCTTCTATAAAAGTGGCAAATGGCACTACAATTTCTTCCAAATTCTAAGGTAACTACCTATTATCATGCCGCCGTTAATGACCCAGTCTTAAGTGCCCCCATACAAATACCTCCCCATACCATAACTGACCCTTCTCCATATGCCTCTTTTCCAATGATTTTGCTCTGAGCGGATCTCTCTCCCGGGCGGCTTCACACTTTAATCTGGCGTCAGGCAAAGTCTGGACTCTGTGAATAGAACTTGACTTCAGCTTGTAGCTTCATTCTTACCGCAGAAGAAGTTAAGGTCCTGTTTCTAAGTACGCTGTTAACGATGAACCGGTCATCTCTTTCCGTTCCGTTTTCCGTTTACGTCCCTGTCCTGCGAGTTTCGTATACCGTCCGGTTTGATGATAGCTCTTCAGAACTCGGTGTACCATAGATTTTGATACTCGTAATGTTCGGGCCACATGTTTGTAGGTGTGCTCAGTTTCGATTAAAATAACAGCCCAGCCCAGTGGCGTTTAGATCTGGCATTCTCAATACGCACTAAACACGACAAACCAGGCAAAAATTTAAACAAAACCTAAACCTAAATAAACTCAAATTCAAAAGTTGGCAAATTTTTCGCAGTACGAGTATATTACGCACTAGTAACATAAAAACAAATGAAATTCTTTGTTTTGTCCATGTTCATCTTAAGACCTATCTGCTTAGAGGCACTATTGAGGTTATTGAGCATAGTGTTTAGGCCCTCCAGCGATTCTGCCATAAAGACTATATCGTCGGCAAATTGAAGGTGAGTGATGTACTCGCCATTGATGTTAATACCGTATCGCAGCGGTAAACAGTTTCAGGGATATAACGTCACCCTGTCTTACACCTCTCTGCAATTGGATAGGTTTCATACTCTGGTTCTGTACTCGGAAAGCCATCATAGCCCTACTGTACAAACACTTCAGCACTTCGATATACCGACAGTCTACTTTGCACCGCTGGAGGGACTGCAGCACCGCCCAAATTTAGACGGAATCAAAGGCTTTCTCATAGTCCACATACGTAAGACAAAGTGGCAGATTGTACTCTTCGGTCTTCTGTACAATTTGCCCAAGGGTATGTTGTGGTCTATGGTGCTAAAGCCTCTTCGGAAATCGGCTTGTTTGGGAGGCTGGAAGTCGTCGAGTCTGCGTGCGAGACGATTCGTAATGAGTCTCGAAAACAGCACATAGACACGGCTCAGAAGGGAAATCGGTCTGTAGTTCTTCAAGAGAGCGTTGCCGTCTTTCTTGAAGAACGAGACCACCGCACTTCTGCTCCACGCCTCCGGAGTAGTGTCACCATGGAGGACGAAATTAAAGAGCTTCTGAAGGACTTTAAGTACCGGTTTTCCACCCGCTTTCAGAAGCTCCGCAGTAACATCCATGTGACACTTACGCCGGTAGTTGTTGGGAGCGCTAAGCTCGAAGTTGTTTACCTGTGACAATTAGTCTGGCTAGGTAAGTCCAACTTCGACCGAGAGGTCAATCGACAGGTTCAACTCCTCAAAACTTGAAAACGAGATTGTATAACCAGTGCGTGTTGCCAGTGACGACTTATGAATCTGAGACGTGGTCCATCACTGCTGGCCTTATGAAGAAGCTTTAGGTCGCTCAGCGAGCCATGGAGAGGACTATGCTCGTGGTTTGTCTGCGTGATAAACTTAGAAATGAGGACATCCGCAGTAGAACCAGAGTAATCGACATAGCCCTACAGATTAGTAAGCTGAAGTGGCAATGGGCCGGCCATATAGCTCGAAGAACCGACAACCGATGGGGAAGCAAGGTTCTTGAGTGGCAGTCTCGTACCGGTAGGCGTAGTTTGGGGCGGCCCTACCCACTAGATATAGTGACGACCTGTTAAGACTGCAGGAAGTCGATGGATGCAGGTGGCTCAGGACCGTGCTTTGTGGCATTCCTTGAGGGAGGCCTATGTTCAGCAGTGGACTGGTGAAGGGCAAGGGAAATTAAATTCGAAAAAAAAGTCCCAAAACTTTCTTTTTTAAAAAAAAGCATATACTAATGTTTTTGGTCAGTACACACAGTAATTACAACAGGAGAAATTAAACCTTTTTTTTTTGCGTTTCTCTTTTGACCAGGAGTGTAGTTTATTTGCAAAATGAGTAGTTAGTTATAATTTACAATATATGGCCGCTAGAAGAGCGCCGATGAGGTTTTAGCCTAGGGCGCTGTCGACATTTAATTCGCCTTCAGGTTCCTTACAGATTATCACGAACCAGTATTATAACCATATTAAAAGATTTTGAATAAGTATTATTTATAATTTTCTTATCATGGCAGCCAGAAGAATCAACCAGACTTGTGTATAATACATTTATTATAGCCAATCACAAATCCACTGCTGAACATAGCCTCTCTCATAGGTTTCCTTAAAGGAGCGATAATTGCCATAGTTGCCACACGTTTGGCATGCGGTTTGGCGAGGGGAGTTTTTATTATTTTTAGTTATCAGGAAGATGCTACTGCCCATCTCCGTTTTCATTTCCCTCTGTCGCCTCTTGCGACACTCACGGGATGATATGGGGTAGTTACGTTAGTTACCCATTGATTACATATTATGTTAAGCAGTAGACTTCTGATACGCTGTAATTAATGTATGAATTCTTTCTTATAGTCATTCGTTGTATAATTTGTAGGAAAGGTTCAATAAAACACATTAGTAATTGGCTAACCGCCATATTAACTTTATTACACACCAAGAGTACATTGCTAGAGTTGGGCTATCAACTAAGGTTGTGCCCTGACATTACAATTATTAAAACAATTTAATTTTATACAAGGGCTGCAATCAATAAGGTTTTGCAATTACAGCATTAAAACGTAAATTATTAAACGAGAAACTAGAAAATGATTTACGCCACACGGAACGAAGTCTTATGGAAGAGATTTGTATGTTAACGAATGAAATAGATTTATTAATAGAACAACTAGAGGTAAGTGATAAAAACTACGAGGTCTAGCAATCTTTGTTTTCTAGATTTAAAGAAAAACATAGGCTCTACGTTTTTCTTGCGGCCCACCGCTGTTATACACATATAATTGGCAAAAGTTATGGAGGAGTAGGAGAGTCTGTGTCATTGCTTTAGTGCTTATTGGCAGATTTCACATCTCATTTATTTTTAATAGGAACCCACACCGGCTATTCACGGGTGAGTTTAATCAGTTTAGTGTTATCCTTTTAGGACTTCATCATAATCCGCCTACATTTCTCTACTATTCTTCTCTACATAGTATAAAACAAAGTCGTTTCCCGTCGTCTGTAGGCTTAGATCTTTTAAACTGCGCAACGGATTTTGATGCGGTTTTCATCAATAGACAGAATGATTCAAGAAGAAGGTTTATATGTATAATATATGCTTAATATATATTATATGATTTTTAAGTCCGTGTGTATGTGACTGAACTCCTCCTAAACGGCTGGACCGATTTTGATGAAATTTTGTGTGAATAAGTTGATTAAAGAACGGCTTAGATTCACAATTGGACCCGGTAGGTGGCGTTGTTGTCGAGTTCCAGAAATCAACCGTGCGAAGCCGGGGCGGATCCCTAGTACCTACTTCATAATATGCATGTATTATACACGAAAAAGTCCCCTAATAGAAACAGAAACAGAAACTTTTTTTTTCAATATAGATTATAAATAATACTTATTGAAAGTCGATCTTTTGTTTAATTACCACTTATTTGAAAAAAAAACCTCTGTCCTGGGAAGAACCAGCAAGAAATAATAATGTTTATAATTCAGAAAACTGCATCAAAATCCATCCTTAAGTTTAAAAGCTTTAAACGAATTGTGTAATATCGCACAATTTTATAGACATTCAAGTATTCCCATGATCATCGGCGTATACAGTGGAGTAGCTGGGTGAGCCGTGCCCACCCTAGACTTGAATGGTGCCCAACCCAGGATGTAGGCTTACCAACTCAAAATTAGAATTATGAAATTGTTAGTTTCAATAATTAATAATGCTTTAATCAAATTAATCATTTTTTTACGAAAAACATTTTTATCTAATTTAATTGATGTAAAGAAACATTTCGAAATATGGTTCAACACTTCTAGTTGAAATTACTTTTATTGCGTAGATTGAGCTTCATATGCCAGACCCTACTATGAAAAACCCTAGACACACCAATGATCACAGTACTTTCACCACGGTACACTGAGAATGGGATGTTACTTTATTTTTACGTCTTTACTCAATTTTTAGGCACTCACTAAAAATATATCTGAAATGAAATACCAGATAGCAATGATCGAAATATGTAACGCATCTGAGAAATGCAAAGTGCAACAGCAAATCGAACATCTCAGTGGTCACACGGAAGGCTTCCAAGCTCTTTTCGCTAAAGGTAAAATACAGTCAACATTAAGCCTATAATACTGTTCCCAATGTTGGACAGACCTCCTTTGATTTCTGAAACGCTTATGCAGTTAATTTTGCCGCTGCCCGCTCTAGTGCGTTTTTGGCTTTCACATGCTTAAAAAATATTAATTTTTTATTTTCTTTCTTGGGCATGCAGGTTTCGTCAAGATGCTTACCTTTACCGCTAAGCACATTGTACCTAAATTAGCACTTAAAATTGCAACTATTTCTATAACTATTTCATTAGTGGAAGGGATCAACCCCAGTTTGCGCACGTACCATAAAATTTAAGGCCAGCACGAGTCCCTAAGCTACGTAACTACTAAGCAGTATATTAAATTGAAAGCATTTTTTCTTTAATAAACTAGATAAAATTATATGTAATCGTAAAGGTATTTCAAGAGATTTTTTGTTATATTAATTAGAACAGCAAGTTTTACAAATTCAGCTTGAGCAGTTAAAAGCTAAAGAAGCTGAAATTGATGATTTAAAGAAAAAAGAGCTCGAAAGTTATGATCAACAAAAGAAAAAGGTCATAGCTGTGGAAGAGGAATGCAAAGCAATAGAAAGTGAATGCAATGTACTAAAGGTTTGTAAAGTATCTGTTCTATAATATGCAGGTACGATTAAAATATCATTCAACTTGAATATTGGCGCTGTTAGCTGTTACTAGTGTTAACTTGATATTAGAGAATGTAAATTATGATAGAGTTGTTTTTGCATCACTTCAGATTTTCCAACTTTCACTACCATACATTAAAGTAGGGACTAACACAGAAAAGAAGCATGAGCGTAGAATAAATGCTGTAGAAATGCGGTCATTAAGGTGTATGCTAGGGCTGAATCTGAATGACAGGGTGAGAAATAGTGTGATAAGAGAAAAGTGTGGTTTGCAAGATGACATTGTGACAGGAATGCTTCGGTGGTTTGGTCATGTAGAAAGAATGAACGAAGAAAGAGTGACAAAGCAAATTTATGCTGCAGAAGTGAACTGCAGAGTCGGAAAGGGACGCCCTAGACGAAGGTTTATCGACCAAATTGGCGATATATTGAAAATGGGCCAGATTAGGAGTACCCTTAACCCGAGCGTGTATGCGTAGTAAAGGAGGCGAGAGAGGTGTGCCAGGATCGTGCCAAATGGAAGTCCGTAGTCTCTGCCTACCCCTCTGGGTGACAGGCGTGAGTGTTTATGTATTCAGATTTTCCTACCAATTTTTGTCAAGTCTTATGACATTTTTTGTAATGAATACTCTTACGGCGTCATCGTGCACAACCATAACGAGGGTATCAGCTCTGCGCTCACTACCAGTTTGCTCAGCGTCGCAAAGAGGCTAATATTTCAAGTTATGTCCATTGAAGTAATTGTACCTACTACGTTAAGTACATTATACTTCAATGATAATGTCATGCCATTTGACGAACCTATTCATGGCAAGGCCATATGTAATAGAAGGATGACCTGCGGATGCGTTATAAAAATGTAGCTAAAATGTATATCTTAAACGACAGCCTTTGATTGAACAGTCAGATTGCAGCAATATATATAGGCACTTTTTATTTTCTATTTTACTAAATGTCAAAAATGGTCCATATTTTATTACAATTTTAATGGCATGAATCTTTTCTAATCGTTCAGTTGAGGAAGGAATTCAAAAACAAAGATTTGATTTCTGACTAAATTTGAATACAAAAAATCTTCATCATCATCATCAGCCTGCGACAGTCCACTGCTGGACATAAACCAAGTCCAAGGCGTTGTCATTTTATTAATATATATTTATTTCAGAAAAGAAACAAAGCTATGATGTTGAAATTAAGACGTAAGCTACTTGAAACTGATGAAATAAGACGGGAACTTATTAAAAATAAACACACGGAAGGATATTAAAACGGATTTATTTATGTTTTTCAAATTAAATTACATAATTGTCATAAACCTTTGTTATTTAAAATTTTATGAAATAAATGTACAGTATAATTATTTATTTTTCATGCAATATTGCTAGAATTGCTAGCTGTTGGTGATTAAAAATAAATTAAAAATTCATAATTATTAAATAAAAACTAGTTATAAATTGTTTTAAAATATATTTATACATAATACCTACACATAAAATATTAGTTATTAGTACCCAACGGTTTTGTAACATGTTTACATCATGGGCACAAACATGAAGTATTAGGAATGTGCTTAGACCATTTAACTCAATTGGTTGAATGGTCTAAGGGAATGTATGCATTGTGTTTCACTTAGTTGCTATATCGATTTTTCAACGTAATTCTGGATGGTTTAAACGTGATCAAAAAGGTCAAAAAGTAAGAATAACCAAGCTATTGATCCACTATAATGATGGAAAATTATTCGCCCACAAGTTAGAGATACTACGAGTACAAACAAGGTAGAAGCGAAACAAATAATACTCGCATGAATAGTATATAAATGAAAGTTATTTGTTGCAGTGACTTGGCATAAAGTAGTCATAAGTTATTTCCCCAAACATGAAAGTACTTAGGTAATATTATATTAGGTTTTATCTATTATCATGTTTACTCGTTTATATAATTATATCTTACATCACACTAACATCCGGTATGTTAGTGTGATGTAAGATATTAATATGATTGTGCTTTATAGTTTGATACCTATGTAAACATACCTATTATTAATTATTCTGTGCCGGTACAAACGCACGTAATTCTATAATCTTAACTACAAGTTAGTTTACATTAATTATTTAAATGCAAAGACATTTGAAATATTGGTTAAGTTCTTTAATCGGATATAACTGGTTTTTACCACCACTCTGTAACATTATGCTGAGTCAGGAAGCTACATAAAATGAGCAGCTAGATATCTAGGAATGCACATAATATTTGTGTATGTCGTTTGTCTACTCTGTTGTAGCCCGATGACTTAAATTTAAAGTCACTTGATTCGACGCTTAGCCCTTTGACTAAAGGAATAACTAAAGGAAGAAAATCTTTAAAAAAAAAGGAATGCGAAAAGGAAGCTTGTGATAGGTATCACAAGTTTGTTGAAAGTTTTAAGTTTGAAGGTACCTATTATAGGAACATAATATTTTGTCGTTAATAGGAAGTTGTAATACTTTCGATTAACAATAATAGGTATAATAACAAAATATTAATTTTGGAAATATTATGGATCACCAATAGGCGTATATTAAAGCCACTTTTTATCCTGTTCACAAGGGAATACTTTTGATTTTCATCTGAAATACGAATTACAACTACAATGCGCTCAATTCGATCTGCTGTTATGTGTAATTTTCTGATCATTTTAAATTATGCGCCTAATTGGCTGATTAAACTGCAGGCTGACACAGTATATGAATTATAAGTAAGCACTTGATAAAACTATTTTATAATTTTTTATTTCATTTTGTAATTGTATGTAAAAATTGTTTTAAAGTTTACAAAATCATTTTAAAAGTTCTAAGTGTTGATTTTTCTACTAAGTATAGTTAACGTGATATTTAACTTGACTTTAAAAACAAATAATTCGATGGTACTCAGTGGAGTATTCATTATATTTTAGTAGGTACTTTTATGTAATTTCTATTAAAAGGGTATAACAATTTTTAGCAATACATCGGATGTATGTCTAAATGTAAAGTACCTATCTTAAAAGATAGAAGAATTGTGGTGCAAACCCACATATTTTTAGTACAAAAATACACAACATACGATTATAACAAACAAAATATTAACAAATTAATATGGATTATATGCTTAGTAATCTTGTCGTGGTAGTTTTATGATTTTAATTGTTTAATTGTCTAATTGTAAAATTAAGGCAACGCTTCGTTGAATCCAATGAGATGAAGGTTTATCAGACGGTAAATAAAAAGCCAATACAAAATTGGAAGAGTGTCCAGTTGTAGCTAAAACGCCTTTTCTTTCTAATGTCTTATACAAGGGACATTTATACCGCGAACCTTCTTGAAATTCAGATTTCAGCTTAGGAAACAGCCATACTGCTGGCATATTGTCATTTAATATCTTAGGATGTTGCTCAGCTACAACAGATTTACCACGATCCCATCGACCGCCATCAAGAAACAGACCTTGTACGTAAACGCCCCATTCTGGAGGAGTTGTCTCATAATCTGCAGTACGTACTTCAAAGTCATAAATTAACAAATCTATTGGGATTTTCTTAGCCCTAGCATAATTTTGAATGGCACCAGTAAGAAATGCTTGAGTAAAAAAGAAACCTGATAGCCAAAACGTTGAAGGCTTCCCGTTTTCATACCAAGTTTCCAACATTTTTAAACGTTCAACTAAATCTGCGACGTAACTTGGAAGCGGTTTCAAGCTTGGGTAGGATAATTTACACCAATTTTCTGGTATCCTACCAAGTAACATCGCATTAGACATCATATCTAATGCGGGTGACATAACGATTAAACCCTTTACAGCTTTTTGTAGATCTGAAAGAGAATTTTTTACTTCGTTTAGTAATTTATTAAACCTTTCCATCTCCTGGATGAGAACGGTGTTCATTGATTCGTTATAATCTACGGGATATCTCTTTTGAGTGATTTCAGTATCAAACTTAGACGGAAGCTTGGATAATATCTCTGATGCCATTTGTACAAGAATTCCTTCAGTATTTCCAGTCTCTGCTCCGCTACCTCCACCTTCGACAAGAACTAATGTTGCGGTAAGTTCTAAAGAAGTGGAATAATCTCTCGTTATTCCCGCATTCATATGTAATCCAAAAACTTCAGGTGGAGGATTTATCGGCACGGTCTCAATATGTTTGAGGTAGTCTTGATATTCACACCGTCGTGGTAATCCGTACTGGGGGCCTATATCGCAGAACAAATAGTTAGGGTCACTTACTACACTGCTGTTAACGTAATTATCTAAGATCGTAACTATTAACCTCCGGTCCCAATCATCAGTAACTCTACCACCGTAATTGCATTCTCCAGTTAAATATTTTATAGCTACATATTGTATTTCTTCATACTGGTTTAAAAACATTTGCAGTTGCATCACTGATATTTGAAAATCAGAATCATTAAAACCATACTGTATATTCCAGCCTAAAGGACCGAATTTTTTTCTCTCTTGAACAACGGCATGAAAGAAGCTAATACCATACAAAAGTTTACTAAAAGGCTTATCTTTCTCTGGACAACCTTCAAAAAATTCTGATTCTTTTAATGGTTCGGACATATAAGATCTGTACAAATTATGTTGCAGGCCAGTCGGAGCTTCATTTGTCATTTTAACTCCTACTTGTAAAATAGACTGTGGAAATTTGTCAGATGGATAGCTGGTAAGCCATAGTCTAAAACTTAAGTCGGTGTTAGTAAGATCAAAACTTTCTACAATCTTTTCAAGTACTGGTAGCCACGAAACAGCTAAATGACAGTTTTGTAAACAAACCCATCCTCCTTCTAACTGTGCTTTTTCTATCATAGCTTTTGCTATGGGTCCTTGACCTTGGCCTAAGGAAATGGAATTGAACCTATGAGAATAACCCATTTTTTCACAATATTTTATTAAGGCTCCCATTGGATCTGAACCCGAAGATAAAATAAAAATCAGAGGTGCTAAACAGTTAGAATCTCCAAAAGATTTCCCAATATCAAACGGCGGCGGAGTTATATATTTTCGGCCCATTTGTTTTTCTACAAATTCGGAAATAGCAATGGTTAACTTGTCGGGCCTTAATATCCTTATAATTAATAGTTTTTGAAAGGCTGTCAGTTTTTCTTCCCACCCTAACGGAAGTGGTTTATGATGTGGCTCTAATTCATCGTATATTTCCTTCCATTTACTTGTAGCACCAACAAAACTGTCTTTAAACCCCTTGAAAACAGACAAATCATTTATTCGACATATTTCGTCCCATCCTTTATCTGGTAACCATTCTACAGGCTTTTTTAAAGGATTTTCAACCGCAATTCCACCTGTTATAAGAAAAATATACTCGTCGTGGTTGATATCACCAGTAGACAATAACATTTTAGAGCACATTATAAAAGAAAACATTAGTTTATCTTTATCAAAGAGTGATCTGCAAACGTTACTGTATAAATTATATGTAAAAGTATCTTTTAAAAATTTTAATCTTTTGTCTAAGTCTTTGGATTTATTAGCATTTTCAATAGATAATATATATAAATGAATAAACCACGTCAATGAGTACTGATACATGGGGTCGACATTTGGTAGTTCAGTAACACAATAGTATAAAACCGCTGAATGTGATGCTATTGGTCTGTAACCTAACCTGAATTTCTCTATGATTTCCTCCGTTTCCAAGCTGGCTTCTTGTTTTTTCATGATGTCAACGGCTAACAACTTTGATGAATCAAGTACTTCAATTGCCGACTCATCTTCTAAAATATCACCTTTTGATTCTTGTAATGTTCGTAATATATCATCTTCGACCTGTTTAAGAGCAGCGCGATTTGCAGCACCTTGAACAATTAATTTTTCTCGTTTTTCTTGCAAATCAGGACGCTCCTTTGCAACTACGATTCCAAGCAGTTGATCTTCTAAACCATCTTTTGTCAAAGCAAAATTTATCACAGTCACCTTATTGAATATTTCAGGCAGGTAATGTGGATTTCTTAGTTTTGTGGTCATATATAACCTAAATTGTGGATGATATTCAATTACGTTTTCACCGAGTGCAATAAATTCCTTCCCTCCTTGAGTATAAGTATTTTTCATTAAAATTGGATCTAAAGGAGCCTCTACATCTTCCAAGACACATTCTATTAGAGCTGGTTTACCATATTCTAGACATGTTTCAATTACCTTCATATAATTTCCATCAGTAAATTTCATAATTTGTAAGTCATTAGGCTTTTCCATCGTCTTAATCCATTTATTTGCTTGTCCTTGTGGATCAACTAATAAAGACCATCGCGTTGAATTATCTAAAAGTACACCATTATCTATAGAAAAAGAATCCCACGGTAAGCCTGCAATACACCAATTTTGTATTTTTATATCAGTTCCTAACACATCTTTAAATACAAATATTGGAGAATGGGGCATATCTAGATTAATAACAAGCTGTCTCCATTCTTTTATCGCATTTAATCTCACTGGTAACGTATATGGTCCCAGATAAGCAATAATTCCACAAGATACTAAAATATCTCCTGCTAAGTTGTCGAACAACTTTTGTAGGTTTTCAGCAGCTGCAGTCCATCGCACTTTTTCGCCCCCTAAACCTCCAATAAGTTTTTCTGCTCTAAATAATTTGTCAATACATAATTGTACTTCATCCTCTAATGCCTTCTTTTTTATGTTAGCTTCTTCTAATGCCTCATTTAACTCTGCTAGTCGAGCTTCTAAGCGCGCTACAGTAGCCTTTTTTTCTTCTAATATTGCCATAGTTTCAGAAAACTCTTTTTCAGCTGCTTCAAGTTTCGCTTTTTTCGGAGCTACAACCTTTGCTACAGCATCATACATATCCATGGCAATTATCCACTTACAAAGTCCTTCAGCTGCTGTAGATGCTTTAGCTATGATATGCGGCTTAAAATCTTTATTCGAAAGATATTCTTTTCTAATTTTTTGCATGGTGGTAATAGGAATATTATCTTTATCGAAATTCCGTAGAGAATCTAAAAATCCCATATCACCTAAAATTCTTTTACTTGGTCCCCAATAATCTAGAACTTTTTTACCTGGATTATCCGGATCAGGTATTTTATCGGGAGGTATTCCCTTCATGACACATACCGCTGCCATCACCAACTTAACAGTTGCCGGAGGATTTTTCATAGACTTGACAATGGTTATATCTGCTGGTTTTAATGTGTTTAAGGCAGCAATAGCATCCTCTAAAATTGGAAGTGCAAGTGCTAAGTCTGCTTCACAATCTTTTTTAAGCTCTTCGGCAGCAGCCGCTTGCACGTTTGCAATTTTCTGATCTTCTCTCACTTGTGCAGCAGCTTTATCAGCCGTGGCGGTTTCTACTTCTATTTCTTGCATCATTTTAGCTGATTTTGCAGCCATTACCATTAGTTGAGGTTTAAGTTCATTTAAATCATGCTGCATAATTGCAACTGCATCTGCGGCCTGGCTCAATTTGTCTAAACCATTAGTATATCGTAGTTTTGCCGCTCTTAATTCACGTTGTTTTCTATTAGTAAGTGTTGTAAACGTTTTTATTAGATTCAAATAGGACGCCGATGTCACATATGTCTTCCTTCCATAGTGATTAAAGAAATCGGCCGATATAGTTCGTGCATCGACATGAAATTGTTTACAGACTACCACAGCAGTTGCTTTTATTTTATCTGGCACATTTACTTTAACCATATAGTAATTTGCAACCATTTCCAGGGCATCTTCAGGCCAGCTATCATACCAGTCGATAGTGCAACAATTCACTAAAGATGGATATAGTCTTAACCTTGTCTTAAATGCACTACCAATGGGACTAAAACATAATACAATATGTAACTTTATTTTACATCGTGCTATAAAAAAAGCTAAAATCTGCAAGGGACTTATATCCAGATTTCTATTTCCACCTTGAGCTGCTAAACGTACTAATTCAAGAATTTCTTGTTTTTCATCTAAGCCGTACAAATTTGGAACTTCACCCGAATTGAGTAAACTGTCTAGATTCTGTATAAATACTTCCTCTTTTATTTGACTTTCTGAAAACAAGAAAGTACTATCTTTATTGAGACCACCGGATTCGCGTAATACTAATTTTAAATCATCTTGCCAATCTTTAACGCTATACGATTTTGTAATCTCTGGCTGAAAAACTGACTGTCCTAAAATTGTACCAGCTAAACGGGTTAAGGACTGACGGCCAGATCCTCCAACGCCGACTAATAAAGCGTTGCCTGACGGCATTGAAAGGAGTCGGCAAATTTTTGATAGATGTTCTAAGGCATAATCAAATAAAACAATTGTCATTTTCGCTTTATGCATAGCATTGTATTCTGCTAACATTGATGCCGCAATATTTAAAATTGAGTCTTTAGATGGGATTTCTTCATACCGTCGTTCACCTTCAAGGCTGTCGGTGTCTAAGTAGCAACCAAACATCATATTTTTTATACTTTCTTGAGTAACATCCCCCTTGTCATTTTGATATGTGTCTAAAGCAGATTCAAAATTATCTTTCATAAAATCTCTTGTTGAATACTTAAGAATATTAAAAAACCAAGTACGATCTGTTTCATCAACGAGTCTGTCGTAAAAGACACGCATAATTTCATGCACCCAAATTCTGGTAAAAGTTTTTTTATTTTCAGCTGATTCCTTTCTTAGTAATGCACAGCCTTGAATTACTCTTGAGAAATCTCTTAAATTAAAAATGTAATGCAATTTTGCTGGTGTTGGTCTTAGTCCTTCAGCTGCTTGTTCATATATAGCCATAGTAGCAGCTATGATGTTAACTATCACTGGTTGTACGTCTTGACCAAAACCATTTTTTCTCCAACCTAGTTGTAACAAGGAGGTAAAAATTTTTGTCATGCTTTCTTTCGAGAATTCATTAATAGAGTAAATATTATAGTGACGAAGCATCCTCGGATAAATTAATTGACGACTGCCACCTACAGGTCCTATAGCGCCGTAGAAAAAAGTGTCATGAATGTACAATTTATCTGTAGTTTTCAAATCGTACCAATGTTTTTGATCGAAATATAGTCTTAACAGTTCTATAGGTGGTTGTGCACCATATATTTCTTTAGCAGGCATATTCATGTCATCAATAAATATAATTGCTTTTTTCCCTTTAGTTGGACCATAATTGTTCTTTCTTCTCTTTACTAGCTTTGAGATGACTAATTCTTGAGTTTGATTAGCAGAAGTGGTAGTTGTAAATGTTATAAATCCTGGTGTATACTTTTCCATATCAATTTTGTTCATTAAAAATTTTGAACATAAAAGCTTTTCCCGGTTCCTGTTGGTCCTATTAGTAACAAAGGTTGAGAAAATTTTGTATGTAATCGTAAAAGGAAAATATATTTCTCAGTTTCCAAGGTTGGTATGACCGTTTGTAGTAAATTAATCTGTTCTTTAACCTGAACAGTTTTTACAGTATCAGGCCAATATTTCCAACATCCTTTTCCTTTATACATGTAATAATGGTCAATTAATAAGCCCTCGGTTGGAACTGACACATCAATTTTATCTATATTTGTTGGTATTCCTTTGTCACCCCTAAAGTATTCTTTAACCAAATCATCAAATTTTTCACGTGAACTGCTATTCAACACTCCGCCTACACCCCAAACAAGCGCAGACATAAAAGAAGCTAAGAACCAGGTTCGAGTAAATTTTGAGTCTTCTTCTCCTTCTATGGCATCATCCATTAGCATTTCTACGAGGCGGAGGGTACTTATAACTAAATTTACTTCTCCGGCTGTGACAAGTTGATTACAATATTTTCTTACGTACAAAACTAGTGGTTCAAACAACCATTCACATATATAAAAAATATATTCTTCATTTTCTTCGATCCAAATAGGATTTAAGGTTTTTAACCATGACTTATAAAATGGCATGAATCCAAATGAAGATGATTCCATATATATCATACCACACCTTGAAACTGTGGCAGGAGAAGCTTGAGAAAGATCCATTACTTCGAAAATCATTGACATAACGTTAGACATTGCTATTACTTCTCCCGAAGTTAAACAAAGTTTTTTATTGTCGTCTAAAACAGTATTCATATTTTCAATCCATACAGCGTCAACCGGTCCATCAAATACTAACCATTTTCTTACTGGTGTATCCTCAGATGCAAAATCACGAAATATTGTAGCTACAATGCCATCTGTCCATTCATACGATATGGGGTCAAACGCACCATACAGTTGACCCATAGTCACAGCCTTTGGATTAAGTACTTTATATGTACACCTGCATCCACCGCGCTGATTTCTTTCTTCCATTAGATTCAAGGCTTGTGATAATATTCTCAGAGTCATCGATTTTCCTGAAAAGGGATCACCAACAAGCATAAATCCATGTCTGACAATCATCATTTCGTATGTCTGAATTACTTTTGTCAAAAAACATTCCATCGGTTGAAGGTTATTAATTTTACAAGTATCCTTACACGCATCTAAAAAATTTGCATAATCTGATTTAGGTAATGTAACACCAGGAAATAGGTCGGATATAATCCCTTCGAATAAAGGTACATCAAAAGAAAGAAATTTAGGTAAATTCACATCAATTATAGATCTAAGAAGCAAAATGCGTTCGCTTTCATTTGGAAAATTTCTTTTCAAATTACCCGCAGCAGACAATACTGTTTTAACTGCTCGCATTCCATAATCATAATGATTTTGGGAAGATAACTGTTCAGAGCAAAGACGATAAGTCGTAACGATCTTTACAGATAAACTACGAGCATCTATAAACCCAAAAGAATACAAAGATATTTCTCCTATCATGGCATAATCTGGTACCATCATTGCTACTGTTCGAAAAAGTACTTTGAGGTTATCTGGTAGTTCAGATCGTCCAGCGTAACCCGGATTCATTGTTATACAAACATAACATGCAGGGTTTAATGTCAAAGTTGTGCCTTCAAATTCAAATGTTTCTAAATGCTGTCTAACAGCTTGAACGATACAAAGAATTTGTTGAGCTATAACAGATAAAACTTCCACTTCTATGCGATTAAATTCATCAAAGCAAACCCAAGCACCACAAGATGCTAAGCCTTTAAAAAACTTACCCATAGCTTTGTAATCTAAGCCGTCAGAGCAGTTAAAGACTACACACTGTACTGCCAATGCTTTTGCCAAGTCTTTGGTAGTTTCTGTTTTCCCTGTGCCAGCAGGACCTTCAGGAGCACCATTAAGGTGAAGGTAGTATGCTCCAATTAACGTACGATAACAACGATCTGTCAGAGGAGTGATGACTAAGCGGTCTGAGTTTCCTAAGTATTCGTATGCATATTTAACAACAGCATTTATTATTTTGACTGCAACTTTTTCTTCTTCCCAATAATATCGCAGTTGTGCAAGCCATTGAAAATCTGTAACTTCAATCACTTTTTTTTCAATAAGATCCTCAATAACATCCTTAGCATGTACATCAATCACTATGAGGGCCTTAACAGTGATGCTATTCAATTTAGTTAAATCCGGACGCCGTATAACAGCAACTGTATCATTAAGTTGTTTTGTTAAACTGACATGAAATGCCTCTAGTTCACTTAGTTTATGAGTATTCAAACATTCATGAACATCTATGGCCCAATATATTTGGGATATAGCTAAAACTACCATACCTTCCCAAGACAGAATCCAGTCTACACGGTTCATTGTTGGGTAATCGTAATACGATAGTTCAGTTTCGGATTTTACAGCTTTCAGCATTTGGTCTTCTACTTGTACAAGCCATTTTTCCACTGACCCTCTTGCAGCTGCAACACTTATAATTTCTAGAAAATCTACCTGTTCGCCTTCCATTGATATCATGGCGCTTATGTTGTATTCTTCGTCAAAAACAAGCCTGTTGATACCCTCAAAACACTTTTTTAAATGTGGTTGAACTTTTAATGGGTTTTTTGTTTCTGAAAGAATCTCTAACATCTCATCATTTGATAAGAAGAAGAAGCGAGGAAAATATAAGCGTTTTTTTTCCAGATAATTATTAACACCATCATTTATCTTTTCTAACAAACCAGATGCTGTTTTAAATGATTCTAATACTCCAATACCTCCAGCAATGTCTAAAGCATGAGGATCTTTATCTACAGAACCCATATATCGGCGATAAATATTATTGACCTCTAGAAACATAACACCCTCTTCAGGCATCTGAGCTACAATGTCTTTAGAGGAAAATATTGGTAACAAATATAACCACTGACTTTGAACCTTACCCCATTCATCGATGGTGGCATTTACTCTCATAATCTTATCATACCAAGCTCTTACTTGACTTTCGAAAGGTTTTACAAAGGCTGAGCCTCTCATTGCAATAGTTTTAACTATATGATCATCTAATACACTTTGAATATCATCAAGGCCTGAGAGTATAAATATTCCAGTGTCTTTGTACGGACTAGTTTTAAAACAAATGTCTGTCCATTCAGCCATCATTTTATTTAAATTAGTTACCAAAGCCAGTTCTTTTGTAGCTGCCACACTTATTATTTCGTATTCATCAATATCATCCCACAGATTAAAATTAATGATTTTTCTTAATGTCGTACCAGCATTTGGTGTTAAGTCAAAGCCTGCAATATGCGACATATCGTCCCAATGTCTCTGTTCTAAAGCAGGATTACACATAATGTGTGCCATTTGAACATTGGGTCGCCAGTCTTTTATCTCGGCTATAGCTTGTGCACAAAGTTTCATGGGAGCAGGCAGATTGTTAATATCAGGATCATCTACTAAACCTTGAAATCGTTTCTCAACACCTTCAGCAATTTGCTGTTTTATTTTATTTCGATAGGTTTTCAAAAGTTTTAAAAATTCTTTGTAATAAAAATCATGATCCTGTTCAATTTGTTCGTGGTCCATATATTCAAAAGGTCCGTCCATCCAAGTATAAAAACTACGCCGCCATTTATGAACAAGATACACTAAATTATAGAACGGAATTATAAAATCTTTTAGTTCTTCTAATTCAGGGTAATTAGTAATGGGAAATTTAAAAGTAGCTTCTTCGTTATTAATCCAGGTCACCAATCTATCGCAATCATGTAAACGATGTGCAAGTTTACGTAAATATTCTAAGTACTCAAGCGTATGGTTAATATCATCCATGTTGTCTAGAAGTTCTAAATAAGGAACCATTGCAAGAACTTCTTTGTTTAGGAATGCAATTTTAGCCAGCAAATTTTCCTCCATTTCTGCCTTAAAAGTTTCGTATGCAGCTGCATTTCTTTCAAATATAGGTTTTATGCCAGTAAGCCAATTTACAGTACGCGTGTTTAAAGCAACGTGTTCGTCTGTTAATGAAGTCATCTCTAGAAGATGAGATATGATACTTATTTGTCTCATGATTCTCTCTTTTAAACCTTCAACCAATACAGTTTTTGCATGAAGAATGTAAATCCCCTGTTCTATCAATTCAGCGGCATTTTTAGGTTCCTTTAGAGCTCTTTCTGCTATTGTTTCAAACTCCATACAAATACTTTCATTTTCATTCATATGGCCTTTAACTAAACCTTCTATAATATCATTAATAAATTCTTTAGCCTTTTCTTTTAAGCCATTTATCATTTTCAACTGGCAAACTACAGCACAATTGAAGTATTCATTTTCAAGAATTGCAGTTATATTAGAATCAATAGTCTGAAAATACTTAATTTTTTCACGAGCTATATCAAAGTCTTCAGTTTCTGCAATAAATTTATGTAGAGCAGCTTTGGCGGAATTACCATAAAGCATATGGTATTGCTCTCTCAGTTTATCTAGATATTCAAAAAGTGGAAAGAAAACAAAATCCAGCCGATTTTGTAGCCTTTCATGACCATCGTTTCGCAACCAATCATTGTAGAGGACAGGTAAAGCGTCGTAATTATAGGGTATATTTAAATATTGTTCTATTGGCATAAGCCTTTGAGAGATGTTAGAAATGGCGTCAGTTATACTATGATATGCTTCGAAAACATTCTTAAGCGTTGGATAATAAGCAAATTCTCCATCAAAATGAAGTTCTAGATTTAAAATTGGTACACATTCAGGATCATTTAGGGCATCTATAACCGCGTTAATTGACCTACGCATAAACTCTTGTATTTGCATCGATATCATTTTTTTAGAACATCTTATGAATTCGGGGATTCGTTTCGTACGCATACCTTTTAAACATCTAGGATTCTTTAGCCATTGTACTAGTATTGAATACCAAGTACTTGATACGAGATGGTCAGCGCGTTTTATTTCTTCTATTACTTTTATCTGGAACTCACGCAATTCTATTGGCCCTTTAATACGAAACTTACCTAAGTTTGTGATATATTCAGGGAACACTTTTTCGGCTGATTCAAGAATAAGTCTTATAAATGGATGTAATATCAACGACCCGTCTTGGAGTTTTTTTTTATACTTTATCATTTTTTGATAGTTTTGGGTGATGCCGTGATACTTAAAATGAGGCTCTTGATATCGCTTTCGTGGCACGCCAGGCACTTCTCGAATGACAGTTTTGACTGCAAATTCGTGTAGATTCCGGTCCCATTCTTCTTTACTTTCATTAATCAATTCCTCAGTTAATGCTGGAAAACTGCTTCGAAGTTTCAAATGTATTAAATTTGTGATCTTCCTCTCCCACGCTTTAAGCATTGGCGGTGGTTTTATTTTGCTAGCACATTGTCGTAAAACTGCTATGTGTCGCTCCTCAGATATTTCCAGTTTATCCCTTTCGTGACGTTGAATGACCGTACGTGCGATCGTCACCTTCCGCGCAGTCGCTTTGGCTTCTAAAATCTTACGGAATTTTGCTTGTTTCTCCTATAAATATAGAGATTTTTTACATTATAAAACATTCTTTGTTGAGAGCGAAGTCACACAGTGCGTTGCAATGGCAGTGCGCCGCCTAAGCGGTCCCCTGGTATCGCATATAAAATCCTTGACATGACAATTGGTGCCTCGCGTTACCACGTGGCGTATTTCAAGAAAATGATGTGATACGTAGACGAAGCGATCACACTTTTTTTATAGAATAAGGGTAACAAACGAGCATATAGTCCACCTGATGTTAAGTGACCCCTGAGGACTAAGATGGAATTCCTCTTATCCAATAAAAAGGGCCTCCAGTTCAATACACCCACCATACGAAACACAGCAGCATTAAGCTGCTATTTTACGCTGGTATTCTGTTAGAGCGTGGTCCTGTCCAGGTCGAGCTGACCCGTTCGTGCTACAACAATAATATAGCTGCAGCGTGGCTCTACCACGTATATAAATAGTGCTCGTATAGCTAGCTAAATCTATAGCGCTATAATTACAAAATGATTGCATCGAAGCTACTCGTACATTGCGAAGCCGCGCCGCAATGCATCGTGTGGCTAAGCTTTGATAATCTAAGTATTTAAAAATATAAGCAGACTTCAATTGTCATCAGATCTGGATTCTGGGACCCTTGTGAAAGTTTAGTCATTCAGCATCAAGTTGACTGCTGAACATAGGCCTCCTCAAGGAATGTGGGACGGACAATAGAATTTGTAGGTATCATACTTCTATAATTAGATGTATCTTATCTATAATTCTATTCTATGTGATTGTCGTAATAAACCTTCTATTTACATTGCATTTAACCTATCAATCTGTTTCGAGTTCTTAAGTTGCGAAATATTTAAGTTTAAAGTTATCATGTGTTGGCTACTATTCCACAATTAGAGTTTTTTTATATTAAAAAATACCCTATCGTTTAGGTAAGCCTATGGATACATTTCAAGAATTATAAGTATTACAAAGTTCTCACTACAAAAGCGCTTTTAGAAAAACGACAGTCACACATGAGCGCATAGTGTCGGTAGCCTTGTCGCTTCAGTTATACAAAAGTATTGTGTGGTGGTTTAATGCCGGCATTATATTTGGTGCGTTTTGCAAATGCAAATAGGACTGGAGAGGAGACCAGACGTATTTTCGCATTGATTTTGTACTGTTCATTGCATTGTTCATGAGCCGTGGTAGCTCAGGTGGTTAATGCCCGCTGTAAGTTTCACAGTACGCGAGCAACCCGGGTTCGATCCCCGCCGGCACCAATGAAATTGTTAATTGCAATTTTAAGTGCTGATTTACCACGTGCTCGGCGGTGAAGGAAAACATCGCGAGGAAACCTGCATGACGTGTGAACGCCAACACGCATTGGGGCAGCGCGGCGGACAATTCCTTGCCCTAAAACCCTCTCAGAAATGAGAGGAGGCCTGTGCCCAGCAGTGGGACGTATATATTAGGCTGTAACTTTAACTTAACTAACATTGCATTAATTTTTTACTGTTTCTTTCGTTTTTACTCCACTACCGTCCATGAAGAAGAAAAATCGAACGGTTGTAGTTGCAAAATGTATTTTATCACAAAGAACAACACAATACAGGGACAACTTTTATAAAACGTGTGGTGACCAAAATTAACGCATATTTATACGGACTTCGATATGTGCTCATTTACTTTTGATTAGATACTTTTAAAAGTTTTATTAAGTCTAAATCTAGTTCAGTTCAATCCCCAGAAGTTACAAGTTTGCGCGTTTTCCGCTAAAAAGAACCCCTTTGTCGTATCTCCTCAGTTTTAAGGCACTCCCCTTGTTGCCTCAGCCAGTATCGGAATCCTCGGTGTCGACATATCCAGTGATGTGCAGTTTCGTGGTCACTTGGAAGAGAAGGCCAAATTGGCCTCTAAAAAGCTTGGCGTGCTCAGCAGAGCGAGACAGTATTTCATGCCGGCACACCGCTTGCAACTTTACAAGGCGCAGGTTCGGCCCAACATGGAATACTGTTCCCTTCTCTGGGCAGGAGCTCCCAAGTGCCAGCTCCTTCCACTTGACCGCATCCAGCGCAGAGCGGCTCGAATCGTCGACGACCGAGTTCTTTCCGATCGGCTGGACTCACTGGCACTGCGTAGAGATGTTGCATCTCTTTGCGTATTTTATCGCATCTATCACGGGGTGTGCTCTGAGGAATTGTTCGGACTAATTCCAGCCGCTCAATTTCACCATCGCACATCGCGACAGAACTCGAGATACCATCCATACTATCTGGATGATTGGCGGTCCACCACTGTGCGATTTAGAAGAAGTTTTCTTCCTCGCACAACTTCCTTGTGGAATCGATTACCACCAGCGATTTTTCCGGACCGATACGACTTAGGGACCTTCAAGAAAAGAGCCTACTTCTTCTTAAAAGGCCGGCAACGCATCTGCAATTCCCCTGGTGTTGCAGTTGTTCATGGGCGGCGGTAGTCACTTACCATCAGGTGAGCCGCATGCTCGTTTGCCCCCTCTCCTATATAAAAAAAGTATCCGGCAATGATTGCTGGTTATCGGAGACATTGCCAGCGTCGGAGGCGACGACGCGCCCCCGGTTGTGTCTTCGATCAAGTGTCGTTTATACATATCATTTTCGCAAATAGCATTTTTTTATACGATGAATATTATTTTTTATCGAATGATCATAGCGACATATAATAGTAAGGGGATGCTGCCACAGCGTGCTATAGATATAGTAGACAGTGGACACCTATATTTTACACATTATATCTTCGATTAAGAACCAAAATGCAGATGAATGACCTGAGGACTAAGGCCGGTATTTGGAGACAATCTCTTTGTCATGTCAATCAATTGGTCTGATTTATTTTATATGTGTAACATAAAAGATGGTCTAGACTTAAATTTTGACATTGTGAAGTTTGAATTTAAAGGTTGCGTCTGAATTCTGGGCTAAGATTGAACGTATAGTTACGTTATTATCTACACTGGTGTTTTGTAAGATTGTAGTCAATCACTGGTCGAGCCGATTCATTTTAGCTGCAGCCATTAGACGTTAAAAATTTCTATTCAAGGTGTTGACAAAATAAAAAAACTGTATTTTCTTACCTTTATACGGTTGTACGGTGGTAGAGGTGTAAAAGGCAATTTATCCATTATATGAACATCAGGTATTGGAGGCATGACTGGCACTCGACATCCATTTTTCGTCCGTAGAAGTTTTCTTAGTTCACTTTCCTCCATATTTATTATTATGCTTTTTCGTTTTAAAAATTTATCGAAGATTTAAGCAAGCACAAATCGCAATAATTAGTAAAGTAATTAAAACATAACATAACCGTCGAAAAATAGGTAGTCAAAACAATAATATGTTAACGCCATAGCAACGATTGTTTTGTTAATAAGAAACCACGGTTTTATAATACTACGTAAGAACCTGCCAGCAAGTATAGCTATTTACTATTTATTAAAGGCTATTCACGTAGCGAGGGTAGTACGGACCGTCAACCAAACCGTCAACCAAACCGTCATAGCGACAGTTCGTTGCGACACACATGCGTTGCGACTTGGTCTAACGGAAGATCCGCGAAAAATCATAAACGTGTTGGTGTATTCAACGTATATTATATCAGTAGAAATAATGCAGTAGAAATAATGTAGTAGAAATGCTGCATTATTCGTAATAACGTTATAAGAATGTGTGACTCATGGTGTGACTTAAAGAAAAAAAATTCTTAACTTTTTTCTAAACACTAGAATTTATTGGTCACATATTTTTTATGCGCCTCTGCGGAATAATATTATTTGGCATTGTAAGTAAATAAATCTAAAGAATAACGAACTCTGCTCTGACCACGAGCCCGAATCTCTTTCATACAGCGATATAAGCCCGTCATATTATGTTGCTCCTCATTTTTTTCTTTCATCTTTATTATTTGACACACTAATGCTACACTTTATTGACAATAATTGACTGATTGGTTGGGTCGTTCGGACCGTCACAAACATCGAAACTCACACTAGGACATATTATCTAATCTGTGACTAGGACAGATGTGATCGTGTCGCAAAATTCGATAAAGTTTCCTTTAACATTATGACCTCGCTCGTATGGACCGCTCTGCGACCAATCAAATCACGATCGAACCTGTCGCATCGACGGAAGCACAGTTTAAGTCTTCAAACTGTGACGGAAGTTCACGAACTTTCACGTTCACCAACATCCGTACGACCGTCGCTACGTGAATGGCCTCCTTATCCTTACTTATTACACAAATATTGATGAGATACAAAGTGATTTAAATATATAGATATACACTGCTTAAATGTCTTTGATGAGATAGTATCCCGTGTATAGGAGAAAACAATACTCTAGAAATGGTCAACAAAACATCGTATATTAAGGATTCATTGCAGAATGGACAACACACGCGTTTATTGACATCACCATGCTGCTGTAATGTAAAATAAACCAGTTTAGCCGTTCGCTTCTCGCATTGCTCCCTCTCTAGTCCAGAATGCGGTCTTAGTAAAGATAATGCAAGTACACTAGCATTATAAGTAGATAAATATATGGATGACTACAATTTGATCTTATCCAAAAGGAGGAAGGAGAAGCGATGAACCGACAGTTAAGAGTAAGATTATCCACTAACTCATATCGTCTCGTGGATGTCGTAATAGGCGATAGCGGGAAACTGAAACAAATTGGGTAGCAGCATCTTCCTGATCACAACTAAAAATAATAAGAATTTGCGGTTTCCAACCCGCCTGCCAAGCTATAACTATGGAAAAAATGAGGCAATCTATGGGAGACACCTAAGTGGTGACCACGAAGCGGTGGTCTTCAATAGGATGTATTGAATTGGATATGCATGGGGGTTATGTGTGCAACACTAAATTATGCGGAGAAATCACGCTGCCCTACCCGGCAGCGTGAACTCTGCGCATGACTCAATGCACATCTGCACATATTAATGACCGTCTATATCGTCGCAATTCGTCACTTTTGGCAACTGGAAAACTTGCGAGGTCACAGCTCCTTCATTAGTTTCAATCACCGTTAGTAATACGAATAGGTATTAGGTAATTAGATCAATACAATCAATTTTGTGTGACTAATGTTTTTAATGAAACTTGTAGATCCTCACGCCACCAGGACCAAGCAGCTGAGAGAGCGACAGCAGCGTGAGATTCTGTTCGGGGAGGCCCACTAAACATAGGCTTCGTGAAGTATGGTCGTTTCATTGTGTGGTCAACGCCGGGTGCTTGTGACGGCAGAATTACTATCAAGCCCTGGACCCTAGGGTTTATTTATAGAGGTGTAAAGGGGACAGGCCAGCACAGAGCCCACCTGATAGTAAGTTGATGACGTTGTCCATATGCAACTTCATCTATCATGTTTTAAGAATCAAAGATCAGACGTGTTGTCAAACCTGATAACTTAGACGGAAAGCCTCTTTACCAGTAATAGGGTCTCCGGTTCTCATCGCTCACCATACGAAACACCGTAGCATTAAGAGGATTATAAATGCTCATACAAAAAGCGATAACATCCCCAAAATAAATATAGTCCAATTTTCTTAATTTTTGAAAAACTAGGTCCGTACGTTTTTATTTTAAAGAAATATTGCGTACGATATAAGTTATTAGCATCTAAATATCTATATTTTTGACTTAAAAACTTCCTCGAGCGTTTTGTTTTAATTAAACTAAACTGAATTACTAAAAAAGTAAAGTGTACTGAATCTAATAAGACCAAAATTGTCTTATTACGGCGGCTCTACACGTTGGCCAACACAGTGGCGAATGTGTTGGCCAATACCGATGGCCATCGTGTAGAGCGGGTGTTTGTGCTTACGTTGGTATGTATTGGAATGATGGCCCACAAGTTGGCGCGAGATCCGTGTGGTGTCGGTTTTTTACAAAAGATCAAAGGGTTGTGGCAGAGTATTGGCCGCCGCATCCACACGTTGGGCGCACGTTTAGTTTGCTACGAGCTCTCAGAGTGATCGCACGCACCTGGTTTAAATTTTGTATTTACGCGTCGTAACTAGTGTCTACAAAATGGCAGTAACAATGACCAATAAGGAAACTTTTCGCTTTATATTTTTATTATTTTTTATTATTATATTTTATAATAAAAATATTTATTAATATTTTTATTATAAAATATAAAAATATTAATAAAAATATTTATTAATATTTTTATTATCTTTTATTATTTAGAGTCTACACTCACCATACGAAACACAGCAGTGTTAAGCTGCTATTTTACGCTGGTATTCTGTGAGAGCGTGGTCCTTCCCCGGTCGAGCCGACCCATTTGTGCTACAACTATACTACTAATATAGCTGCAGCATTGCTATTATTCAACTTCAATGAATGAAATGTATTATGTATTATCATTCCTAATCTATACTAATAAATAAAATTGGAGTGTCTGTTTGCACATCCATCACCTTCTTTTTTCCCATTTCTTTTTAACCCTTTTCTTATATACATTCACGTAGTAGCGGTATGCTGTGAATAAATAAACCGCAGCAGCTTTTAGCGCCTCAACATCAATTTTAATAAATTCGTCCGCACATTGGCCTGAACCGAAGCAAACTGAACGACCTTCCAACGTGTGGACGCGATCACAAATTCTTGGCCAATATCTTTGCCAACACATTCGCCACTATGTTGGCCAACGTGAAGAGCCGCCTTTATGTAAAGTTTTAAGGGGATAAAAACGTTATCGCCGGAAACAATATTTAAAAGAAAATGTAGGCAATTGCCTCTAACGGCGGCTCTACACGTTGGCCAACACAGTGGCGAATGTGTTGGCCAATACCGATGGCCATCGTGTAGAGCGGGTGTTTGTGCTTACGTTGGTATGTATTGGAATGATGGCCCACAAGTTGGCGCGAGATCCGTGTGGTGTCGGTTTTTTACAAAAGATCAAAGGGTTGTGGCAGAGTATTGGCCGCCGCATCCACATGTTGGCCGCATGTTTAGTTTGCTACGAGCTCTCAGAGTGATCGCACGCACCTGGTTTAAATTTTGTATTTACGCGTCGTAACTAGTGTCTATAAAATGGCAGTAACAATGACCAATAAGGAAACTTTTCGCTTTATATTTTTATTATTATATTTTATAATAAAAATATTTATTAATATTTTTATTATCTTTTATTATTTAGAGTCTACACTCACCATACGAAACACAGCAGTGTTAAGCTGCTATTTTATGCTGGTATTCTGTGAGAGCGTGGTCCTTCCCCGGTCGAGCCGACCCATTCGTGCTACAACTAGGGTTGCCATCTCCTAAAATGAAAAAGCCGGACTCGGCGCTCTAAAAAGCCGGACTATTGGCCCTAAAAGCCGTACAGTAATTTTTAGAAAGCCACATAATAAAGCGCGGCGGGCGGGGCTGGGGCCCCACCCCGCGTCGCGCGCACTGCACCGCTCTTCGCCGCCCGCGCCGTAGCCATGTTTAATATAGTATTGGCTGGTAATAACGTATATGGATAGATAAATTCGGCATTGCTTCGCTCATTCTGCAAGCGATGCGTGCAACGCGTTACACTAACAAAAAGCCTAACAAAAGCCGGACAGGCCGGACACAACCCGAAAAAGCCAAACATGTCCGGCTAAAGCCGGACAGATGGCAACCCTAGCTACAACTATACTACTAATATAGCTGCAGCATTGCTATTATTCAACTTCAATGAATGTATTATGTATTATCATTCCTAATCTATACAAATAAATAAAATTGGAGTGTCTGTTTGCACATCCACCACCTTCTTTTTTCCCATTTCTTTTTAACCCTTTTACTATACATTCACGTAGTAGCGGTATGCTGTGAATAAATAAACCGCAGCAGCGGTTAGCGCCTAACATCAATTTTAATAAATTCGTCCGCACATTGGCCTGAACCGAAGCAAACTGAACAACCTTCCAACGTGTGGACGCGATCACAAATTCTTGGCCAATATCTTTGCCAACACATTCGCCAGTATGTTGGCCAACGTGAAGAGCCGCCTTAAGACTTGCAACTCTCTCTATCGCACGATACGGGTCGGGGGACAGGGGCATATTGTAATGATATTGGAGGTGTGTGTTATCGATATTATTATCGCCTAGGGAGGGAAAGTAATATCGATAACCTATAAAGATTATAACTCTCATGAAAAAGTTTAGATCTGTGATTATTCACAGTGTTTATCGATTATTTAGTATTTATTTTAGTCTTTATTGAATAAGGACTCTAAATTAAAAAGATTTCGAGTTTAAAATTTAGTAGGTAGGCGAATAAATAAAAAAGTAACAACTTGAAGAAATTATTATTTTGTTTATTAGTACATATTGGCGCATGCTACACACTCGATAATTATTACGATATTTAACGTGATTTTTATCTTGTATATATTTTGGATCGAATCTACATACTATACACTCGATACTAATCGCGTCAGTACAACTGTAGATTTCATTCACTAAAGACGTGTACGTTACATACTCCGAATCCAATAACGTAATAAGTGACTATAAAAGTAAAGCTTGGTTCTATTATATTAGCGATAGCATTAAAAAGATGTGTAAAGAGAAAAAAATGGATTGGCTTCAAGACAGAGATCAATATACACACCTGAATTTATTAAATTAGATTCGGCAACACCAAGAAATGGATGATTATGAAAATTATTTTCGAGTGTCCATCGCTGAAACAATGAATACTGACCAATACTGACACGATAAATATCGACCAGAGACTAGACACTCGATATTTATCGACGATACTTGAGACAGATCGTGGGATTTCTGGATTTTTAGAAATCCAGCGATCCGTATCACGATCCGTGATACGCTATACTACACACTCGATAAATATCGTAATCCTGGATTACGATCCAAATATCGTGATAATTATCGAGTGTGTAGCATTCGTCATTACTTTATTACTCTTTCTCGAACTGCCATTTTTCTAGGAACTCGAGGGTCAATCAGTTCTGGTAATAAACATTAAAAAGAAAATGAGTAAAGTTTTGGCTGCATTTTTGCTGTCCAAAAGTGGTCATCGTACTTAATTTTTTCTTACGCCAAACCACATGGTTTATTAAGTGCGAAAAAATGAAAAAGTTGTGTCAATACTACGAAAAAACAAATTTGCCTACCAATGATATGTAATTGTCCCTGGACCTGATAATAGTAATCCTAGTTTCTTTTTTCTTTTTGTCCTTCTCGTATCAAACAAAATTTGATTTTTTTTAGTTATGGCCTCCAAATGTGGCATATTAGAAGCAGAAATAGGGCATTTTAATTCATTTAGAGAGTCATTTCCAATAAGCCCATCGGGACTTGCCCCTAAATAATAATCATCGGAATCAATAAACAGTCCCACACTCCCAAACTTTTAGATTATGTTTCCTAATCTTGATTCTTTGCAAAATTTTAAATTAATGAAATTGCAATCGAATCGAATTTGTGTTTTTTATTTGCGATACAATCAAATAAATGATTTATTTCTACAATTCTTCGCTGCAAAACTTATCTGACTCAACCTTGACTAACTCTGGTTCAATAATTAGCTCGACAGTCGAAGACGGTGAAGTATTACATGACTTATTATTATTGTATTCTTTTTGATTCTCTTTGTCAGATTCGATTCCTTCGCCAACTGGAGTACGTCGTCCTTGCACATTACTGTCCGGTAATTCTTTGTCTATCTCGGAGTCACTGAAAAATAAATATAATGATAATAGTTTAAATTTAAATTTATATTTTACGGCCATTACGGTTAACTAACGCGGACGAAGTCGTGGGCGAAAAGCTAGTTTACCTTTACCTATATAATTCGGTTCATTGTTTAAATTTAGATTAATTAATTAGTAAATACATATACATATTATCACGAATAGTAGAAATTATAGTATATGTACCTGCCGAGTTTACACTGTACTTGGAAAATGCGTCTTGCTGAGTCGGACTCGAAATTTTACCAATCAAATCTTTGTATCGAAATTCCACAGTAATACGAACACTTTTTCTAACGGACTAATATTATTATTAGACAAGTGGTAAAATTAAAAATTTTGTACAACCGATTTCAATAAAACTCAATTAAAACATAATATATGTAATGGTTGAAATGATTTTCATAAAATTTATATGGGACCAACTGTGAGACATACACTATCGAACAAAAAAAGAATAGGTATTTAAAATCGGTCCACAATTGACGGAGAAATCGGTGAACATACATAAAAAAAAAATCATACAGCCGAACATAGAACCTCCTCCTTTTTTGAAGTTTTTTTTTTTTTTTATAGGATAGGGTGACAAACGAGCACACAGCCCACCTGATGGTAAGTGGTTGCTGTGACCCATAGACATCTACATCTATCTTCAATAAAGAATCAAAATGCAGATGCGTTGTCACCCGTGAGGACTAAGATGGAATGCCTCTTTTCCAGTAAAAAGGGTCTCCGGTTCTCTACACTCACCATACGAAACACAGCAGTGTTAAGCTGCTATTTTACGCTGGTATTCTGTGAGAGCGTGGTCCTTCCCCGGTCGAGCCAACCCATTCGTACTACAACTATACTACTAACATCAGCTATTCGGTACTTTTATATTTTGTGGAATAAATTTCGGTCTATCACCTACCAATCAACCTATGTACAATAGTATGTAAGGTGGTAAGGTACCCGATAAGTAAGTACACGTACTTACCTGTTGATTTTAGAAGACAACGTTGCCCATACTTTCGATTTACGAAGCACATTGCATTTTTTTAGTTTTGTCTATAATCTTTCTTTCCCATTCTAAAAGGTATAAAATTATTTTAGTTGAATGAATATAATACTCATCGTAAAAACAGGCATTTACCTTAGGCCTTACTATTGACCTTAGGTATAGGTAGGTAGATACTTACATAAAAAAATAACAGCTCACTTCTATAAGGTATATGTATAAGGTATATGTAGTAAGACCCTACTTAATATCTACATAAACTATGCAATATAATAAAATTGCAAAGTAACACAAACAAATCCATTATGTAACTTGTAAATGAACGCAAATATAGGCTATGAATGAATGAACGCTCCTGCTGCTGCTATCGTAGTGTGCGTGAGAATTAATAATATATAATATTTTGTGTTGTTCCCTGGAGCGGAGGGGCAGAACGAGCGGTATGAAACAGATAGCATTTTTGAAAATACCTACTCGCGCCGCGTATCGGCACTTCACAATCCTCTTAAGTGTGTATTATATATTAAGTGCTATGTCACGCTGGTACGTGCTTGCCAGTAATAGGTCCTTTTCTGTTCTAGCCGACATCTCCGACATCTCCATTAGACAATCGCGTTCCATTCATCACATATAACAAATAGATGCATTACACAATATTTGCATTAAATTTTCAAAAGCAAGGTTAATCTTTCTCATTTTCATCATTATATTGAATCAACATCTGGATGTTAGCCTTCGCATGCAGATGAAGCTTTCATTATAAGTCAGCATTTCCCCTTATATCCAAGTGACAACTATACACATAGGAATTAAACAATTATCAACAAAGTTACACAAAAATAAAACTCAAATATAACATGTGATGTGACTTTAATTCGCACAAACAATAAACAGTAGCACAAACAAAAATGTTTGATTAATGTTTACATATTATCAACATATAATCTTTCCTTAACCGATCATGTATTTACACTACGATTATTGATGATATACTTGCAGTCGTCCGTCTATATTACGACACTGCAATTTTATACATATTATATTATTTAATGTATTTAATTAAAATCAGATCAATATGATTGCAATGAGTATAATTAGATCCTTAGAGACCCTATTACAATGTATACACTTATATATGACTTATAATTATGGCAGGAAGTATTTTAAATATCATATCGTATTTTACACAATGTCATCATCATTCACTCAAGGGCTTGCGTACGAGCAGGGAACAAGGCATCAGTGGAGACGCTTATTTATACTAATATTATTAGAGTTTATAATAATTGTGAAATATGAGTTTGTGAGTTTATATGTACCTGGGAGAACTAAACAACTGATTTCAAAAATTATTACACCAATTTTTTTAATTTATTTATCATATTAAAAATCATAACACATTTTATAAGATTTTTATATGATAAGTAAATGAAAAAAATTGGTGTAATAATTAATAGTATTAATAGCACTAGTAAACCACTAAGGTTTGTGAATTAGGTACTAAAATGCTAAGTATTAATTACTACTTTAGAATGGACATTTAGAATTTAGGATGGACATAATTATATTATTCAACTGGGTGGAGTCAGGGGCTGAGTCAAATTAATATTAGGTATAAGCGTTATATTACTTACTTACTTTTAATAACTTACAACTAAAACTTAACCTAACCTAATTACCTTGAAACAATGTTAATTTATTGTAACGTTGCCTTTACTTTGATTTATTACGACTTACGACCCTTTATATGGCTTGTAGTTTAATTCATTTCGGCTTTTGCTATAATAACTGTCCATTCAGAGCATCTTATGGGGTTTCGAGGAAAACTAAAACAAAAAAAAACATATTTTAATTATACTTTAAAATAATAAACTCTTTCGACCTACATTTTGTACGGAAAACTAAAAATAAAACATTTAACAACATTGTAATATTAGTACATTAAGTTTAAAATCTGTAAAAATATTTATTGTATCAATCCACCCATAGAACCGTTAGAACATAATTTGCGAGTCACTCTCGTACGCGTGACTATTTGTTTCTCTTTTACTCTTGCATATTTGTCTAACGTGAAAGAGAAACGTTATCGCGGCGCCGCGCGGTCGGCGGTGAGTGTTTTAGTTTGCTAATAAAATGAAAATTATTGAAATTTAAATGAAAACATGCACTGTGGATACATAAATACGTAAATTTGGTATGATACTTACCTAAAATATGAAACACCATCCTTTTTCGCACGTGTCTGCTGTTATTTGGGCAGGAAATCACCGAACACTTTGGCATCGCGGACGTTGTACGAGGATTGTGGTCGCCTTACAACTAAACAAAAACTCTGCGCACTTGCAGCGTGCGCCGAGTTTTGGCGCGGACATTTTATTTGTCTGTTTGTGACTCTATGGTATTGTAACTCAATGAACTCTCATGAAAAGTTTAGATCTGTGATTATTCACAGTGTTTATCGATTATTTAGTATTTATTTTAGTCTTTATTGAATAAGGACTCTAAATGAAAAAGATTTCGAGTTTAAAATTTAGTAGGTAGGCGAATAAATAAAAAAGTAACAACTTGAAGAAATTATTATTTTGTTTATTAGTACATATTGGCGCATGCTACACACTCGATAATTATTACGATATTTAACGTAATTTTTATCTTGCAATATTTTGGATCGAATCTACATACTATACACTCGATACTAATCGCGTCAGTACAACTGTAGATTTCATTCACTAAAGACGTGTACGTTACATACTCCGAATCCAATAACGTAATAAGTGACTATAAAAGTAAAGCTTGGAACTATTATATTAGCGATAGCATTAAAAAGATATGTAAAGAGAAAAAAATGGATAAAGCATTAGCTTCAAGACAGAGATCAATATACACACCTGAATTTATTAAATTAGATTCGGCAATACCAAGAAATGGATGATTATGAAAATTATTTTCGAGTGTCCATCGCTGAAAGAATGAATACTGACCAATACTGACACGATAAATATCGACCAGACACTAGACACTCGATATTTATCGACGATACTTGAGACAGATCGTGGGATTTATGGATTTTTAGAAATCCAGCGATCCGTATCACGATCCGTGATACGCTATACTACACACTCGATAAATATCGTAATCCTGGATTACGATCCAAATATCGTGATAATTATCGAGTGTGTAGCATTCGCCATTACTTTATTACTCTTTCTCGAACTGCCATTTTTCTAGGAACTCGAGGGTCAATCAGTTCTGGTAATAAACATTAAAAGGAAAATGAGTAAAGTTTTGGCTGCATTTTTGCTGTCCAAAAGTGGTCATCGTACTTAATTTTTTCTTACGCCAAACCACATGGTTTATTAAGTGCGAAAAAATGAAAAAGTTGTGTCAATACTACGAAAAACAAATTTGCCTACCAATGATATGTAATTGTCCCTGGACCTGATAATAGTAATCATGCCAGGTGTTTTTCTGTTGTAAAAACATGAACATTTTTTTCCCGAAACAAATTGATGTTTTTCTCTTAGTTTGACAATTGACACTTATAGAATACAAAACATAGAAATACAGAAATCAAAGTGGCATTGTTAAGGTTATTTTCCTTTAAATAATTCTGTTGTTGATTTCAAATGAATGGAACGACTTTTGTCTCTTGATATTAAGAACGTTTTATGAACATTGTTTGTCTTTGAAGTGATTTCTTGTCAGTTTTATGATATCAATCAAATATTTTGAATAAGTATTTCAATTATGTTAAATTAGTATCTTAGTATCGTCAACATTTTATATAATCTAATAAAATATGCGTCGTGCTTACTTTATCTTTGGATTAGACTATCTAAATAAATGGAATGTGAAATTAAAAGGAAATTTCTGTCTTGTTTTAAAAACAAATAGAATTAAATGGTATAGGGATAACAACGGCTTTTATGCCTACCCTCCTGATTCAGTCTTTGTTCGATGTTACAATTTTGTCAAAATACATGGCACTCTGAGGATCATAGTAAATAACTGGTGTAAGTAGACCACCTTAGGAACATTACCAAATATTATTAATAAAAAGCAAACATTACAAAAATATTTTATGTATTAATTCTATGCAACGCAAAGTGGCATTTGTACATGTAGGGAGGCAGGGCTGGTTTAACGAGTAAGAATTAACAAGCTTATTCTCGCCAAACGTGAAGTGATAAAAAATGAGACTCGGTTTAGAATAACTATACACAGCCGAACCTGTCCTAACTTGTCAGTTATCGATCGGCCGTCGCTAGTGATAGTTGTGCGTAATAACCTCGAATTGACAGGTAAACAAACTTTTTGTACTTCGTAATAAATTGATTTAAGATTTATTTTTTCGCTAAATTTAATCAAAGTTTATCCTAAATGGAATTGTATTTTATTGATTTTAAAACTATTATACTTGTTTGTAATTATTTTGACTAGTTTATTTTCTGTAATTTATGAAATATAAAAGTGACCTTGGGGCTAAAATTAACATATGGAGGGGTAGGTATTAACATGTTAATACTTACCCCATATGTAAATATGTGATATTAAACGAATGTTTTTTTTTGCAATAAGTATGTTTTTTATAGAATGAGAAATTACAAAAGGAAGAGTACAAGGGGTCTACGTCTCAAGAAGTATTTGAGCTGGCAGCTGAAGAAGTTCTGGTAAAAAACAAGAAATATAGAGATGTTGCTATGAATACAATATTTGTCATGTAACACTGTTTAAATACGTAAAGAAAAAAAAGGCGGAACTTCTGTTGAAGTGGGTTAAAAACCGTCTAGTTTTCAATTCTGAGCAAGAAACAATGATAGCTGATTATTTAGTAAAATGTTCTAATATCTATTTTGGATTGGTACCAGACGATGTCAAAAATTAGCTTACGAGCTTGCCATTCGATACAAGATAGATAATATTCCAGAATCTTGGAAAAGAGACGGAAAGGCTGGCAAAGATTGGTTTACCGGTTTTATGAAGCGCAACGCATTATTGTCTATTCGCAGTCAGGCAACCAGCTTAAGCAAACAACATCCTTCAACCGTACTAATGTTCATTCATTTTCAAAAATATCGAAGTGCTTCAACGATACAATTTTACCGAGTAGAATCTGGAACGTAGACGAGACTGGAGTCACAACAGTGCAAAACCAAGAAAGTGGTAGCTCAACGAGGTTCCAAGCAAGTAGGTGCAGTCACATCTGCAGAACAGGGTACTCTCGTCACTTGCAGCAGCAAATGCTATTGGTAATTTCATACCATGTATGTTCGTTTTCCACGGATAAGATATAGTGATTTATTCGTCCAAATGGGCCACCGGGTCTGTAGGCGTAGGAAATAGTTCCGGATGGATGACTGAAAAATTTTCAATATTTATTGACCACTTTGTAAAACATGTTAAAACATCAGAGCATGAGCCAGTTTTATTGCTATTAGATAATCATCATTCTCATGTGAATGTGGAGGTCATCACCAAGGCAAAAAAAACCACATCATTCTGTCTTTCCTCCACATTGTTCCCATAAACTTCAACCTCTAGATGTTGGTGTGTATGGACCGTTTAAAATTATATTAGCCGGCAGCAAACGAACTGGATGATTAATCATCCTGGAAGATATGACGATCTATGATCTCCTGGAATTGTAAAGAAGCATTTTCACTGGCATTCACTCAAAACAATATCATCAACTCATATAAAAAGCTGGATTTGGCCGTGCAATGAAGATGTCTTTCAAGACTGTGACTTTGCACCATCATTTGTTACTGATCGTCCCGATCCAAATACTGCTTCGATGAACCAGGATCACTGCAGCCTGGAGATAGTTCTGTCAACCCAAGAGAAGTATCACTAAATTTAGACTCTTCAATCCGAAATGAAATTATAGACAACATGCCTGATATTGATATAAGTATTTCAGAGTTATTGATCAACTATCACACGTACCATCAAATAAGCAGCGACCGTCAAATGAACCAGGACCGTCAAATACAAAGCCTACAGAAAAGTTTAACGTAGAAAAATAAGACCGCTTCCAAAGCACCACGTGTCGAATCCAAACGAAAGCGTTCAAGGAAATCAACGATTCTCACTGATACTCCCGAAAAATTGGTCTTAGGAGAAGCAAAATTAAAGTCATCAAAAGATAAAAACTAGTCTGACTGAAACTAAAAGTAAGGTTAAAGGCAAAGGAAAAGGAAAATTAAAGCTAAAGAAACCCGGAAAGTAGAAGTAGAAAAGGTTAAGAAGCATATTCTGCAGGATGTTAGTGAGAAGATACTGCTTCTGTTTAGTTTGTGCCGAGTCTTATAATGAAGACACATCTGGACATGACTGGATACAATGTATTTTATGCAAAGGATGGGCTCATATCACCTGTATTATAGGTGATACCAGAAAATACATATGCCTCAACTGTTTCTCAGATGATGAGAAATCGTATTCTGATTAATTATTGCCTGATATGAAGTACCTATTTCCTGTCTAAGTTTAGTACAAATTAGTTTAATACTGATTAAACTAGTTACCTTATTATTTAATTATTATATTTAAACTATTTAAAAAATGTTTTAACAGATTTATAAGATAATACTATTTTTTTTACTTCATTTAGAAACTTAAAGACTGTTCAACCTAAAAAGTTTAAGTAACTTTAAAACATTAAGATTAAACTGTGTGTTTATTTTTAAGCTTAAAATATTCAAACTGTAGCAATGATTGTTATTAAGTGTAGATTTAAAATAATTTGTTATATTCTTTGAGTTCCTATCATAAAAAGTCAATAAAACATTTTCATTAATGTCAATGACATTTTATTTAAGTATTTGACAAAATTTTAGTCTCTGTTAATAATCGCCCTTACGTTAATACTAGCCCCAGCTCGTTAATATTTGCTTACAGGGTATATATTAACAAATGACTTTTGTTTTCATGGCTCTCTTTCTGGAAGCACTTACATACCTGATGATTTTGTTGTTAATATCATAGCTGAATAACCAAAGCATGTTTTCAATAACAAATAAAATGAAAAGTCTATTATCAACGAATATAAATCATAATACAAAATTTGTTAGTACCAGCCCCGTCCTCCCCTACCTAGCTCGTTATGAAAATATTTATAAAAACATTGTGAAATAATGACGTTAGCCCAATGAAGTCGATGAGTTGGTTCTTGTATCAAAAAATCTATTAAAGAACCTATAGCTTAATAACACTTGTCTGATAACCCATTTTTGTAACTAAAACTATTATATAAAAATAAACATACCGATATTGGCATTTGTAATTAAAGAATCCTTTCGATTACAGTTTCCCAATGATGAACCATATAACTATACACTATTGTTTATAAAACACCAATTTTACACACTTATAATTACTAACTTGCCTTAGTCTTGCCAATTGAAAATGAATAAAAGTAAAGTTAAAGTTACAGCCTATATACGTCCCACTGCTGGGCACAGGCCTCCCCCCATTTCTGAGAGGGTTTTAGGGCAAGGAATTGTCCGCCGCGCTGCCCCAATGCGTGTTGGCGAACTTCACATGTCTTCGAATTTCTTTTTCTTATTTCTCAGACATGCAGGTTTCCTCACGATGTTTTCCTTCACCGCCGAGCACGTGGTAAAACAGCACTTAAAATTGCAATTAACAATTTCATTGGTGCCGGCGGGGAACGAACCCGGGTTGCTCGCGTACTGTGAAATTTACAGCCAGCGCTAACCATCTGAGCTACCACGGCTCTATATTGAAAATGAATAATAAAATAATATTATTATGTTATGATTATGACACATATTTGTTACAATGTAATGACCTCCAGCCCGAATGAGGGCTAATAATCTTCCGCTCACCAGATGTCGCTAGTTGACACTGTGGTAAAGTTTTTTGTTACACAGTGTCATTTAATTGAGAAGTTAGTTTTAAATAAAAGATTATCAGTTTCTAGAGTATTATATTAATACACAAAACAATGCTTCCGTGGTTTGCTCTTTAATATTTTAAACATTTTTAACTCCTTTTTTTTAATTTTTCTACTTTTATGAATATCTGTAGTTTGGTTTATTTATTTTTAATCTAATTAATATAAAATATAACTAATAGTACAGAAAGAAACATTAACCTTTACATTTTTCGAACGAATTAACTTCCCACTATAAAATCTTTCAAATATTACACCTCATTTTTAAGTGGCGCGTGGTGGCAGTAAAAGTCGTGGATTAGCTCTCATTACAAACACAGCAGCAAATCTCAACGGAAACTAGCCATCGGCGAGGAACTGGATTATATATATTTTTAGAATGTGTGCGCAAGCACAGGTGCACTTTCTAGCCCCTGAATCTCATTGTCCGATGGGACGGCAATCCAATACGACCGGAGAGAGATCAGGCGCAAGACCAAAGGCTCAATATGCTTTTCGAGGCACGGGGGTGAATCACCGCCAAATTCCTGACTCTCGGTTGAAAAACCCAATAACTAATTGTTGGCCCGACCAGGTGCATCACGGCTGTTTAGCAGTCACGCTTCCGACCTCTAGACCAAATAGACAGTCATATAATATGAAAAGTATTTTAATTTCACTAAGCAAGTAATCGCCGAGCTATTAATGGTGGAGGTTCACTTTTAAATTTATAGTTCTTATATAGTATATTAGAATAACCTCTTAAAATGCTTCTATACTAAATTAAGATCCCCACGTGATATGCTTAGTTGAATATGTTCGTGTGTTCGTGTCTATGTTATTTTGCTTGAAATAAATTTATAATACAAACAAAACACTGACAATTTGCTAGTTATAAATAAAACACAGGATAATAAACAATGCGAAAAAGGCAAGTTAGCAAATTCAGAGTACTGAGCTACGGGACTGCCCAATTTTAAGCCCGAAATACAGTGGGCTTAATGTAGGGTCATACACTAGCGCCGAGAAGTCTTTCATCAGCTGACTGCTCTTCATCCTCCGAACCAGATTTCTCTTTTTATTGATTGGTATCTTACCTGTTAAAAGAAATCGATCATATTAGCTTTAATCTGGCCGTCTTGTAATATAAGGTGTAGGTATGAAAACGTTCCCCGAACGAGTTCCCGCCTTGTCGTGGCGGGGGCTTAGTATCCGTGGCTTGGTCACCCGCGGTGAACAAAGGACCCCTTGGCTGGCCCGTGGTGTAGGTCCGGCCCGAGGTCACCCAAATGGGCTTGGCGAGCCCATACAGCTGCAGCCGAGATGGATTCGCGGAGGAAGAGGAGTGTTGGTATGGCGATGCACCGCTCGCCCTATCCTCTGCGACTCTGACGGGGCCGCACCGTTGATGCGGTGGAGGTGGGGCGGCGGATAGGAGTGTTGGTATTGCGTGGCGCCGCTCTCCCTACACTCCGCGGCCGAATTAGTTAGCGGCGGAGCCAGAGACCAGATCCGCCGCTGGGGTCGGAAAGCGTGTGCTACTGTGCGCTCGATTTTCCTGGCCCCATGACCTCCGCGTATCGGACTCGGGGCCCGTTACGCAGGTGTTGGAAGCGTGTAGGGGCGTGCCTTGTGTTCCTGGTGCCTTGCCTGAGAAGGAATGGGGGGAGAGGTCCTCCCCGAGAAGGGCGGCCGGCGCTGGTGGGGCCGCGGATGTGTGAAAGCGTTCCCGTGGCCCTGCCATGCGGCGAAGGTGGAACACCATGGGGTTATAGTCGGTGCGAGTCTCAGTCTCTAATGTCTCTGGCACTGGTCGCGATTGTTTGAATTATTTTATTCATTAAATAAAAATAAAAAATAATTTATAAAATGTGCCGGTATAAGAATATCCACTTCCACATATCATCCCGTGGGTGTTTTAAGAGGCGTAATCCCTCTGAATCAGAAGATGGGCAGTAGCATCTGTTTTTTTTTTTATAGGATAGGGTGACAAACGAGCACACAGTCCACTTGATGGTAAGTGGTTGCTGTAACCCATAGACATCTACATCTATCCTCGATAAAGAATCAAAATGCAGATGCGTTGTCACCCGTGAGGACTAAGATGGAATGCCCCTTTTCCAGTAAAAAGGGTCTCCGGCTCTCTACACTCACCATACGAAACACAGCAGTGTTAAGCTGCTATTTTACGCTGGTATTCTGTGAGAGCGTGGTCCTTCCGCGGTCGAGCCGACCCATTCGTTCTACAACTATACTACTAATATAGCTGCAGCAAGGCTCTACCACGTATAAAACAAATGGTATCTTCTTGAAAACAGCTGAATAAAAACAAAGTGAGGTAAAAATAGGGCTTAGTTTCATCATCCGATTATGAGCCATGTTTAAAATTTCAAGTCTGTAGCTCATCGGGAAGTTAGTTTAAAATCATTTACTAAATTCGATCCGAACAGACATACACGAAAGCGAGTTAATTAAAACGTTGTAAAAACTGCGGTTGCCAACCCGCATACCAAGCGTGGCAACTATGGCAAATATCTCCCTATATGGCAATTTATGGGGAGGCTTATATTCAGCAGAGGACTTTTGATAGGTTGTAATGGTAAAGCTATATAATGTGGTTCTCAGCATGACCTAAAAATAATACGCCTTTTTATTTGATACAAGTTTTACACGGTTTCATTGTGGAATCTCTACAAAGTACGTTTAAATAGCGATTAGATTTAGTGTTACCTTTATCATTTTTTTATTGAGACAATTTTTATGATTCGCGTTTCAGTCTTCCCACAGCACTTTTGCGTATGCTCATTTAATATAAAATGATTTAATTTTTGCGCAATAACTATATTTCAGTAGACTTACCCGAGGTTCAAAACAGTTAAAAAGTTCTGCATCGTCACCAGTTGCTACACTACTCCATACTATATCTCGCTTACTATTCATTGAATGTTTTCAAATGTTTGTTGTAATACTTTTTTAATTCATCTATTCGTAAAACGTATATTATAATTTACATACTTAATTTATTAAAAATAAATCGAGTTGGATTTGGTTGTTCTAAATTAGTTTTGGGTTTGAAGACTTTATTTGTTTATGATCTTACTACTATAGAAACCAGAAACTAGGTAGTCTGTGAAAAGAACTGTCGCGTCGTGGCGGTAAGCAATCATATACTCATATTTTACATTAACGTATAGTATCAAAATCAAGAGTGTAAAATGGAATATTCCAACTTTATCCGCACTGTATGTAACCTGTTAATTAACGGACAAGAGTCTAACGACAGACTGATAGCAGTAAGGCCATCCTAAAACGCTGCCATTGATTTCACAAACTGGTGAAAGGGAGCAGCATTACCAGAGCATGGGAAGTCCCTTTTCGCAGGGAGTTGAATATGAGTCAATGTTCCAAGTTCTAAAGCATGCCAGTTGACGCATTCTTATATATCGGCCTAAGATCTTAAATTCAAACTTTAATGACAAGACAGTGTTATTAACACAATAAACGCTCATTGGAGAGCCTATGGTGCCCTCAATTTAAGAAAGTTTTCTTATTGTACAGTCTACTTCTCCAGTTTACTTTTACAGTACCAATGGGATAATCTGGACCAGTGTTACAAACTCGAATTTTTCCAAATCCGTAGATTGGTATAAAAAATTCCGTAGAATTTCGTAGATGCTATTGTTGTAAGTTCAATTGTAGTATAACATCGAATCAAACTGCACATATAAGAAAAAAGTACCATAAAAATTGATTAAAAATTAATTGTTTTCTTTTAATGAAATTATTTTTAGTAAAAACAAATAAAAATAATTAACACTTAAATATTTGAAGATTTTAGCAGTTATACTAAAAAAATTACTTCGATTGTTAAAATTTTCGATCGTCGGTTGTCGGCTATTCACAATCATGATAAAAGTGTTTTTGTTATGTTTTAAAAAATCTAATTAGTATTCTGAAAAACTGTGAAGTAGGTACAAAAATAATTTAATTGACATGGAAATCAAATTCCGTAGATTTCAACTCAAATTCCGTACTTACGTAGACGATGAAAAAAATTCCATAGATCTACGGAAAACGCTGATCTGGACAGAGTTTCCTTTAGCATAATTTATTAAAAAAATGTAATGAAGAAAACTATATGAACTTTGATAACAACTATGTGTAAGGTTATGTAAATTTAGCTCGATATTTCAATTAGTTTAAGATTAACTCGATATTAATGTATTTGAAATACCTACCTTAGTTTTTATCTTGGAACTCACTCCCCTTGGGCGGTACATAAGGAAGTTATCAGTAACCCAAAATATTAAAATCTGAAATAAAACAAATTATAGTTTTGATACAGGAAATATTAGAAATGGGTATATATACATATTTGTTTAAGAAATCGCTGAATAAAAATTTAAAACAAATTTGAAGGCTTTCTACACTCAGCGGCACGGAATTTTGGGCAAGCCTTTATCTTGCGATAACAAAGTTGTGTGTTTATAATGAATGTTTCTTGAAAAGGTAGATGAAAAAAATGCTTACGACGAGTGAAAGTGTGAAATTTGATTCAAGCTTTAGTTGAATCGGGTCATTTAAGCGACTAACTTGAATTTTTAAACTTAGGATTGTGAAAAGTGTACCGTTCGGTTACTAAACTTTCGTTGTCCAATGTTCAAAGGTGCAATAAAACTAAAAAAAATGCCCTTAACACCCGTTCAGGTTGCTGCACAAGCCGTAGCATTAATCGACCAAGGGTTGACGCAACGTGAAGTGGCCACAGCACTTAATGTACCACGTTCTTCAACGCAGTATGCTTTGAGACGATACCAGGCAGAAGCGTAGCGCGGGCCCTGTATCAAAATTTGTTGGAGGGCCCAAATGAAGGGTAAAGATTTTTCACAAAACGAACAGAAACGCTCGCATTGAATTAAAATAATTATATATTGATTATAAGTTATTACTTAAAATTAATACTCCTAGGAACTAAGCTAGCCAAACAATTCAAATCAAATACGAGTATACACTTTTCTTGCCTTTTGTTCGGCGAACTTATTTATTAAATAATTCATAGCTGAAGACTATTTCCACCACTGGGTTAATCTCTTTTCCTTTCACTCATTTTTTTCACAAATTAAACTTATTAATCAATATTTGAAAGAAGGGTGCAAAGCCTGAAGGGGATACCTTAAACCATTTAGAACATATTAAGCTAAACTTGTCTTAGACGAAGTCTGCTCCTTTTTTTAATTGAATTTCTAAGGTTTTTAACAATAAAAACAATTTTTTTCAATTAATTGCTAATAGTGTCCAGTAACAGTTGTTATGTTATTATTTTTTATTTATGTAATGTGTGATTACTCAAACAAAATTATTTCCAAGCATCTTCATCATCAGAAAAACATTCTACGCATATTTAAGTTTAAGAAACCAAAAAAAAATAAGGAAATGTTGCTTATGCCATCATAAAAAAAATAGCCTCTGTTGTTCAAACCTTTTTACAAACATGCTTAGTTATTGCCCTTTCTTTTGAGGTATTATTTACCCAGATGTCTCATCAACTCTTGGAATTAGGGTGTACAAAGCAAATTGCACTCAACACAAATATTTTTATTTTTATACCGACCAAAATGATGAACGATGCACAATTTTTGCTAATGCACTAATGTTTTCGTTAGAACTGATTAGTTTTTAGAATTACGGTGCACGTGCACGGATTAATCTTCCGGGAACTCGTTTAGCAAAATCCTACTACGAGCGTCAGAGCAGTAGCTCAAAACCTCAACATTTCGGTATGGAAGGTGTGGAATACGATGCATCGAGAAAACAAGCATAAAGTATACAAGGTTTGGAAAATGAAGATCCCTCACGATGGATTCAGTTCTGTCGCTTTTTGCTAAATAGTGACATTGAAGATGAATGGTTTTTAAAATCCATCTTGTGGACCAATTAGTCAAAGTTTTTGAAAGAAGGAATTACCAACTTTCATAATCTCCATCGATGAGCTGACAAGGACAGCAATTCGCACTGGAAGAAGCAAGTGCCGTTTCAAAGGAAATTTTCAGTAAACGTGTGGGGAGGAGTAATCGGCCGAACGTTGATTGGCCCCCACTTCCAGATAATTTAAATGAAGAGCATCTGGACGAGGCCGAAATACCAATATTGGCAACGAGAAGACCAATGATCTTTCAGCAAGATGGTTGTCCAGCGCATTGGATTTAGGTCGACCACATACCTTCGGAATTCGGTTTCGAAAAATCGTTTCGGAATATCGATTCGAGACTTCGAACGCAGCAAATCCATATCAATCAAGGACCTATCATACACGTACAGTATATTTCCGTTCGAAATTCCGCATGAATGCCTGTGCGTTCGGAATCCCGAGCGGAAAAAAGCCATTCCGAATGCAAGTCTTCCATAGACTTTGTATGAGTCGCATCAACATACGTTAATTCCGTACGGAAAGCAGTGTGTGCGTCGCATGACCAAAGCGAGTAGGTGTGTTTATGTATGTTTGTATATGTAATCGTTTGTATATCTTTTCGTAACCTTTCCTCTTATTTTGTTTAATAATTCGTCGAAACAGTTTATAGACATCCGATAGTATTTAAAAAATTCTCTGGATATGCTCGTAATTTGACTCTTTTTACATAATATTGACTGTCTTGAAATCTTAGGGTGTTAAGGGAATGCACCCAGTAACAATGATACAGCAAGATATTCGCTGGCAGAATGTCTGGACTCAATGCATAGCGTCTTTCAACTGAGCCTTGTAATTCCAAAGGGAAATAAACGGGTGTGTGTATGGTGTATTTACGGAATCTCGAATCGATATTCCGAAACGGCTTTTCAAAACGGAATTCCGAATGTATGTGGCCGGCCTTTAACGGGGGAATCCCGCAATAACTGATGTTTACTGAAACGCGTCCCGTCTCGTCGCAGATTTAGTAATCTGTGGTCGCGGGTCAATCGTATCCTGAGACGTTCTGTGTTGCCAACTTTTGGGCGCCTACTTAACCCGTGGAAAAAAAGAGATACCTTATTGACTTTCGTAATTTTTGAAGTGAAAACTTCTTTAGGCACGTTGGGCACCTTTTTATTATATTTTTTTTTTCTTGGGAAGTACGACCTAGGAGTTCAAGTGAGATTGTGGATAAAATTTTACGAATTTTAGCTTAACACACGTTCGGGGTCCCTGTACCCCGGGGGCCCCGTATCATTGATACGGCTGATACGGCGGTAGCCTCTGACACCAGGAGACTGGCAACTACACCCGCAGACCAGGAAGCGGAGGTGTAAGATGCACATCAGCCCGAGACGACCGCTTCATTGTCCTAGAACTACCTTACCGCAGTAGAAATTCGCCAGCGGCTCCAAATCACGAAGGGTGTTAATGTTAGCGAGCGGTGAGAAGACGCTTAGAGGAAGTGTATTTAAAAGCCCGTAGAAAACAGCAAGCACCCCAGAGCTTCTCAGACAGCACCGAGTAGTAAGACTTCTTTTTGCTCGAGAACACGCCAACTGGACTCATGAGCATTGGGCTAAAGTTTTGTTTACAGGCGAGTGTAGGATTGAATTACGTGCACCAGACGGTCGAGAACATGTATGGAGAAAAAGAGGAGAACGATTTCTACCCATTACCACTACACAAACAGTGAATTTTCACGTAGGTTCCATAATGGTGTGGGGAGGAATAAGTTCCGACGCTCGTACAGAGTTGGTTATCGTCAAATCCTACAGGATCATGTTTTGCCTTATTCGGAGTCCATTGGACACGATGAATTTCACTTTAATGCACGACAATGCGCGCCCACACGTAGCGCATTGCGTGAATAAATACCTTCAAGAGCAGTGACGGTGTAAAGGAGGGCGGTCCGCCTCGGGTGCCAAGCACCAAGGGGTGACAACGACAACTTACTCGCACAGACAGAGAATACTTACAGAAGAATTACTCCGCAAAGACATACCAATAAATAAATAGCTAGATACCTAATATAGTATCTACCTGCATACACAAATATTATATCTTAATATGTATCGTAAATTCATTTTATTGACTTTCGAACATAATTTAATGTCCTAAATACATGAGTTCAGCTTAAGTAGCGCTTGGTCGAGTAAGTAATACGATCCAAGAAGGTAGCGCCCGTAGCAACAAACACAGTCAATCAGTGATTTGTTTATAACCGTCGCATATTCCCGTAGTACCGTTGGACTTCATTGGAGGTTCTCAGATTCATCGTAAAATGGGGCTATTCTAAGTCTGTTCCTGGTCGCCAACTGTCGAAGCTGAAGACCTTGAAGAACTACAGACTGATTTTTCTTTTAAGCCGCGTGTATTTGCTGTTTTCGAGAGTCATTACGAAGCGGCTCACACGCAGACTCGACAACTTACAGCCTCCCAAGCAAGCCAGCGTAAAGGCTTTAGCACCAAAGACCACATACCCTTCGGTAAATTGGACAATTTTACTTTATCTTACGTATGGGAACTATAAGAAAGCCTTTGATTCCGTCGAAATTTGGACGGTGCTACAGTCACTTCAGCGGTGCCCAGTTTACTGTTGGTATATTGAAGTGCTGAAGTATTTGTACAGTATAGCTACGATGACTATGCGAGTACAGAACCAGAGTACGAGACCTTGCAGAGAGGTGTAAGACAGGGTGACGTTATATCCCCGAAACTCTTCACCGCTGCATTGGAAGACGTTTTCAAGCTACTGGATTGGAGAGGATACGGTATTAATAACAATGACGAGTGCATTCACCTTCGATTTGCCGACAATATAGTCCTTATGGCAGAATAGCTAGAGGACCTAAGCACTATGCTCAATAACCTTAATAGTGCCTCCCACCGGATAGGTCTTAAGATAAACATGGACAAAATAAAAGTCATGTGTAACGTCCATGTCTCACAGATATGCCGGTAATTGTTGGGAGCACTAAGCTCGAAGTTGTTAACGAGTATGCTTACCTGGGATAAATATTACGACTATGTACGTTCAACTTAGACCGAGTGGTCAATTCGAGATTCAACTGCTGCTTAGTCGAATTGAATCTCGAAGACAGATTACGACACATTTTATCGTCAGGTATACCTCAAAACTTGAAAACGAGGTTGTGCAACCAGTACGTGTTGCCATTGATGACTTATGGATTTGAGAAATGGTCCTTCACATCTGGCCGTATGAAGAAGTTCAAGGTCGATCAGCGAGCTATGGAAAGGGAGATATGCGCAGTAGAACTAGAGTAACCACCAAAGTCCAACGGATTACTGATCTGAAGTGACATTGGAAAGCAATGTTCTCGAGTGGTAGCCTTGTTCCGGTGGGCGAAGTGTGAGGCGGTGGAGTGATGACCTGGCTCTCGGTGGAGTGACGACCTGGTTAGTCATGCAGGAAGTCGATGGATGGCTCAGGACTATGCTTTGTGGCATTCTTTGGGGGAGGCCTTTGTTCAGCAGTTGACTAGTGAAGGGCTGTAATGATAATGATGATGAATAGAATAATTTAGGTAAATAAAGTCTGGTAAGTATGTTTAGCATTTTTAGTTTTATTTGGGGGGTGCTTGATAGAAAACCGCCCCGGGTGCCAACCCACGCTACGCCGCCACTGTTCAAGAGATCGGTATTCAAAAATTGGAATGGCCAGCTGGTAGTCCAGACTTAAATCCAATCGAGCATATCTGGGACATGATTAAAAAAAAGATTAAATCCTCTCCTAGCCCACCATAAATTCTTGATCAGCTCCGAAATGCAGCATTGGCCGCTTGGACAGCCGTACGGCAATTCTTTGTCAAAAACATCATGCAGAGCATGCCAGACCGAATACAGGCAATTAGCAGAGCTAGAGGAGGAAACACGCGGTACTAACGTGTATAGACAAGTAAATTTGCAGCATTTCTGAGAGGGTTTTAGGGCAAGGAAATGTCCGCCGCGCTGCCCCAATGCGTGTTGACGAACTTCACATGTCTTCGAATTTTTTTTTGATTTCTCAGACATGCAGGTTTCCTCACGATGTTTTCCTTCACCGCCGAGCACGTGGTAAATCAGCCCTTAAAATTGCAATTAACAATTTCATTGGTGCCGGCGGGGATCGAACCCGGGTTGCTCGCGTACTGTGAAACTTACAGCGAGCGCTAACCATCTGAGCTACCACGGCTCAGATGGTTAGCGCTGGTGTAATGACAATGATAGAAAATTGCTTCTTCTTTATTTTGTAGTATTTTAAATTTGAGCGTTGAAATTTCAAATTTTCCTTAAAAGTGTGTAGTTTTAATTAACCGCCGATACAAACTTAATTGTTGGTGTAGTTATCTTTCAATAATCATGAAAAAATACTGAAAACATAAGAGAGACATTTATTGTGCCCACCTACGCAGTATTAATTGAAGATTTAGTACTTAATTAAGTAATTAATCAAAAAGTATTTAAAAGCAAGCTGTTGCAAAATTCAATGTTGGTCAAGTTTCCGTGCCAGTGAGTGTATTTTCATGTTTCAGAACAAATAAAAACAGAATGCAATTCAACAGTTTAGAGTTACATGTACAAGTAGATTAGCAGAATTGGATTATACTAGAATCCAAAAGCGCCGCCAACCAATAGGCCAGAGGGAGGCAACGTCACAAGATGGGTTAAAGTAATTTATACAATAGCTTTTGGATACAAAGATATTATGTAAGAGATAGTTACTAATTCTACGCTTAACTAGTTCGAAATTAAGGACCGAGAAGCGTGACTGCGTGCAACTTCGCTAGTAGTAATGGTAACAAAATATATGAATTGCAGTCTCTTTTTGTATCATGTTTTTTCAATTAACTTACTATCATTTTTATGTATATCGACGACTCTAATAAATTTGGAATTATACACACTCACGCACAATTGGATGACCTGTGGACTGGTGGAGTCATTTACGGCTTACTTTAAAATGCCTCTGTGCGTCTATCAAAAATGGTTTCTGTGTATTATATTATACACGGTATACAGTATTAGTACGTATACGGTTTAATCAAATGTGGTTTGAGATATTTTTATCAAATGAACAACTTACATTAACAAAAAAGGGAATGATGAGCATAACAACAGCCAGTTCCAGGCGCGGATCAGAAACAGGCGAGAGGCGAAGTGTTGATAACACTGCTACTACGGGCGGTAGTCGCAGTACTAAAGCCAATACAGACTTAGCGAACGTCGCTAAGGCTGCATACAGAACACATTGACATATCCAAGCAGCGCACATCGGAGGCTTCCCTGTGAACAATAAAGTAAAATTCTAGTTTTCATTCAGACTGAAAATATAGGATATATTCATCTCATCTACCCATGAGCAGTCCACATACACATACATGATTTGCCTTAATTGCTTAGCATTTTTATGCTACGTCCGTCTTATGTTTGATTATTTTACATCCAGTGTAAATACGATAATATGGTTATACAGACATCTATCAGAGGCCAAAAGATCTAATGGCATTTCAATAAGTCACATCTTACAACATCCAAGGGACGTGATGATGTTATAGAATTCCTTGAGATGGCAGCAATGGGATTAATATCAATAAATATATTTTTTATAAGCTAATCGTTTAAGTTCACCAATTGAGGTACACTAAAATATGCCCTTAAGAAGAGTTCATAATTTAAAAACCACTACATAAGGCTTGAGTGGCGGTGTAAGAATATCTACTATCCTATATTGACCTGTGGGTGTTGTTTCCTTTATCCTCAATTTATTTTTAATTTCTCAGCCATGCAGGTTTTATCACTAAGTTTTTCCATCGTACTTTATATTATATTTTTCTTAAACTTACCATATTCTCCGAAGTTAATAAGTGGTATATCATAACTCCTCGCACAGTGCTGCGCCAGTCTAATGCCAGCCCATATTATAAGCAAGCCTAATGTCGAGTCTAACATGAAGTTAACAATATACCTGTAATAATAATATAAATAAAAGTATTAGTCTCCAGCTTGACAACATACTGACTACACAAATTATGAAGAAAAAGTGAAGAGCAAACCCTATTTACCTTTCGAATTCACTATTGGTAGTTTTAAGATTGCCCAAACTCATCATGCAGGGCGGGTGGGATATTAATAGCCGATACTCTCATTCGAGTTTCATTTGAGTTTAGTCATATTAAGGTGGATTTTTCACCATCAGTCACTAGAGCCTCGTACTTTATATGGTATGGTTCTCTATGTGCAGGTTAAGTCGGGACACAAGGAGTAAAATATATTCCCCCTTTCACCCTAACAATAACATTTCATCATCATTATCATCACTACAGCCCTACACAAATTTATATAGGTATATTATATACATATGTTTTGATTATGTCGCCAAGTATGAGAATCGCATTAGCAACCGCAGTGTTTATTATTTTGAGTTGTTATCAGGATTCAGGAAAATGCTACTGCCCACTGATTGCTACTTATTTAATAATATTTACTAACCGTGTAGTGGCAGTTTAAGAATATTAACTATAGTATACGGCAACTAACTTGGCAAGGTTTTGGTGTAGTGGGGGAAAGTTTGCGCATGTACAACGGGACGTGGACACGTTGCGGGAGGCAAAGGTCGACTGGCCAACCAAATCGCGCGCTCAGAACGATGCTACCTCGTTTCCCACGCCCCACTTGATAACCAAAGAGAAAATAAACTAAAAAATGACTTCTGCGCATCTAATCTAACGAATCTTGTTGCCAAGTTAGACGCCGGCAACTATACCCCATATAATTCCGAGTTTTCTATCTCCCAAAAACATTGAATATCATCTGTTGTTGATAATTATGTTGCATTAATAGGATTTTACGTTGCCACATAAAATCAACCTGAGATGTGTTGGCTGTGCCACGGATTGTGATTGTTCTGATGAAATGATACCAAATAATATGATAGAAGAGGCAACAGAGGGAAATGAAACAATAGATGGCGCAACAACATCTTCCTGATAAGAACTCAAAACAATAAACCCACCTGCCAAGCATAGCATTGGCAACTATCCCCCGTATGAGGCAATCTATGGAGCTGGCTTATGTTCAACAGTGGACTTTTGATAGACTGGTGATGATGATGATGCTTAGTAATATTCATTACCCACATATCTATATCTTTAGGATATTATCCCAAAGTAGATATATTATCACTGAATGAGTGATAATATCTGGTTTCCAAAAATAACCAAATCGCCGCCAGAGCGGAGCACTCGGAACTGGGTGGTGGTAGAAGAAATGAGTGAGGAGTATGACAGAGCGTGCGCTCGAATCTGAGGGTGGAACAAAGCACGAGTTTGTTAATGCTTTAAAGCGATAGAACAGCTAGTGGCTACAATGGACAATCCGCATGTGAGTGAAATGTTACCGCTCAAAATTAAAGTGTCTTCTGTTACAAGTTTATTGTTACTTAATCTAAATTTTAAATACGCCGGACCAATATTTTAATTGAACAGACAGTGTATCAGTACAACCATTTCTCGCTACCACACCGTTACCATTATCATACTGCTTTACGCTGGTGTGTTAGCTACTACCATAATATTAAAACATTATTATAATTTATAATAGAGACATTTTATAATTAGGAAACCAATAATTAACTTAAAAATGCATAATGCATGCATTTTTTGGTTTGCTATTCTAATATTGTGTCATTTGTTATTGTAAGTTTACAGCCTTATATTTTACAATTATTATGATGACGCCGAGGTGACCCCGAAAAATGTCTTTGTCTGTCTGTTCCAATATGTCATTATAACTTCTAGAGTATATGTAAGTAGCCTAGCCATAAATTATGTAACAATATAAAAAGTTATTTTTTTTATTTTTTCTAAATTCAAACTTTTAAATTTTTTAACAAAATTGAAGTGGCTAACGAATTTACAACCCATTTGATGATAAATGGATACTGCAGCCCATGGACACCTGCAACCAACTTCAAACAAAGTAGGCTAGATTTTGTCACCTCTGAGGATTAAGATACAGCCTCTCTATACCCTTCGGACCTGAATACAGCAATGCAGGTGGGTACCCAGACCGACTCCTCGGCAGAAAAGGAGTCCTACCACATAATGACACATGATGGTTAATTTTATCCTTCTAATCTTTAAAACTAATCTTCTTTTTTATGCTAATAAAAACTTATGTGAAACAGTATTGTTTGTTGATGATAACTCTCAAGTGTTATGTATAAATTCATAGAGTTAAAAACTCATCAGAGAGTGCAAATGATGCCGTATCTCAAGTATTCTATCTTCTCAGGTATGCTAGTATATGTAAGTTCACTAACTCTGTCTAAACATAGGCTAAGAATTTACAAAAGTTATAACATGTTAAATTTCTATATTAAAGTTATTAGACATGTATTTTTAACATAAGTGTTTATACTGACCAAGTGCATGGATTTCCTGTTAGATGTGGAGACAACCAAACATTGGCTGCATGAATAATGAGGGCACCCAAACCCTGTTTTGAAGTATCATAGAACCATATCAACCAAGGTCTTCTAGCGTAACGTGGCTCACAGAATCTTTTACCTATAAGCAAAAATTTATATTTAACTTATATCAAAGGAAAGAATGACAGAGGCCTATATCCAGCAGTGGATTTTTACAGACTGATGAAGAAGATAAATATAGAAATGTAGAGGCTCAAAGCTGCAGCTTAGGGGCCCTGCACTATTGCTAATTCAGGAAATATAACAGTTATAAATGCAGCAAATATAGCAGTAGAATAGAATAGAATAGAATAGAATGATTTTTTATGCAATATTGATTATTACATAATACTTATTGAAAGTCATTTTTTATTACCACTGGTTCGGAAAATACCTCTGTCCTGGGAAGAACCAGCAAGAAACCCAGTTATGTCCTTAATACTGACTTTCAAAGTTTTGTCACCAAAATTATTTATGTAGATTTTTTATGAAAATAGGAAATAAGGAAAGGGAATATTACACAAGATGTTATTAAACTAAACACCGACCACTTATATTTGGGAAGAGGTAGGTATAATTTTTGAATACCTCCAATTTCCTTGGTGTTAGTGTCTCAATTACCATCAGGAGAACCGCACACTCATTTGCCACCTTCTACAACATAAATAAAAATACACCTACATGAATAGATTTATTTTCGTTCGTGCATTCTGTATCGTCAGAATATTAAGTGTCACCATATTTATATTTTATATAACTTTTTTAGCAACCTGTTGATCTTGGTAATTTATAAGTCCAACCTTACCAATCAAACATGTGAAGGCCAATACAGCAAGCAAAAACTGCATAAACCATCCATAAGTATCAGTTAAAGCATCTTTAGAGCAATGAAGCTCCGACCAATAAACATAGTCTGAACTGTTATTCATGTTTTCATTATATTAATATATAATGTGGGTTTTTACGTAAAAGTCACTCAGTTAATTAGTGATTTTAAAATAAAGAAATTTATGAAAACACGTCACTTTCATTAGGTGCATAATAGTTATCGAAATAAGTCTTTTCTTTTCACACAAAACCTCCAAATCGCAAAATGTTAACAGCTGACAACTGAAACTGATTGTTGTTGTTGTAAAAATTTCCCAATTAAGGCAAGCAAAAGCCTTATACCATACAGTCCAGTCTAAGTAAAACTCTTCAGAGCTTATTGATACATCACAAAGCGAAGTTCTTGGGAAGTTTCGACGACAACTCAATCGAGCGGACAATTGATGATGATTAATCTCAAGGCGCCTAAATGGATAAAAAACCCAATATTTATATCACCATCGAAACACTTGTTACATCGTTTTCACTAATAATTCACACGCGCAAACTTTTATACACAAAACTGTACCACATTTACGTATTATAATCCACCTCAAACCATTATTTAAAAGATCAGCTCTGAGCAGCTGATTATTAAATTTTGATAAACTATTTTGATTTCTTTCTTAGCTTGATTTCTAATTTAATTGATTCACAATAAGCCGTGCGTTAACTATCGCTATGCTACAAGGGGTTTTCTTTCTGAAGTTTGGATTTATATTAATTAAAGCTGTTATTTTCCTACTCATGGGCTATTTGATCGAATTCTAATCAAATTGTAGCAAAATACACGAAAAACAATGTAAATACCTACTTAAATTGCGACGAACCTCGACAGTCTTTTTAAAAACACAATTTAAAGTATAAAATGATTTAATGTTCTTTCGAAAGTGGTTAGTTACAGAATGAATTAATGTTAATGTTTGAATAAGTCTAGTACAATTATCATATCGTCACCGGATAGGTTGTTCGTCTTACATTACTTAGAATTATCACTTGAGTTCTCACGCATATGCTGATGTGGCTGTTTGGAATATTGAGCCAGGGACGGATTGAGGCGATATAACTCCTCCCTCCACAAGTTCGGGATTATCCTCGGGATTATCTCGAATTTTCCAGATTTTACAGATATCAATTAATTTATGTTTGAAAATAATACTTAAAATAATTAATATAATAACTAAGATTATAATGTTGATTAAACTAACACTTTTATTAGTAATTTCACTTTTTTCATTTTCACTTAACTCACTGTCACTAATTTCTCCCATACTCTTCTGTAGTAATAGATTCAGGAACTGTACGTCTGCTATATTAACTCCATCGAGATTCATAGGCTTCTTCAGAGTACTTGACGGTTGAGTATTATCTTTGGTAAGTTTATTACTGGCTGTCTTAGGTAGGTTATTTCTTTACCCTGAGTCTGATGTCTTTTCAGTTCGTATCCTTTGATTTTCACCTTGCAGTTATCATCCATAGTTAAGAGGTAGGTTCCTAGTAAAATCTCTTGGCTTACTTCACTGTCGCAGAATTTAGTCATAGCTGTTTCAGTATTTGAGTAAACTATCCAGCGATTTGGTTGTATGAGGTAGATCTTCACATGTTCAAGGGTGACAGGGATCGGGTGACAACTTGAGATGTTTGTGTGAAACTGCATGATTTCTACGACACAGTTGTCATTGGTGAAGAATTGTATATCGTTCTCATGACACAGGAATCGACGTTCGTCAACCTCGCGACATGACTGAGAGAGCGGTGTTGCTTTCAACCCTTTCACAAGTAGGTACGGATTTTTAGGAAGGATGAGAGTCGTCTGGCCATTATGTAATACAGGTAAGGGAACTAATTTATAATAGTTAAAATTTTTATTTCTAATAAGTGGAATACTCATAATAAACTTTATCTGATTCTGTTTTATATAGGCTTTTATCTCGATACATCTTTCTAGTTTTACAATATTTTCATAAGTGACAGGAAACACTAATTTGTCAGTTTGTTCTATTTCTTTTAACAATATTATAAGTTCTTCTGTATCAATTATTGACTGGTGTAGTACATTAATTTTACTAAAAGCAATGGCTGTTTCGATTTCATTCAAATGGAAATATAAATTATGAAAATTATCAAGGAAGATATTATAAAGGTGAATGAGTTTGGTAATCGTTTGTCGAAAATCGGAGTTGTTTAAAGCTTGAATAATGTTTTGAATATTATCTTCTACTCGTATAAAATTGCTTTTAGTAGAATTTGCAATGGCTGTAAAGGAGCCCACCATTTCGGAAACTATTGTCATTTTATTTTTAATCGCGTTTTGTTCCGTATAGCTTATTTATTAATTTCTCATATCTAAGAGCGTCATTATTATCTAAGTTACCTGTGATGGCTTTTATCAAAGAGCCTACCGGATCAAGGAGACCTCTTTTGGTTCGTATTGAAGGAATTAATTGTTTAAATTTGTCGATGGTAATATTCATAGTATAATCAGTTTGATATTGTACGGTAGTAAAATCTGAATCAAATGATTTAGTATCGAAACAACTTTGAACATGCTTTTTAAGTAACCCATATCTATGCATACTTGATTCTAATTCATCGTAAATTAAATTTAAATCTAATATCTTAATAACTATCCAATTATCATAATTAACGAATGCTTGACCTTCGTCAACAGGTAGCAATCCCGGATTCTTGTCAATGCGAAGCTGATGAAGGGCCTGGATTGCCATCGTTCGGATCACCAGTAGAAATAATCTGCGAAGGACGTTTTATGTCTTTAATAGGAACATTAGTAATACGTTTATTGGTTTCAACGGGAACTACATTTCTTTTTATAGCACCGATGGCATGAGCCTTTTGGTAACGTGGTTTATCTTTGCCCCGTCTAGTATTAACACCTTTTATGAACACAGTATCACCTACGTCTATATCGAACTGCGATTCGCCTGCGTGTTTTTCTCTCACCGTCAACTTTTTGTCAATTATTTTATCCGTAAGATATTCATATAAATATTTGGTCCTTTTAGCGTGATCCTTTACTAACTGCTGTGAATTGCTTATCGAAATTAATGGCAAATGTACTATTGATTCTGGTGTCCGAATACTACTTCAAAAGGCATGAGATCTGTCGAAGAATGAATTGAATGATTGTATGACATAACAGCATATGTCATCACTGACGCCGCGTCTGTAATTTTATGTTCGTATTTAGCGATTCGGTAAATTTCAGTAATAGTTGAATGGAACCCAAAGAGATATAATCACTACGTTTAATGGAACCTTTCGATAAGTCCCAGAGTTGGGGTTGTGCGCAGTACCAATGTGTAAATTGATTTTGTATAATGTTAGCATTTCCTTTAAGAGTACATTATTAAATTCCATACCGGGATCTGAACTAATTTTGGATGGAATTCCGTAAAATGAAAAATACTTTATTAAAGCTCTTATTACTTCCGGGGTAGACCTACTATTAATTTCAATTGCTTCACCCAATTTGCTAAACGCGTCTATCAAGGTTAGAAAATACTTACCTTCTATCGAAAAGGTATCAATGAAAATTTCTTGGAATGGTTTAGACTGGGTTTGAGTCAATTGAAGTTGAGGTTTTAGGGGTTTACGGTCATACTTCATTTTCTTGCAAACCTCACATGAGTTTATGATGCTCGCTACCGTTTGTTCCATATTGTTCCAATAAAACGTTCGTCTCAAATGTACTAATGTTTCCCTAATGCCTCTATGGCAATTTTTACCTAAATGATATTTAAGAACTATTTCGCGTTGCTCATTTTCATCTTCTACATAGACTATCCTCTTTGTACATTCATAAATTTAACACTATCCTTTTGAATGATTGCGTTGTGACTTCCGAAAACTGCTTGCGATGTATGACATCTTCGAAATAAAAAAATATTTATTTTAGGACATTAATTTCTGTTCCAGTGAACGAGTATTTGATTTGGTTTCGCATCAATCGCTTCCTGAAGAATTAGGATTCCTGCTGTATCTATGTCTTTAGCCGAATGTACTGTATTGCTACTACTATGTCCTTCAGAAGCTGTGGCAGTGCTACTATTTGGAGATGGTATTGGTATATGGAGATTGTCTACCATGTAAGAGAGGGAACGTTTCGAATCGGATGATACTGTTACTACGTCCTCCGCCTGATTCGAATTACCTAGCTTTACAATTTTAGAGACTACATTGCTCAACCGTTGAAGTTTTTTTTCGTTTTTGTCTTTATTCACTTGCATCGAAACATCATCGTTATCAGTTAAGGCGTTAATCTTAATTCTAGATAAAGCATCAGCGTTACAATTTTGTTTCCCGTTTTTATACACTATTTCATAGTCAAATTCCGATAGGCGTAACTTCCATCTAGTTAGTTTGCTATTCGGTTCATTAATGGAATTTAACCAGGCTAAAGGGCGATGATCGGTGTAAATTGTAATTTTTTTCTCCATATAAGTAAGGGCGGAAATGTTTGACTGCCCAAACGATTGCCAAAAGACTTTTTCTATTGTGCTGTATTTCGTTTCAGCATCGTTCAACGTACGACTTGCAAAGGCTATAGGCTTATCACTGATAGGAGATTTTTAACAAAATTGAAGTGGCTAACGAATTTACAACCCATTTGATGATAAATGGATACTGCAGCCCATGGACACCTGCAACCAACTTCAAACAAAGTAGGCTAGATTTTGTCACCTCTGAGGATTAAGATACAGCCTCTCTATACCCTTCGGACCTGAATACAGCAATGCAGGTACCCATCCAGACCGACTCGGCAGAAAGGAGTCCTACCACATAATGACTACAAAAAAAATTATTTTTTCACCGTGATTTTTAAAATACTATGGAGTTTTAAAGAAACAGAATTGCTGTCAGTAACTTTTAAGATGCTTTTAAAGATAGGCATCAGCCATATTGCATGCCGTAAGCGCTAAGCGCGCAGTTATGTTCTACTAGGCCTATAAATTAAGATTCCAATGTTTTGTCGCATGAAATCGTATCTAGCAATCATATTGTACATATAAGTGATATAAAAAGCACATTGTCAGAAAGATAAATGATTGTAGAACTTATTAACATTTTTTTTAAATTGATTAATTGCTAAAAGTGCAAGGGGTTTTAGTGGCTTATGATGTGGATTTATCAAGTCCATGGCTTTGTAAACACGATAACTTTTGAAAATATCAATTTTACAACTCAATGTATTTTAAAACTCTTCATCTATCATGTGGAAAGCCATTGAATGTAAATGGCAGTTTAATTTTGTTTAGTTTAGTTATAATTAATTTTTTTCGGCTGCGAAATGTCTAAATATTCAGTGTTTTAGCAGCCTTGTATGAATTTATTTTTTAATAGAGACTGCACACTACTCAGTTAGTTCGGCGTCAATCGCTGTCGAGTGGACACTGTATCGGTTGTTTGCAGCGACTCAAAAGATTGCTGTACAAATACACAATATTCGAAAACCAAATTTTACATACTTGATTATAATAATAATCAGAGATTTTTATTACAATATTTTAAAAGCACAGAATAAATAATAGTAATACTTACTAAAAGTAGGATGTAATATTTATACTTAAATACGTCTTGGACTTTATGGAGTGACCTGAATGATGATATGATGATCATATGAACATTATGAGTTGTGCACTTTGGAGTTTCCAAATTTTTTTTAAATTGAAGTTTGACACAAGCAAAATTAAAAGTGTATGCTCACAGTCCTTAAAGTCGCAACTTGTTGGAAAAGTTCAACATGTTTATCATCCTGCATCAATCATGGTTCATTTTATCCTTCTAATCTTTAAAACTAATCTTCTTTTTATGCTAATAAAACTTATGTGAAACAGTATTGTTTGTTGATGATAACTCTCAAGTTATGTATAAATTCATAGAGTTAAAACTCATCAGAGAGTGCAAATGATGCCATCTCAAGTATTCTATCTTCTCAGGTATGCTAGTATATGTAAGTTCACTAACTCTGTCTAAACATAGGCTAAGAATTTACAAAAGTTATAACATGTTAAATTTCTATATTAAAGTTATTAGCATGTATTTTTAACATAAGTGTTTATACTGACCAAGTGTGGATTTCCTGTTAGATGTGGAGACAACCAAACATTGGCTGCATGAATAATGAGGGCACCAAACCTGTTTTGAAGTATCATAGAACCATATCAACCAAGGTCTTCTAGCGCGTGGCTCACAGAATCTTTTACCTATAAGCAAAAATTTATATTTAACTTATATCAAAGGAAAGAATGACAGATATCCAGCAGTGGATTTTTACAGACTGATGAAGAAGATAAATATAGAAATGTAGAGGCTCAAAGCTGCAGCTTAGGGGCCCTGCACTATTGCTAATTCAGGAAATATAACAGTTATAAATGCAGCAAATATAGCAGTAGAATAGAATAGAATAGAATAGAATGATTTTTTATTCAATATTGATTATTACATAATACTTATTGAAAGTCATTTTTTATTACCACTGGTTCGGAAAATACCTCTGTCCTGGGAAGAACCAGCAAGAAACCCAGTTATGTCCTTAATACTGACTTTCAAAGTTTTGTCACCAAAATTATTTATGTAGATTTTTTATGAAAATAGGAAATACGGAAAGGGAATATTACACAAGATGTTATTAAACTAAACACCGACCACTTATATTTGGGAAGAGGTAGGTATAATTTTTGAATACCTCCAATTTCCTTGGTGTTAGTGTCTCAATTACCATCAGGAGAACCGCACACTCATTTGCCACCTTCTACAACATAAATAAAAATACACCTACATGAATAGATTTATTTTCGTTCGTGCATTCTGTATCGTCAGAATATTAAGTGTCACCATATTTATATTTTATATAACTTTTTAGCAACCTGTTGATCTTGGTAATTTATAAGCCCAACCTTACCAATCAAACATGTGAAGGCCAATACAGCAAGCAAAAACTGCATAAACCATCCATAAGTATCAGTTAAAGCATCTTTAGAGCAATGAAGCTCCGACCAATAAACATAGTCTGAACTGTTATTCATGTTTTCATTATATTAATATATAATGTGGGTTTTTACGTAAAAGTCACTCAGTTAATTAGTGATTTTAAAATAAAGAAATTTATGAAAACACGTCACTTTCATTAGGTGCATAATAGTTATCGAAATAAGTCTTTTCTTTTCACACAAAACCTCCAAATCGCAAAATGTTAACAGCTGACATTGACAACTGATTGTTGTTGTTGTAAAAATTTCCCAATTAAGGCAAGCAAAAGCCTTATACCATACAGTCCAGTCTAAGTAAAACTCTTCAGAGCTTATTGATACATCACAAAGCGAAGTTCTTGGGAAGTTTCGACGACAACTCAATCGAGCGGACAATTGATGATGATTAATCTCAAGGCGCCTAAATGGATGAAAAACCCAAGATTTATATCACCATCGAAACACTTGTTACATCGTTTTCACTAATAACTCACACGCGCAAACTTTTATACACAAAACTGTACCACATTTACGTATTATAATCCACCTCAAACCATTATTTAAAAGATGAAACAGGAGCAGCAATCCGCTGGAGGTCAAGATCTGCTCTCGTCAGAGAGTAGTATATTTTTATTATAAACTATTTTGATTTCTTTCTTAGCTTGATTTCTAATTTAATTGATTCACAATAAGCCGTGCGTTAACTATCGCTATGCTACAAGGGGTTTTCTTTCTGAAGTTTGGATTTATATTAATTAAAGCTGTTATTTTCCTACTCATGGGCTATTTGATCGAATTCTAATCAAATTGTAGCAAAATACACGAAAAACAATGTAAATACCTACTTAAATTGCGACGAACCTCGACAGTCTTTTTAAAACACAATTTAAAGTATAAAATGATTTAATGTTCGAAAGTAGTTACAGAATGAATTAATGTTAATGTTTGAATAAGTCTAGTACAATTATCATATCGTCACCGGATAGGTTGTTCGTCTTACATTACTTAGAATTATCACTTGAGTTCTCACGCATATGCTGATGTGGCTGTTTGGAATATTGAGCCAGGGACGGATTGAGATATAACTCCTCCTCCACAAGTTCGGGATTATCCTCGGGATTATCTCGAATTTTCCAGATTTTACAGATATCAATTAATTTATGTTTGAAAATAATACTTAAAATAATTAATATAATAACTAAGATTATAATGTTGATTAAACTAACACTTTTATTAGTAATTTCACTTTTTCATTTTCACTTAACTCACTGTCACTAATTTCCCATACTCTTCTGTAGTAATAGATTCAGGAACTGTGTCTGTCTATATTAACTCCATCGAGATTCATAGGCTTCTTCAGAGTACTTGACGGGTTGAGTATTATCTTTGGTAAGTTTATTACTGGCTGTCTTAGGTAGGTTATTTTACCCTGAGTCTGATGTCTTTTCAGTTCGTATCCTTTGATTTTCACCTTGCAGTTATCATCCATAGTTAAGAGGTAGGTTCTTAGTAAAATCTCTTGGCTTACTTCACTGTCGCAGAATTTAGTCATAGCTGTTTCAGTATTTGAGTAAACTATCCAGCGATTTGGTTGTATGAGGTAGATCTTCACATGTTCAAGGGTGACAGGGATCGGGTGACAACTTGAGATGTTTGTGAAACTGCATGATTTCTACGACACAGTTGTCATTGGTGAAGAATTATATCGTTCTCATGACACAGGAATCGACGTTCGTCAACCTCGCGACATGACTGAGAGAGCGGTGTTGCTTTCAACCCTTTCACAAGTAGGTACGGATTTTTAGGAAGGATGAGAGTCGTCTGGCCATTATGTAATACAGGTAAGGGAACTAATTTATAATAGTTAAAATTTTTATTTCTAATAAGTGGAATACTCATAATAAACTTTATCTGATTCTGTTTTATATAGGCTTTTATCTCGATACATCTTTCTAGTTTTACAATATTTTCATAAGTGACAGGAAACACTAATTTGTCAGTTTGTTCTATTTCTTTTAACAATATTATAAGTTCTTCTGTATCAATTATTGACTGGTGTAGTACATTAATTTTACTAAAAGCAATGGCTGTTTGATTTCATTCAAATGGAAATATAAATTATGAAAATTATCAAGGAAGATATTATAAAGGTGAATGAGTTTGGTAATCGTTTGTCGAAAATCGGAGTTGTTTAAAGCTTGAATAATGTTTTGAATATTATCTTCTACTCGTATAAAATTGCTTTTAGTAGAATTTGCAATGGCTGTAAAGGAGCCCACCATTTCGGAAACTATTGTCATTTTATTTTAATCGCGTTTTGTTCCGTATGTAGCTTATTTATTAATTTCTCATATCTAAGAGCGTCATTATTATCTAAGTTACCTGTGATGCTTTTATCAAAGAGCCTACCGGATCAAGGAGACCTCTTTGGTTCGTATTGAAGGAATTAATTGTTTAAATTTGTCGATGGTAATATTCATAGTATAATCAGTTTGATATTGTACGGTAGTAAAATCTGAATCAAATGATTTAGTATCGAAACAACTTTGAACATGCTTTTTAAGTAACCCATATCTATGCATACTTGATTCTAATTCATCGTAAATTAAATTTAAATCTAATATCTTAATAACTATCCAATTATCATAATTAACGAATGCTTGACCTTCGTCAACAGGTAGCAATCCGGATTCTTGTCAATGCGAAGCTGATGAAGGCCTGGATTGCCATCGTTCGGATCACCAGTAGAAATAATCTGCGAAGGACGTTTTATGTCTTTAATAGGAACATTAGTAATACGTTTATTGGTTTCAACGGGAACTACATTTCTTTTTATAGCACCGATGGCATGAGCCTTTTGGTAACGTGGTTTATCTTTGCCCCGTCTAGTATTAACACCTTTTATGAACACAGTATCACCTACGTCTATATCGAACTGCGATTCGCCTGCGTGTTTTTCTCACCGTCAACTTTTGTCAATTATTTTATCCGTAAGATATTCATATAAATATTTGGTCCTTTTAGCGTGATCCTTTACTAACTGCTGTGTGAATTGCTTATCGAAATTAATGGCAAATGTACTATTGATTCTGGTGTCCGAATACTACTTCAAAAGGCATGAGATCTGTCGAAGAATGAATTGAATGATTGTATGACATAACAGCATATGTCATCACTGACGCCGCGTCTGTAATTTTATGTTCGTATTTAGCGATTCGGTAAATTTCAGTAATAGTTGAATGGAACCCAAGAGAATATAATCACTACGTTTAATGGAACCTTTCGATAAGTCCCAGAGTTGGGGTTGTGCAGTACCAATGTGTAAATTGATTTTGTATAATGTTATTTTTTAAGAGTACATTATTAAATTCCATACCGGGATCTGAACTAATTTTGGATGGAATTCAAAATGAAAAATACTTTATTAAAGCTCTTATTACTTCCGGGGTAGACCTACTATTAATTTCAATTGCTTGACCCAATTTGCTAAACGCGTCTATCAAGGTTAGAAAATACTTACCTTCTATCGAAAAGGTATCAATGAAAATTTCTTGGAATGGTTTAGACTGGGTTTGAGTCAATCAGTTGAGGTTTTAGGGTTTACGGTCATACCATTTTCTTGCAAACCACATGAGTTTATGATGCTCGCTACCGTTTGTTCCATATTGTTCCAATAAAACGTTCGTCTCAAATGTACTAATGTTTCCTAACCTCTATGGCAATTTTACCTAAATGATATTTAAGAACTATTTCGCGTTGCTCATTTTCATCTTCTACATAGACTATCCTCTTTGTACATTCATAAAATTTAACACTATCCTTTTGAATGATTGCGTTGTGACTTCCGAAAACTGCTTGCGATGTATGACATCTTCGAAATAAAAGAAATATTTAATTTTAGGACATTAATTTCTGTTCCAGGTATGAACGAGTATTTGATTTGGTTTCGCATCAATCGCTTCCTGAAGAATTAGGATTCCTGCTATCTATGTCTTTAGCCGAATGTACTGTATTGCTACTACTATGTCCTTCAGAAGCTGTGGCAGTGCTACTATTTGGAGATGGTATTGATATGGAGATTGTCTACCATGTGAAGGGAACGTTTCCGAATCGGATGATACTGTTACTACGTCCTCCGCCTGATCTCGAATTACCTAGCTTTACAATTTTAGAGACTACATTGCTCAACTGGCGTTGAAGTTTTTTCGTTTTGTCTTTATTCACTTGCATCGAAACATCATCGTTATCAGTTAAGGCGTTAATCTTAATTCTAGATAAAGCATCAGCGTTACAATTTTGTTTCCGTTTTTATACACTATTTCATAGTCAAATTCCGATAGGCGTAATCCATCTAGTTAGTTTGCTATTCGGTTCATTAATGGAATTTAACCAGGCTAAAGGGCGATGATCGGTGTAAATTGTAATTTTTTTCTCCATATAAGTAAGGGCGGAAATGTTTGACTGCCCAAACGATTGCCAAAAGACTTTTTCTATTGTGCTGTATTTCGTTTCAGCATCGTTCAACGTACGACTTGCAAAGGCTATAGGCTTATCACTACCGATAGGTCCCTGCGACAGAACTGCACCGAGAGCAAAATTCGACGCATCTGTGGTGAGAATGAACGGTCGAGAGAAGTCAGGATATTGTAAAAGTGGGGCGTTTGTTAAAAGCTCTTTACATCTTTCAAATGCGTCTATATATTCTTTCGTAATTTCAATTTTGTTTTTCTTTTTCAGGCAAGAGGTTAGCGGTTGTGTAAGTTTAGCGAAGTCTTTAATAAATTTTCTGTAATACCCTACTAATCCGAGAAAACTTTTTATTTCCGTGGCTGTACGCGGTAATGGATATTTTAGTACTGCTTTAATTTTATCGTCATTTGGTTTCAAACCTCTTTTGTAATAGTGTGACCTAGATATAGAACTTCTTTCTCAAGAATTCACACTTATCTAACGTGACTTTTAAATTGGTTTTTCTGAGACGATCAAAATATTCCTTAATTTTTCAATAATCCTGAAGACTTGAAGAATACACACAATTATGTCATCGAGGTACACTAAGCAATGGAGACCTTGGAGGCCTCTTAAGATATTATCCATTGCTCGCTGGAAAGTTGCAGGAGCTGTCTTTAATCCAAACGGCATGCGTTTGAATTCATAGTGACCGGATTGAGTTGTGAAAGCTGTCTTTGGCCTATCAGCTTCATTAACTTCTAGTTGGTGGTAGCCACTTGCCAAGTCAAGGGTACTAAAATATATAGACTTGCCTAACTTATCAAAAAGGTCAGTTATATTAGGTAACGGGTATTTATCGTCTATTGTATTCTCATTTAATCGCCGATAATCTATAACCATTCTAAATTTAGGCTGCCCGGATGCATCTAGTTTTTTGGGACTAAGTGAACCGGTGCGCCCAAGGTGAGTGAGAATTTTGGATTACGTTATCTTGAAGAAGTTTGTCTACTTGTCTTTACTTCCTCATTTTGGGAAGGTGGATGGCGATACGGTCTGATATATATAGGATCTTCGTTAACTGTTCTAATATTATGTTTTACCTGATTTGTGAAAGAAAGCGGAATTTTCTCACTATAAAATATGTCGCGGTATTCATAGCATAATTTAGTTATAGCTTTCCGTTCTTCTTCATTTGTATGATCTAATCGTAGTTTAATTAAATTTTTTTAAAATCTCATCTATCTCGCAATGGGAATTTATCTCATTTATGGCACACGCATTATTTTCAAATACAGTTACATTAAACGGTTCTATAAATTTAATATTAGCTTTTCATTGGACACGTTTTGAATAATGGTTTCGGCAAAGAAATTATCACACTTGATAAGGGCACATGGCATACGAACCTCACTAAATTGGGTAAAATTAATGATCGCGTCTCCGTTTTGCAAGTTGGTAGGTATTTTACTCGTGTTTCTGATCTTGGTTCTAAATTAATTTCATAAGGTGGATTATAAATTATTGGAATTTCAGTATTAGGTGTTCGTAAAATTTGGTGGTTCATGTCGATATTAGCTGCCAATTTTTTTAATAAGTCTGACCCAATAAGGCCGTCGTATCTACCGTCCACATCGTATATGTAAAATTTATGTGGAAGAGTACTTTTGAATGTTTTTAAAAGCGGTATAAAAATTATTTCATCGTGCCTGCTTTGCGCATGAGTACTTACAACTGTGAAAGGTTCATTGTATTTAAATTCACCAAAATATTGATCAGCCTTGGCAGGACTAATAAAGGATCTACTGCTTCCGGTGTCTATTAAAAATTTCGAATTTATTTCGGAATTAACTAGAAATAAACTAGGTTATCACTAAGTAGAGTCGCAGCTCTACCACTAAGCTTACTACTTATAGCATGGAATCTATATAAATTTTGAATCGGAGTATTGTCGCCTCCTGAATTTAATAAAACGTATTCACATTTTGAAATGAATAAATTGAGCAATTTTTCATCTCCATCGTATCTAGGAATTAAATCTAAATGTGTGCTGGAATAACAGTTACCGCCATTTTATTTAAACTATCTTACTTAATCTAACTTAAACTATTAACAAGTATATTATCAGCCTATTTTTGCCAACAAAATCAGATATAATTAATAATATGGCCCGACGATTTTAGTTCGGAAAATGCGGAAAAGAATGGGATAAATGAAACAGGAAGTGAAAAGGTTTACTCACAGTATGTTCAATCCCATGTCCTCCAGTTGATTCTGACCACTTCGATACTGTTGATGGTCCAATGCGCGTAATCGATTGATTTGGAAACGATAGCGCGCGTCGGGAGTTATTTGTTTGGTTCGAGGATATCCGAACCTGACTGCTATACTGACGCTTAAACCGATTTTGGTCCAAGTTAGCACGACAGCAGAATATATACGGATATCCTACTGGCTGCGCCACTTAAATTGCGACGAACCTCGACAGTCTTTTTAAAACACAATTTAAAGTATAAAATGATTTAATGTTCTTTCGAAAGTGGTTAGTTACAGAATGAATTAATGTTAATGTTTGAATAAGTCTACAATATCATCATATCGTCACCGGATAGGTTGTTCGTCCCATATTAGAATTATCACTTGAGTTCTCACGCATATGCTGATGTGGCTGTTTGGAATATTGAGCCAAGGACGGATTGAGGCGATATAACTACCTATTTGAGGTAAACAATAAACATGACATCATAGGACATATAAATCACTACGTGTCTCGCTCAGACTAAGAACTACGAGGGGAGGTCAAAAGTCCGCGAAATGACACAGAAGGATAATGAAATGAAACATTAAACTATTTTTCCTTTTCAATGTATTCTCCCTTAACCCTAAAGCATTTATTAGATCTGTCAAATAATTTATTAATACCGTTAAAAAAAAGATTTGTCTTGGGCGTCAAAATAGGTCGAAATTGCCGACTTCACAATATTTTTTTCCTACACAGTTCTTTCTTCATTTTTGGAAACAAATAATAGTCGCTTGGGGCCAAGTCTGGCCTGCAGAGTGGGTGACGCAGTTGTTCAAAACCACACCGGTGAATGGCAGCCGTCGCAACATGGCTTGTGTGCACGGGCGCATTGTCGTGCAAAAGGAGCACCCCTTTTGTAAGCTTTCCTCGCCTTTTTTCTTTAATAGCTTCTTTTAGTTGATCTAGTAAAGAAGCGTAGTATTCTCCCGTTATGGAAACAACACGCTCCTTATAATCAATCAAAAGGATACATTCTGTATCCCAAAAAATCGTCGCCATGATCTTTCCGGCCGATTGAGACACCTTATACTTCTTAGGAGAAGGTGTGCCTTTTTTATGCCACTGCATCGACTCTTGCTTTGGCTCAGGTTCAAAATGGTGAACCCAAATTTCATCGCCAGTTACAATTCGGGCCATAACTTCCTCCCTCCCTTTGCTTTCCACAGGGGTCCAAAAACTCGTGACAACTTTCGAAGCGCTCGTGTTTTTGATGCGCAGAAAGCATTCTCGGAACCCATTTTGCACAGACTTTAGTCATGCCAAGGTGTTGATGTAGGATGTTTAAAATGGTTGTTTCTGATACTCCAACTAATGCTGCAAGCTGTTTTTTCTTTAGCCGGGCATCTTCCGATACAAGTTTTTCAAGTTTCGTCGGGGGTCGTCTTCAATGGAGTCCCTCCCTTGTTTGAAAAGGGCGTACCATTTATAAATCATGGTTTTCCCAGGAGCGGAGTCCCCATAAACAGCTGACATCTCTTGAAAAATGGTTTGAGGTGTCTTTCCTTGTTTGGTGAGAAACTTAATGACGGCGCGATATTCAATTTTCTCCATAGTGGCTAGTTTCTTCCCGATTGACTTGTTTACTCGTTGATAACTCAAAAGCTAATGACCCGATTAGTTTTTTTTTTGCGCCCAATGCAAAGGCACCCTCCGGAAGCGGGGGAGGGAGGTGGTGAATGCTCCTAGCATACCACGCAGCCGGCTGCGTGGTTATGTGGGACTCACTTTGAAGAAGTGCCTACCCACTAAACACCACCTGTGGGACTGGCATTGGCTTTTGAAGCCTTTCTGCCGAATCGGACGCGACCCTCTTTAGGGAAAAGGGGGCGCAGGCGGCGAGTGGCCGCTGAGAGACGCGCCTAACTAAGGCATATTAAACATTAGAAGAAGGCTTGGCCTGAGCCGCCAAGAGGCGCCAGGCCCGAAGGTGAGCCTCGTGTCAATCGTGACACCTAAATATTTGGCGGTCGTATGCCAGGGGACAGGGGTCTCTAGCATACGGATTGACGGAATGGTAGAGAGGCGGCGTCGTTTATGATGATCGAAGTGAACAGCGGAGCTCTTCTCCGGGTTCACATCGATACGCCATTTTTGGAACCAAGCTCCTATTTCGCTAACTGACTGTTGGATCTTGTTCCGAATATATGGTAGCCAGATACCTTTATAATAAAGGGCAGTGTCATCTGCGAAGAGAGAGAGAGATCAGATCTCGCCAATGTTGATGCTCCGAATAGCGCCATAAACCGTATTCAGGTCATCAACCATTGAGGGTTGTGCCTGTTGAGGAGCGGAGGAAGTCCGCGGGGTTCGGCCTTTTTGGGGCCCCAGGGGAGAATTGGTGGCTGCGTGGGCTGAGAAAAGCCCGGAGAGGGCCGGATGGGGCCCATAAGGGGCCTAAGGGGACCCTGAGAGGGCCAGTAGGGGCCCTGAGGGGGCTGGGAAGAGCCTTGACGGGGCATTCTCGATGGGAGCGCCGGGAATGTTTTTTCATTAACCGGCGGCGGAGCTGGTTTGTTGAGACGGGGACGAGGAGCGCGAGGGCATCCCCTGTAGTTGGCCGGGTGGCCAGGTTGCTCGCAAAGGACGCAAGCTGGTGGGGATTCGGCATTACTAGGCCGAGGGCACTCTTTCGAGTTGTGAGGGTCAAGGCACTTAACGCACCTGGGGGTGGCAGAGCAGTTGGCTGCCGCATGCCCGTAAAGTTGGCAGCGGTGGCACTGCGCCGGAAACCGCGCCTATGTGGGGGCTCGACCTTCACTCTCGACAGGCCGCACACTGTGCGTACCTGCCGGAAGATGGCTTTGGCCTCCGGCACGTTCGTGAGGATGACAAGAGCAAGCGGGAACCTCTTGCCCTTGTTACTGTGCATCTTGTGCACTGCCTCGACTGGGAATCCCTGGGACTTAAGGTCCTCAAGGATGTCCTCGTTGGCGAGCTCGAATGGGACACCGCGGATTACGGCCCTGACTTTACGCTCTTCTGGGAGAGCGTACGTGTGGTAGGACACACGCTCGGCTGTGAAAAGCCTGGTAAGTCGGCGAAACTCGTCGATGGACTGGGGCATTATTTTGATGGCTTCACCGAGGTTGGTGACCTGATCATAATTGATACCTGTGTCGTAACAGGTTTTGGAAAGGCGGGTATATTGGACCTTGTCTCTGAGGAAGACAGGGGGCGGGACCTGTTTTTTAGCAAGGGTCGGGGCGCAGCGAGCTGCTGGCTTGAAAGGTGGGGGGAGGTTAATTGGCAGTAAGGGTACTGCGGCAGCGGCGGGGGCTACGGAGGTGGCGGCAGCAGTGAGAGCTGCGGGGGTGAGTGCAGCGGCGTGGGCTGCGGGGGTGGCGGCAGGGGTTGCCGGGAGCGGTTTTTGGCGGCGCGTTTCGGCCTTCGCTTGGATTTAACTACCGTGTATGGGGTTTCATCAGTCATTGTTCCATCAGAGTCCGTGGAACAGCTGCTGGAAGTAGAGTCGGTTTTTGTGGCGGTCCTCTTCCGGGAGGACGAGGTGACAGACGTGGCGTTGGAGCACTCCATGGAGTTGGAGACGGGGGACGCGGGCGAGTCTGTCTGCGGGGCAGCCGTAGGGGCCGCCGTGCAAGACGCGACGGGGGCCGGGGGGGGACATGCCTGAGGGGCAACGGAGGCGAGGATTTTGGCGAGAGCCGTCTCATCCAGGTTGATGCCCTGACTAAGAGATTGGCTTAGGGCGGCTACGAGGGTCCTAAGTAGGTCCAGTGTGGACATGTTGGGGGTGGGGGAGCGACGTTCTAAGAAACAGTAAGGGGGGGGGGGATCCCTGTTCTCAAAAGAACACTTGTTCTGAAAAGAACAAGTGACTTTGACGTTCCAAGAAACAGTAATACAGTACAATAACAAAACAATAAGCGGTCAAACCTCCCTGCCAGGCGGCAGGGGGGCAAGAACGGTAAGTAAAAGGCAAAAAACTCACCGAGGCGGCTGCTCTACACTGCGTGAGCAGGAGAGCGGAGGCGCGAGAGCGAGAGACACTCAACGTACGGGGACGAGAGCGCGGACAACTAACACGAACGCTCAAGAGCGGTGGCGCAAGCGGAATGAAAAAAAGACCCGATTAGGCTGAAACTTGGTATATATACTAACAGTGAGTCATTCAACTAGCGCGTAGCTGGATGAGTAAACTCACCCTCGCCAACCCCGCCATTCCGCGAAATTTTGACCTCCTCTCGTATGTAATAGATGCAGTATTTTACTCTAAGCTAATATGCTGAGAACCTAGCATATATAATATCTAGCTTGCTACATATTTATTTATCTATGATACTATCATAATGTCAATCATAGGCTTAGAATATACTGGGGTATAGACGACCTGAGAGCCCGAAAAGGCGTTACTAATTTTGATTTGTCATTGTGTGCGTTAGCTAGTGATGTACATTTTACTTACAAGGACTATCAAAAAATGATTGTTAATCGAAGCGGTAAAAAATCTAAAAAAATTGTTTAGTGCACGAAATTGAATAACTTCACAAATTTACTGAATTTTTACAATGATAGTTCTAAAATAATTAAAAAATATTCATATAACATGTTCCTGGAAATAAGCTGCCTTTTGTTGGATTTTAATTCAAATGTCTAAAATCCCAGGTGACTACCGATAAACTTAAAAAAAGCTCCTCAAGAATCAGATCGGAAAGTTGTATTTTCGAGCTATGATCTTTGGAGAAAAATATTTACTGCAACGGACAGTTTCCTTGGAATTTCTTTTTTGACATATTGTTAATAAAAATAGGCAGATACTTAACTAAGTATATACCTATTTATATTTTATATATGTATTTTATAAAATGTTTTTATTTACATAATGACTGCTTTTATACATAATGACTGCTTTTAAATACATTATAGAAGTTTTTTTAACATTTGACTTAAATATGAATATAAACTTAATAATTTAAGTAAGGAAACTTGTAAGAATAAAGCCCAATATGTTTATGAGGCTTCATCATGCTTCATGTTTATATTATTTCATTTGTCGCTGAAAAGTATAAAGTAATAATAAACTTTTAATCATTTTAGCTGCATGAACTTTAAAAACATAATGATCTTAACAGAGTAAAGTGTCTGAGGATACAGATGCACTCTCTATACTCTCAACCTCGGTATGTTAAGAAATGACTGACACTCATTCATGGACTGACCACGGCAAGTGCAACTTAATCTCGCAGATCTATTGATCAAGTTCCTCTTCTCTACGACTAACGCTGTAGGCGATGAATCACGCTATTTAAGCCCTCGGCACAATTTCGTCGGCCATCGAGCACGAATCAGGCATTGTGAGTATCATACCATATCTAGTAATCGACGGATCTAACTCGGCTGGACAGCTTTCGGGAGCTTACGACACATCTTATCATATATTCCTTGAAAATTAATAACAAGTGCCCACCATTATAGCATATGTCTTATATTCGACCTCGTAGTGCGATTTTTAACTTCCTCATAAGGGTCAGTGAAACACGGATATGTACTGTAGTAGGTCATCACTGACAATAATGTACTGCTACTATGGTTTAAGTTATAAGGATAACTTAAGATCAAAAACGTCACATTGCAAGTGCAACGAGTGAGTATCACATACTATGGAATTTATACTATCACGTTTAATCCGCGGCGTCTAGTGGCGCTTCAGGAGCATTACTAAATATTTATACCTAACTACACTAAAAGTTTTATCATTTTGACTTGGGAATATAACCCGAAGCTCCGCTCAAACCCTTGGGGAAAATAGCGTGATGCTATGAATATTGTACTAGTATGACCGTGAGTCTGTACGGTTGGTAAAGTAAGGTTATAAATTTATTTTGGTTGATAAATTGATACTTCGTTGGGTCTATAATGGCTTAAAGAAGATAATCTCAAGATTTTTATCTTTAATATACTACGGTTTTATAACGTATAAAAATCTGTCTCTATTTTTATCTAAAGTTTCGAAAGTTAATTTTTGAAGACTTATTATAACAATATTATACTTACTGGTACAAATAATGTAGAAATGACTCCTTTTAATAAAATTGTTTTTATTCTACTTTTTCTTTTATACACCTCAAGAAAATGTTTGCTGCAAATTGTTGAGTTCTCCTTTGGATTTCAACCAACCCCTCCAATTAACCTTAACCATTTTTTCTAGTTATTTAATCTGGAAGGAATCTGTTTGACAAACGGCGAAATAAAATTACATTTTAGAACGCAAACCGAGCATTTATTTTCTTGTTGTGTGGGCAAGTCTATCGATTCAATATAAACATTCAAGATAAATTTTGATATAGTTGAGTCGATCCCTAGCAAACTAACAAAGAGTATAGTAACTGTCTTAACAGTAGGCTTGGTTATAAAATGTGATAAACATATAAATACCGATATTTTCTCGTAAAAATATCGATATTTATATTCGCGATATATTGATATTCAATATTTATTTTAGAGTATCGAATTCGTATCAATTTCGATATATTTTAAAATGTTGTATTAATCGACAAAACACTAAGTAACAAACGCAGCTACATTCATAGTCGGTTTTTTCGTCGTTCAACCGTCAGTAATAACATTTTGGGCGTTATCCTAGTACATCATGCAAAACATGACGATATAACGATATTTATCACGCAATATATATCGATACTGTTTAATAATATCGTTAAGATATATATCGAAATATATTTTTAACTTACCAATCCCTAGTATACAGGAAAAGAAAGCCCTCTTTGGTGAAATCTGTCAACCGAGGAGTACTAGCGCTGTCTGGTGGCATGGCGGCACAATATAGTGAGAATGTTTGCGTGTGTATAAAAACGTGCATCTCAACATATACACCCACCTTAATGGCTATTTATTACGCATTATGTATTATTATTAATTACCAACAACAAACTGTGTATTAAACATTTGCTTTTTTTTTATATAACTGTATGGTAACTAAATGCTTCAAATGAATAATTTACAGTCGGTTGTAAATAATTAATCATAATACATAAAGCGTGATTTATAATTTTTAAATAGGAATTAACCATAGATTTAGTATATACTTACGTTAGATTGGCAATGTAAAAGTGAAAGGGCATAGCATATCCTTACGTTAGAACGAGATAGAATTGCTAGACCATACACGTACACGCTATAGGCCTATATCGGGCTGACGTCAATCGTTAACGAAACAAATCCCGCTTATTTTCGCGATATCTTTGAATTTGAAGTATTAATAACTGTTTAAAAGGTGTGATTTAAATGTGCTGACGTGTGCAGTACCTAAATGCAGTTCATCAAGAAAGGAAAATTCACAAAATTATACATTTCACACGTAAGTACAATTAAAATATTTAGCACTCTAAATGCAATATTTTAGAACTGGTACAAATTTTTTATACGCAAATGGATAGAGAAAAATATCGCATTTTATTACGATAATGCTCTAAATGCGTAAGAATTATATTAAAAATAATAACAAATACGTGAATTTCCGCTATTTCTGATCTAATTTTTGTAGAGATTGACACTGTCAATATCATCTTATCGATAATATGTTTCTAACAGGCAAAGACATATCTTTGGATGCAGAGCCTCTTGTAACTTCGTAATTTTTTTAATTTTCTATTTTTAATATTTAGTGTTTCGTAGCCAAATGGCATTAAAGTACATACTTTAATGAGCTAATTTAAATTCTTATAATGTCTCAGATTTCCAAAAAATATTGAGGTTAAGCAAAAATGGTTAAAAATTATAAATAGAGAAGACTGGGTTCCCAAAAAATGTTCAACTATATGTAGCAAGCACTTTCAACAAAAATTATTTGTTTCATAGAAGTGCACAAAGAGATATTTCATATTATCCTCAGAGGTAAAAACGAATTTGTAGCCTTCTTCATTCGAAGTTGGCTGCAAGTCCTCCATTCTCCAAGTACTCCATGGACTGCAGTAACCACTTACCATCAATCGAATTGTAGGTTTGTTTGTCAATACAGTTTTATATTATAACAAGCTTAAAGGTTAAAAACGTAATTAAAAAAAACCCCGTCCACAGTCAGCTTCAAACAAAGAAAGCTACAAATGTGTTTTCACCCCTGAGGACTAAGACAAAATGCCTTAAATAATTATAAAGGCTCTCTATACACAATGGGCCGGAACGTGGCAGTGTAAGCACACCTGTTTGTTTCTGTTTATCTCTCTCAAGACGTTTATGAGAAAGGTATTCATTCTGAACGAGTTTTTCCTTTACACTGTATTTGGATGTCGAAAATGAGTTTTGAATTAATTACGATAAAAATAAATTTCAACAAATATTGCGTTAATGAAACGCAAATATGTCAATTTGGTCTAGTATTATGAAGTAGGCGTCTGTTATTTGATTTTAATTATGTTTTCAGTTTAGGAGGATTGTCAGGGTTAAGCTAGAACCTTTTATACTGTTTTTGAATTACGGAAACGTGTTTTGAATTAATTACGATAAAAATAAATTTCACTAACAAAAATTGCGTATAACGAAACGGGTCACCCATAAAAAAGTTAATTACTCGGACCCAGACAATCCATTTGTGGCTGAAGATGAGACTCGTACACAACGAATTGATTCGCAGTGGAGAGCAGTCAAAGAGGTTTTTCAGAAAACAAAATTATAACAATTCACATTATATTGTTTCATTTACCACTATCATAGCACAGTTTAGGGCAACCTGACTTTATAGATAAGATATGTCGAGTCTGTACTAAAACCGAAACAGAACGCCCCGACCCCACGTAGTCTTGTCTGCCCTACCCCTAGAGTGTTTTTGTAAAGCCGTAGGCGCGGAGGGAGAGCAGCCCTTCCCGCAGCGCCGAAGCCGTTGCAGAAGTAACTTTGAATCAATATTCCTGTGTAAAAAATAAGTTTATATTTTACAAAAGAAAATATTACTCATAAATTATACATTTCCGCAACGGGGGAAGGGTAAATAAAATAATAACTCTTATTCTGTTTATTTTAATAAATTATTCATAACAAGTATTAATATTACAAAATATTAAACTAATACTGTTACAGCCATAGATTGCCTTATAGGGGATATTTGCCATAGTTGCCACGCTTGACAAGCGGTTTGGCGACCGGAGTTTTATATTTTCAGTCTTTATTAGGAAGATGCTGCTTGCCATCTCCTGATTTGTTTCCCTCTGTCGCCTCTTACGATACCCACGGGATGATATGGGGTAGTGAATATTCATATACCGCTGCTACACAATAAAATAATATTTTTAACAATAAATGATTCATAAACACAGCTTTGACAATACAAAATATGAAACTATTATTTCTATATAAATGATTCATAACGATTTTGACAAAACTAACCATGAAAATAATATTTTTTTTTACAATAAATGGTTCTTAACAGCTTTGAAAATACATAATAAAAAATTATTATTTTAGCTTTCAAAATACTAAATACATAGAATTATTACGTATAGAAGCGCAGTCTAGTACAAAACACGAGCGTTAAAGTGAAGCAAGGTCATTATGTTAGTGGGCGCGAGTCGAATGTGCCTACGCTCGTCACACGCACACATACACGCCATTCAGTGATACCAGTTTCTGGCGTTTGCAATCAAATTGTGCAAATCACTATTTTATTGATTAATTTTAAATAATCGATATAATAAGGATTACGTATTGCGTACGAAGACGTATTTTATGAGAATAATAAATGGAATAAAATAAACATGATAATGATGGTACTAATATAAATTTATTTTAATGGTACAAAAATGCAGACGTAATAAAATTTAAGAATATTATTAAACACAATTAATTTGCTCGAATACAATAAGCACATCGTGTAATGTTTAATTTTAACCGACTTCAAAAGAGGAGAAGGTTCTCAATTCAGTTTAATTTTTAATGTTTTACCTCAGAATTCTGTTATTTCTAAACCGATTTACATTTTTTTATTTGAAAGGATATACACACAGATTGATCCCATATACACGCTGAAATTTTAATGGTTGTTTTCCCGAAGTCAAATGATTTTGTCTTGGTAGTACAATAGATTTATTAATATAAAAATTATTAGGATGCAAAAATGGCAGATTTACAATAGAGAAAAACAAAACTCGAATGCGACCTCAAACCAATAGCAATATCTCGCGAGTAGGTTGGACGTGCAGGCTAGCTTATGCCGTATTACTACGCGTAAGAATTTATTTAGCTCTGAATATTTATTAAAAATAAGTCATTATTTGTTAAAGCAAGTGATATACATCCTCGAAATCGACATGACCCTGACCAACTTGTCCTAGATGAATGACATCTAGGCTAGTTAAATATAACAAAAATTGTCTTAATACGAGTATGTGTGTAAAAATATTTAATAAAATACCTAAAGAATTTAAATTATTAAGCGAAAGATTATATAACAAATATTTGTATAATTGGTTAAAAATTGAATGCTTTTATGATTTAAAAGATTTTTTTTTAAATTATTAAGATTATTTTTTTAATTTTAAATAATTATCAATATTGTCATTATATACCTAAACATTTTAAAATTATAATTTGCATTGAGTCAGGAATGCGGGAAAACAACCACTAAAATTACAGCATGTATATACGAATTGATCTAGAATCGTCTTAGAAATCAGCGTACATACATAATTGATAACCTCTCCTTTTTGGGAGTCGGTTAAAAATAGACTATGTTTGGGTGTAAAGTGACATCTGCTTAGTAAAGGCGTTTTTATTAATAATCTCTTGAAGTAGTAAATAAAAAAAGTTTTTATTCTATACTCTAAAACGTTGACTTGGTCAATGAACAAAGCAATAGAAATAAATTTAGTTGCTATAATAGTTGCGTTAAAATGGCGTCGACAGATCGCGATCAGCTGATCACTCCGTATTAGTTTTAAATAGGCACCTATTGTTAATATTATGTTAATACTTAGAGAAGTAGGTATCTACATATAAACATTTGAGTTTTACACAGAGCGTTGCGATTAAACGTTTTAAACACAAATAGAAAATAAATATTTTTAAAAGAAAATTGTGATTTTTTCCCCACAACTAGCAACATTTGTATTATGATAGCTTAGGTAAGTATTTTTTTAGTTTTACGTACTAATAATGAATTAAATATATGAACTTACCTGTGAAATGTAATACCATCACTTTTTTATGTTTATCATCACTGTTGTGTCAATATTTTACAACACAAACGGTCATTTTACAATTTTCGCAAGCTCTTCTCCGTAAGACGTGACGTTGCGCACTGACGCGTCGCTGAGTGAACTTACGCGGTTTCGCGTTAGTTTTACTTGCTTGACTTTCGGTGCGCGTACTAGTATTCTATACGTAATAATTCTATGGATAACCTGTAATTTTTTGTGTCTTGATAGAACTTCGCCAAGTCTATAGAGGGAGCCTGTTTCCATACATTTTAGATTTCAAAGTTCTACTACCAACTTTCCTCCCCTGCGTTAGCCTCACAAAAGTGAGCATTCTCTAGAAAGAGACAAAGCGACTGTGCGGCCAATACCTGTATCTTTCCTGCAAGCCGAAGGCCGAAGATACTGCCTCGAAAAAATGTATAAATAATAAATTTACATTATGTATTACATATATATATCAATTATGAAATATAAAATAATATTGAAATAGAAAAATATTAAAAAAAAATTATTAACTAAACAAGTTTAGCTATTTTTTTATTAACTTAACATACATAATATACAATAATTCATATAATATAAATATTTTATATTAATAACCTTACTTATCATATACCTCTTTTTCATACACAGAGATAGTTCTTCTTACATCTACCCTCCATAAAGTAAAAGACTTATAATTTACGGCTAAAAGTTTTAAAATCTATTAAAAAAAAACTAATACTTTGAATCCTAGATAAATAAAATTGATATTTTTAAAATAGCCTTATATCATCATCTACATTACAGCCTTTCACAAGTCCACTGCTGAACATATGCCTACCCGAGGAATGCCACATAGCACGGTCCTGAGCCACCTGGATCCATCGACTTCCTGCATGGCTTGTCATGTGCCACCTAAAACGTCGCCTACCGGTACGAGGTTGCCACTCAAAAACCTTTCTTCCTAACGGTTGTCGGTTCTTTGAGCTATATGGCCGGCCCCTTGCCACTTCAGCTTATTAATCCGTTGGGCCATGTCGGTTACTCTGGTTCTACTGCGGATATCCTCATTTCTAAGTTTATCACGCAGAGAAACCCCGAGCATAGCCATCTCCATAACTCACTGAACGACCTCTCACATCCATAAGTCATCACTGGCAACACGCACTGGTTGTGAAATTTTGTTTTCAATTTTTAGGTATACAACAACTACCGGTATAGATGTGACATAGACATGATCTACATGATCATCATTACACATGATCTTTGTTTTGTCTTTGTTCTTTTAAGATCTATCCGTTGGGAGGCACTAGTCTAGCACATGCTACATATTTATTCATCTTTGGGAGGCACTATTGAGGTAATTGAGCATAGTGCTTAGGTCCTCCAGCGATTCTGCCATGAGGACTATATCGGCGGCAAATCAACGGTGAATGATGTACTCGCCATTGATGTTAATACCGTATGTTTTCCAATCCAGTAGCTTGAAAACATCTTCCAATGCAACGGTGAAGAGTTTCGGGGATAGAAAGTCACCCTGTCTTACACCTCTCGGCAGATGGATGGGTTTCTTACTCTGGTTATGTACTCGAATAGCCATCGTAGCCCTACTGTGCAAGCACTTTAGCCCTTAGAAATACCGACAGTCAACTTCGCACCGCTAAAGGGACTGAAGCGCCGCGCCGCCCAAATTTCGATGGAATCAAACGCTTTCTCATAGTCCACATACGCAATGCAAAATGGTAGATTGTATTCTTCGGTCTTATGTATATTTTGCCGAAGGGTATGTAGGGTCTATGGTACTAAAGCCTTTTCGGAAACCGGCTTATTCGGGAGGCTGGAAGTCGTCGAGTCTGCGTGCAAGACGTTTCGTAATAACTCTTGAAAACAGCACGTAGGCACGGCTCAAAAGGGAAATCGGTGACCGGTCGGCCTAGAGAGCGTTATCACCTTTCTTGAAGAACAAGACCACCGCACTTCTGCTCCACGCCTTCAGGGTAGTGCCACTATGGAGGACAAAATTAATGAGCTTGTCATCAATCAGAAGCTCCGCTGCAATTCCATCTTCATATAAAAAGCAAAAATTGAAAACGAAACCTTATTAAAGCTTACATATCTAATTACGCGGGTCGTGTTGAATAGAATAGAATATTTTTTTTATTCAATATAGATTACATGTGTAATTCTTACTCATGTTGTGTACTTACTCATTTTTGTGAGGGGTAATGGCTGAAGAAGTGGTTGTATTACTGTTGCACTAGTACACTTAACAAAGCAACTAGAGAAAACCACTCACCAAAGTCTTTTTCCTTGAGGCTAGATTAATATCATAGAATTTATAACAATCGATAAAAATAAATTATTTACTTTTCCTTAATCAATGGAAGTCAACGTGACAAAAATTAATAATATTTGTATTTGTTACAGATTATTTCTCATTCTCAACCACAATTTATAAAGTTGTATTCTTAACAATACCTATCGTTTGCTTGTATAGTAAGATTTGATTTTTTATAATTTCAACGACTCAGCGGTATTAAATAATTTGGCTCTACTGGCAGCCCTGCAAATAACAATCTTCTCGAATTTTTCAGTTTCTGGTTTCTAGGTTTGGCTTTTTGTTTTTGGTCTAAGCTTTTTGGTCTCTTAGCTCTTAGCCATTGCCATTGCCGCCATTTTTCATTATTTTGTGTTTTGTGATTCACCTACTTATTTCAAGTTAAAAAACAAAGATAATATAGAAATAGATATTAGTATTAAATATCGTTTTGCATTGTGAGCTGTATAATTTGAGTTCTGTTCCGTGCGGTAAGTAATTTCTTATTAAAATTTGCATGTGGAATTTTGTATCGTAGTAAGTAGCAGTTAACGTCAAAGTATTGATTATTTCTCACGCGCATTTTGTGTCTTTTCATGTAAGTAAATTACCTGTGCGCAATTTTAATATCTTCGTTATAAGTTCCATGAGATATATAATAAAATTATATATAGTTACACTACAAGCTATTTATTTAATATGCCTCTCTTAATTTGTTGGTTAAGTAGAGGGAGGAAAGGAAACCCTACTTCTAACCTACCTACTTCATGTATTTTTTAGTCATGCATGAAGTTTTACATCATTTAGGTACTTTTTAAGATGATAACGTTATTGCACATCAAAATTTTAAATTAAAAAGTAGTTAAATTTTCTTTGATTAATAACGTGTTATGTGAAATGTCATGTATGATAGTTTGTGTAATTTCAAAAAATATAGTGCTGAAGAAGAAGTTTATTTTTTATTAAATTTTAGTTGTAGTTTGAGTAATTGAGCATGAAGCATTTCCATGATGAATAAACTGTTCTTGTTGTAAAATAAATAATATTTCCCCGTATAGTCCCGTGAGCATCGTAAGAAGTGACAGAGGTCCTGATACTAGCTCAAAATAATAAAATACTGCAGTTATCAATCTGCCTACGAAGTGACACCAAATAACATGGTCCTGAGAAGTATTCCCTCACACACCAATAATATATAACATTTTCTGAATAATTGTGTACTTTATTTGTGTAATACACTGCCAAGAATAGATAGGACAAGTAATTTAAAAAAAAGACACACAGTCCACCCATAGACTGTGTGTGTCTTGACCATAATACGCATATACTAGCGAACCGACATGGCTTCGTATGGGTGATTTCTCTACCTCGACAACAGCGCTACCTACCAGGTCCAATTGTGAATCTAAACCATTCTCGAATCTACTTAATCACACACACAAGATTTTGTCAAAATCGGTCCAGCCGTTTAAGAGGAGTTCAGTCACATACACACATATTTCTTCTTTTTTTTCTTTTTTTAAACGTTACCCCCACTAGGATTTTCTCCTGTACCGTGGAGGCAGTTTACAAACATAAATCGCACAAGGGCAAACATCCAGACCCGGAACAATTATTTGTAGGCCATACAAATACTTGTTCCGTGTGGGATTCGAACCCGCGGCCCCCAGTGCTGCAACTCATTGCTAAGCCACTGCGCCACGGAGCCGTCAATACTGAAGAATTATGTATATAAAGATTGAGAAATATAAAAATATTGAATGGGAACAATCAACTACTCAATGTGTTGATACGGATCTATTGTCTTTCGGGAGTTTTACAAAATTTTAATACAAAACACGTGCAGGTTACGGCAATCTAATGGTGATTTTTCAAAAATTTTAAAAATTTATCTTTCTGTCATTGATCAATATGTCAAAGTTTGTGCACATTTAAAAAAATCTTATAGCATACTATATTACTCATTTCATATCATTAAAATGTTACTGAAATTCCACATAATTTAAACACCGGTTTCATCTTTCAACATTTCATTCAAAATAAAGAAAAATTGTTACATTTAGTGATCATTTCTATAAATCTATATCATCATATAAATAAATTTGAAAGTTTCCATCTGTAACATTGAAATAACTAGCTTCTATTAAGCATAGAGAATTGTTTGCATGCTCTTTAAGCATAAATAACCTATGGCTGAACCGATTTTGATGATACTTCACTAACTAGTATAGAGAAATGCCAGGAATATTTTTGTATGATGTGTTATGTGTAATTAATAAATCTTCAATTTTTATTTTAAACATCTTTTTGAGGTTAATTGGGGTCATAAACGAAGACATATTTATTCTCTACTTAAAAAACAACAGGATATATAATAGAAAGAGAGAGATAGAGGTAAGATATAGGTGTGACAAAAGTAACACTTTCTCTTTCTAACGTTGTAGTAGGTGACTATAATGAAACATGGTAATTATGGATATTCTAAGGAAATAAAGTCTAATGTTTTTTGATCTACAAATATTTTAAGAAATTATATTAAATCTACTTTACTTTTTTACGTAATAATATCAAAATCAGTGGGGTTAAGCAAAATTCGAAAAATAATCAGTATAAACTATGACTTCTGTTTTTAGTATATAAATCAAGTAATTCAGCGACAGTAGGTTGAGATGCGGCTGTGCCCCAAAGCCACACATTACAGTGAAAGACTAAGCTTGGGTTAGCTAAGTACTTGATGGGTTTATAAGTACCTAATAGTTTTCTAAGGTAAAAGTGCTCATCCAAGACCTTCGACAATGACTCAAAGATTGTTCACTCAAAAATTCGTTCATTACAGACAAAAGACACGCAGCCAAGTCTACTTTCTTTTTAGTTGTATGCTCTAAAGTGCCATCCGGTTTTACCAGCGCAGATAGTGTAAGGCGACAGTAGTTTGTCTCAACTGCTTTGGCGAGAGACCAAAAAGCTCTGTTGTTCTGTTGTTGGATGGTCTAACAGAGAGCTTTTCGCCGTTATTAGATGCGGTTGAAATTTGCCTTCCACAATGTTTTTGTTGCGAAAAATCTAATGGCGCGCCTTGGCGGTAAAATCGACTCGTATGCCGTGACGCTCTCTTAAGCCGTCATGCCCCCTCTACGGCACCGCTCTCGACTCCCTTGTGTGTGTGTGTGTGCGCGTATACTATACACTTCGTTGCTTCTCTATGAGTTGTGTGCTGCGTGTGCCTTTCTTGGTTCTGAACCCAAATCAAAATCTAACCTGTTGACCTAGAATAATGAAATTTAGCAAGAAGCAAGGTAAACACCATTAATTTTTAGTTATCTAATATATAAAAAATAATGTTTGTTTGTTCCTATTTTATGCGCAGCCATACCGTTCATCAGATTGGGTAAAACTTTGTCAACTTTTTGCTTGCACTTGTGCGAAGTACAATTAAACTTACAGTAGGTGGCGCGCGTATCGTACCGTCAAATTATTTTGAAAGTTAAAATATATCATTCAATTTCAATTAATGTAGTATCATTTCTAATTAAACAATATAACTCCTCCAAGTTTAAAACGATTATTTTTTCTGCGGCAGCAACGCGCCGGGTGCCATTATAAAAATATTTCGACTGCGATGTAGACCGATGTTTGGTAGCACATTTTTTTCATTGCAAAGTGAAGTTTGTCCCTCAACCTTCAATCCGACTTACTGTATCGTTAGAGCATGTTGGGTGCATTCGTTGCCTATAATTTATGAATTTCAGTTGGTGAAAGTGGGCTCTTGTCTAAATGCTTACGCTGTTATAGGTATCATCAAAATCCCTGGAGAATTTCTCACTGGGCATCCTCGTCTAAGCTACCCTACTCCTCCTTAGCACGCGCGACTTTCCCCTATTATTCCAACTCATATATATTATTATAATTATAATATATTACGATAATTTCAACTCCCACGCTAAATTAGTTGATTCTCGTTCAACCGATTATGCTGGGAGATCTGTTTACGACTTATCCTTGGCGAAAGGGAAAAAACGCGAATTAAATATAATTTTTAATTGAAGAATTATAGAAAGGTTCTCGAGTGGGCGCCTTGTACCGGTAAGCGAAGTGTAGGGCGGCCCCCCACTAGATGGAGTGACGACCTGGTAAAATATATAGGAAGATGATGGATACAGTTTCCTTGGGGCAGACTATTTGCAGTTTACTTGGGAGAGAGTTATTGCCCAGTCAAAGTCAGAGCGCATCGGCAAAATTGGCGAGAAACTAGTTCGCCTTCCTCCGGGAACCCTTGCCTTTTGGTCTCTCACCAAGACTATCCAAAAAACTTTTGTCAGCCATCTCTCCATCTTTGCACAGGAAGAACGACTCTCCCTTTGTGTCAAACGTTACTTTCAATGACAGAGGGAAGAAACCGCCGACTGAATGTGCGTTTTGTGCTCAGTGCACAAAACACTCCTCTCCCTGGACGTCCACAAGTCGTGTGGGCCTGATTGAGTCCAACATATTGTGCTGAAGACATGAGCTCCAGAGTTGACATCGGTTCTAACGCGTCTTTTACGGTACTCATACTCCCTAAACGTAGTCCCAAACTCATGGAAGACTACTCTAGTAGTACTTCTCCGGTTTGTCGACCGATGTGTTCACTATCGATTATGGGCCTCCCTAATCGTTTGCCACAAGGAACGATCGCGGATTACACTGCACCCATCAACGCTGCTACAATCTCATTTATAATATATAAATAGTACTGTACATCAAATTATGGTAATAGTTCGAGTTTCGAATGGGAATTATTTTAACATGTCAAAATAAAATCATCAAGGCATTCTAGTGGGGACAATAAATACCTTCGCGTTATTTATTGGCTTGCGTGCGTGCATCGGACTTATGACTGCTTTTACGGTGTCCACCATTTAATTTGAGCGTACATGCAATACAAACCAACTGGCTATTACATGCGAGCAATTGGAGAAAAAGTGGACTCTAATTGTCGCCTCATCCCTTTGTACGGTGGTGGGCGGTCGGGAGGTTCCAATAGCTTACCGGAATCGAAAGTAGAACATAATAATTATAGGTGGTGGGACTGTGGGGTGGCCGATGCGATGGTCACCGTTCCCATGCTCCCACCGACAACAAACCGTCGCGCGGCAACTACTCATGACATATGCATGAGAGCGGCAACGGCGACGCCGACGCTTAAATATACAAGGCCGGAAAATTACCAGAGAGGCGAATACATAACATACAAGATGTCTCCCCGACTACGCCTAGCGTGCGGCACGCCCCACCTCTCCAATTACACTCACGAAACGTCCGATTCCTTTCTCACAACTGCACTATTTTTACCCAACCAACCGTAGTCTTCATAAGTTATGAAGACGACCCCTTTAGGTGGTTGTGCATCATTGTAAATTCCCTTTGATTTCTTCGCCTATCACGCAAAACTTGAGCCTCGTATTGCTGTAGGAATTATTGTTACTTTTTGGTCACGTTATGAGATTGAAAAAATAGTAGCTTCTAACCTAACTAATTATTTAGATTATTTTAGCTTATTTATTATTTATTTTTCCACAACTGGATACACAGCTTAAAGAGACATACAAATGTTGATGATTAATAAATGAAAATAATATTTAAAGTTATATTTTATAAAAACAGAGTAGTGACGGTGTAAGAATATCCGCTACTCCATATTATCTCAGATGGGCATCTCAGAGCAGCATCTTCCTAATAATAGCTGAATAAAAATAAAAGACTGCGGCTGCCAATCCACTTGCCATGCGTGGTAACTATAGAAAATATCCCCCCTATGAAATAATCTATAAGGAAAGTTTATGTTTAGCAGTGAACTTTTATATATTATACTAGCTGTTCCCCGCGACTTCGCCCGCGTATAATTTAGGTTTTTTTTGCGCGGAACCCTAATTCTTTTTCTTAAATAAAAGTAGCCCAAGTTACTCCTTATAACATCAGCTGTCTGCCAGTGAAAGTCCCATCAAAATCGGTCCAGCCGTTTTGGAGATGATAGATAGGCTGTAGTGGTAAAGATGTAAATGTAAAGATAAAATGGTTAACAGTACCAACATCATCGAAACAAAATGGTAGATAAAACATTTTAAATTTACCGAATTGCAACTCCACCACAAAAATGGATCATAAAATCTACTGAACCATTTTATGATCCATTTTTGTGGTGGAGTCCTTTTTTATATAATAAGGTAACAAACGAGCACACAGTCCACCTGATGGTAAGTGGTACTGTTGCCGATAGACATATACATCTATCCTCGGTAATGAAAATTCAGATGCGTTGTCACCCCTGAAGACTAAGATGGAATACCTCATTTTCAGTAAAAAGGGTCTTTGATTCTCTACACTCGTCATACGAAATACAACAGCATTAAGCTGCTGTTTTACGCTGGTATTCTGTGAGAGGGTAGTCCTTATCTGGTCGACCCGACCCATTCGTGCAACAACTACAATATAGCTTGTAGCATGGCTCTACCATGACTTCCTATTTCAGTTCTTAATTACGTTTTGCGCAAAAACTTTTTATGATGTGGTTTTATTGTGAATGTTCCTGTGTTAGTGACACTGCATCCGAGGATACTTACGATCTTATCGCAAAACTTTTACAGCGTAAACTAGAAGGTCAGAACGTATGCGTATGGTTTCGCGCACATTATATCTTCTTATATCGATGATTTAGACGTTGTCGTGTAAATCAGCATAGTCTTAGCCGACATCGTGCAGTGGCAGCATAAGAGATTCCTACCCCATATCATCCCGTGGGTGTCGTAAGAGGCGACAGAGGGAAACTGAAATAAGAAATGTGCAGCAGCGTCTTCCTGATAACAACTCAATAATATTAGGTCCTTACATATGAAATTGGCGTTTTGTACGGGAGGAATATAAAGTCATTTTTTTGTAAAATATATTTAATTAATCAAAGTATGCACCGTTGTTATCTATGCACTTTTGTCATCTCATAGGTAGTTCATTGATCCCTTTACTAAAAAAACCATGGGGGCGAGAATCAATAAACTCTTTTAAAGGCGGTTTGGACAGCCGCATCGGAGTTGAATTTTTTTCCTTGTAAGAAGTTGTCCAAATTCCGGAAAAAATGGTAATCTGTTGGAGCAAGGTCCGGGGAGTACGGTGGATGTCGCAGACATTCCAATTGTAGCTCATCTAACTTAGTGGTTGTTTGTTGTGTAGTGTGTGATCTTGCGTTGTCATGAAGCAGCAGTGGCCTAGAGCGATTGACCAATCTCGGTTGTTTAGCAGCTAGTTCTTCCTTCATGGTTTGCAGTTGCTGACAATAGATATCTGCCGTAATCGTTTGGCCAGATTTTAGAAAGCTGTAGTGAACGACACCGGCGCTAGTCCACCAAACACTCACAAGTAATTTTTTCTGAGTCAATTTTCGTTTAGGGCAGGATTTGGCTGGGTCTCCAGGGTTCAGCCATTGCGACGAGCGCTTCCGATTATCGTACAGTATCAACTTTTCATCACAAGTAATTATTCGATTTAAAATCCCTTCATTATTGTGTCGGTTGAGCAAAGTAACAGCAGTCGACGCGTGTTTGCAAGTTCGATTCACTCAATTCAAGAGGTACCCACCGTTCAAGTTTATTTACTTTCCCGATTTGCTTCAAGTGGATTAATATAGTTTTATCACTTACCCCGAAGCCTGCAGCTATCTCTGAAATGCTTTGTGATGGATCCGCTTCCACAATAGCCTTTAATTCTTCATTTCCCACTTTGGTCTCCGGCCGTCCACGGGGTTGGTTCTGAACGTCGAAATTTCCAGAACGAAAACTTTGAAACCAAATACGTACCGTGTTTTCTTTTGCGACATCAGCGCCGTACACATCATTAATCCTTCGAGCTGTTTCTGCAGCACTGGTGCCACGGTAGAACTCGTACTCGTAAATATACCGATATTTCATGTTTTCCATTGTGCTACCGCATACCGCATAAGCGACGCCAAAGAAAAAAATAATGAGGAAAAAACAAATGAATGACTGTTTTCAAAACTCAAATGTACCAGCTAAATGAATTTATAAATTTGAATTTGGAATTCTTAACCAAAGAGGAGATATTTCAGATCAAAGTGGTCAGTACGACAAAACGCTAATTTCATATGTAAGGACCTAATAATAATAAACTGCGTTTGCCCACCCGTCTGTCTAGCGTGGCAATATGATATGTTCGGGGTAGACGTAGAAGGAAAGATTTTCGAGAGGCAGCCTTGTACCAGCAAACGCAGTATATAGCGGCTCCGTAATGAATGAGTGACTATGCAGGGAGTCGATGAATGCAGGTGGTTCAGGAGCAGGCTAAAGAATGCAATAGAGGACATATTGCGTACTTTGAGGCCCGCCTACGTTTGGTAGTAAATTAACATTTTTAGGCTACTATGATGAATAACCAAACGGGATTCAAAAATAGTATTTTGAGAAAAATTTATAACGATATTTCATTTTATTCCGCCCACGGTATAGCGCCTAGAAGAAGTTATGATCGATATAGACATCAAATATTCATGTTGAATCGACTATCGAGGAAATGGAACGGAGAACTGTCTGAAAGGCCACAAGGGGTGATGGGGGCTCCGTTATTGTAATTACATAACTGCCTCTTTAAGTAATAAAACTAATGTACAAATTAATTGATATAATACGTCTTAATTATACTTAATCAATGTGTATTTATTTATAAAAGAAGTCTGTAGCTTATATAATTATAAGGATAAAAACTGATCTTGAGAAGAAAACATAAATCTATGCACGATCACGATAGGAAAATTACATCCACATACGCCTGACACAAAAAACATTCCTTCATTTTACATTGATTTGTTCTAAAGAATTAATTATTATCAAATGGTTACAAAGTTATGGAAGAGCAAATGCAAATGTAAGCGAGATTAGCTCGAACGTCCCGTAAGTAAGGTTGTAATACTTTGACGGTTCGTTGCGCATTATGCTGAAACGGGTGGGGTACGTATACGTACAGACGCTGCGGAGCGTGAAATAAGCGCGATTGCTTTATGTCGAGACTGTGGCGAGATAAAATACACAACCGAATTAGTGCGATGAGACTGTAACTATTTATTAAATTTAAATCCACACACACATATAAAATTGAAGTGTCTGTTTGTAATATCTAAATAACTGACTTCAATCGAGTTCAGATGGTTATTTGGATGCTATTAAGGCATAAATAACCAAATTAGGTTTTAAACATTTTTTTACTTCAACTCTATTTCTTAATACAAAACTAAGACCTTTTTGATATAAAATAAATATAATTCAATTTTATTTTAAAATTTCATGCGGAGAAACGGTTTTTATTTTTGGTTTTAACGAATAAAATTATTATAAAGTGCATTCGCATGAACGTCTAATACATTTGTTTGTGGCATCATTTAGCTAAGTTAGTAAAACAGTTTATAAACCTAATTACGTTCGCAGTAAAAACCCTTTTATTGTCTCTTTGCCGGCGACTACCTCGGTAAACAGCTTTTCATGAAAAATGTTTTCACAATCTCTTTAAGTATTAATCGAAATGTAGTGTCACCTAAGATTAGTTTCAATTTAATTGCACTTACTGAATCATTCTTTGACCAAAAATTATCCCAGCAAAACTAAAGAATTATTATGGATCTGCAGATTTCATTTTATTTCTACACGGACAAAGTCGCGGGAAATATATTAGATAAGTCATTTCACACTTCTGTTTTCATATAATTTTTCATAAAGACGTAAAAAAGAAAATAGTATAAATAATGTCAAACTTTATTATTCACGTAGTAAAATCACATTATTGATAAAAGCGTGTATTGGCGGCGTAAGGAAATCCACTAGCTCAAATCATCCCGTTGGTGTCGTAAGAGCCGACAGAGGGAAATGAAACAAGATAGGCAGCGGCATGTTCCATAAAACAACTCAAAATAATAAAAAACTGCGGTAGCCGACCCTCCTGCCAAACATGATAACTATGGCAAATGTACCTCCACCTATTAGACAATATGTATGGGGGAGGCCTATGTTCTGCAGTGGCAGAAACATTATGGTTGTAATGAATGAATAAAAAGGAAAAATTAATAAAGCTATTCCAGACCGCTAGCAAATATTGAACACCATAAGACTTACAATGGAAGCCTTTAAATCGTGTTCAGTCTTCTACGGCACTAATGAAATTGTTTAGTGGTATTTTTAGTGTTGATTTGCTACGTGCTCAGTGCTGAAGTAAAACATCATGAAGAATGTCTGAAAAAATATGTAAAAAAATATTTTGGGGACATGATGTGAGTACCTCATCTGTGGGAATAAAGCGACGAACTCCCTTTGCCCAGCTGTGATATATATTTCGGCATAATATATTGCTTTAATTTTTAATGCCTTTTAATTGCTAGTAAACTAGTCAACTGATGGCTCAGGACCGTGCTTTGTTGCATTGCTTGGGGCCTATGTTTAGCAATGGACTTGTGAAGGGCTGTAATGATGATGATAATGGTGATAGTCGTCAACATAGTCAAACTGCACGGTCTACAGCTATTCCTTATCTTTTGTTCATTTGTAAAATGCACTCTGCAATGATGCTCTTGCGCAGCTTGTTTTGGTCTAGTTTAAAAAATATATAAGGAGTGCAATGTTTAGTTTAGGTGATACTAGTGTTAAGTAATCGTTTGATTTCGCGAATATTTCATTAAATTTTCATGAAAACAGTTGGAAGAACAACGCAATTTCGGTATATTACCTTTCATTATTTTTAAAGAATACTAGTACCACTACTTTACTTACAAACTTACTACTTTACTTACAAAATTACAAACTTACTACTAACTTTAGCTGTATTCTATTTACCACTCGCAACTATGCTGAAAACGCTTGTGCTAGGAGTATTTTTACGACGGTTATGTCGCCTCTATGCGAGAGTAGTACGGTCTTTAGCGTATGAGCGAAAAGGCCGGCCATCCCACGTTGAACATATAAAATGTAGAGTTTCTAGCGGAGGAACCTATAAAGATCGTGCAAGGATATTGCACAATATCCTTTGAGGCGGCATCAGTCTCGCTTTCCACCTGGATATAATATTAGCGGACATGCATGGATGCGAGGGTATACGACCGGGTCTGCGTCCTTTGCCAGATCGGAGGTGTGAGCCGGATGAAGCGCTCGAGTCATTTAAACGACAAGCGTCAAAATGCTTTGGCGATATGGCGCACTTGATGCTACGAGGAGCGCTACGCACGCAAAGTCAAAACTTTATTCGATTTAGGCTTGTTTATAGCTCTTACAAACGACATAATCTACACCGTTTCGCATTAACAAACTCTTAAAACAGGGAAGAAACTGGGGTGCTTCATTTTTTAAAATTTCTAATAATTAACAGTGACTGAAATATTCTTTTTTTGGTTTGAACTCTTAAATCGCGATATCTCTAGCGTTTAGTTGCGACGCTGCAGAGCCGCAGGTTCGAATCTAAAACGGAGCAAGTATTTGTATTGTCTCCAAATAATTGTTTAGGCTTGGATATTGGTTCATATGCAATAGCAACATTACCAATGCGAGAGTATCAGCTTAGCGTTCATTAGCTCACTCGCCTCCATTTGGCCTGCATTAATGAAAAAAAATTACGATACAAGCTGGGCAAGTGTAATGACTATCGGCATATATAACTAGCATTGGTAGTTAGTATCGGCAAATTTTAATTAATAATGCAGGCTAGATAGTGCATACTTGAAAAGGCCTATGTCCAGTGGTTAAAATGGTTATTGATATGCCGTTATTTCCGTTTATTTAAAGTTTGATATAATTTGTCGCATAGCGAAAAGTAAATCATAATAGTTTTTATCGTGTCTTATTGTAAAACGTTGATTATTGATAGCCTCCGGTTTAATGTAGAGCTTTTGCCACGAAAGAAGTACCTTAGCCACGGCACCACAGTAGTCGCGAAATTTAACATTTGCAGTCAAATTCTATAGGTACTTTACATTTTGGTTAGCATATTTTTTCCACTCGACTTCTCTCTTCAAACAGACTTTAGTTTAATTCCTGAAGTTAATAATTATAAATTACTTTTTGTAATAAGCCGGTATAAGTCCATAGTAGGCATAAATTTACAAGTGCTAAGACATCTGTTGTTTCTCTAAAGGTTTTCACGGCAAGGAGGTCGCGTGCGAGTCATGGTTCGTTCTAGACAACCCACTTGCCTTGAGTAGGGTATCCATTCATAAAGGAACATGGAGACCATCATCAAATATAAAAGTACAGCCAATAATAAAGTTATATAAAAAGGACTAATTAAATACTTATATATATATGAAGAAATACAAATATTTTATATGTTTTTGCTATTGAATAAGGTATAATACAAACACGTACTTTGCGATTTAAATAAGAATAAGACTGACCTGGCGCCATATTGTGACTTCATAGCTGTCAATTCGAACCAGTTAGGTAGGGTGAGCAGAAGTGATATTTTTGAAATAATATTTGGAATTGATTGGACAAAATAGCTAACAAGCAACTTTTTGAATCTGTGAAAATAACTGTTTTATTAAGATTATGTGACTCGACATATAACAAAGCTTCACTGATTGCAGTTGCTTCACCAGTAAAAGTAGAGGATAGTGAGGAGCATTTAAAGTTTAGAATGATTTTGAACTTAGGAATCCAAACAGCAGCTCCAGTATAGTCATCATCAGACTGTTTGGAAGCGTCTGTGTACATGACAAGCCAATCTTTAAAGGTTTTTTGTACAATTTCTTTTAATTTTAAATTTGCCATTGGCGAATCCTTTTCAATACCTAGATCTAGATGAATGTTAGGTTGGTAAACAAGTGTTTCGTAAGGAACATCAAAAAGTGGGTTTATTTTACATTGGAAGATTGGGTAAGGAAGCTGAAGAAAAATTACAAAACTTTTAAACAAGCAGGGAGAGTCCTTATGGGTCCAGAAACGGTCAGATGAGATATACTCTGAAAGAAGATGCAATTTAGGAATTAGGGGATGATCTGAAAGCTGGCAGAGCTTAAATAAAAATCTGTCCGAAAGGTATTGCCTTCTCAATCTTAAAGGAGGATCTACGCACTCAACCTGAAGAACATTTATTGGTGAGGATTTCATTGCCCCTGTAATAATGCGAAGGCATTTCGATTGAATTTTGTCCATTACTCTCAGGGAGGATTTATTACAAGGCTCCAAAAGAAAACATCCATAGTCAAGGTGGCTTCGTATTAAAGCATTGTACAGTAATTTCTGAGAAAAAGGATGGGACCCCCACCAAACAACAGACAAAGACCTAAGAATATTTATATTTTTTTCATATTTTTGTGTTATATAATCAATGTGGTGACTGAAGGACAATTTTGAATCTAGGATAACGCCCAAAAGCTCATTGTGTGAATGTGGCTTAGATGAAGGCTCCACAAACCATATTTTTTTCAACTGTCCCAAACTATCCTCCTCCCTTTATGATTACCTATAGATTTTAATTCTCTTTAACATATACAAGTACTCCTTTTGTGTATGTTTTATGTGATTTTGTTAATACTAATAACATGAAACTTTAAATCCTTGTCGCTTTTAACATACTAATAAGATTCTAATACATGTGTTTGTCTTTGTCATTTGTTCTAGGTAATTCAACAGATAGATTTGTCAAAATTCTAGGAGGAAAACTAAATCCTTGTATTATCACAGACTCTTATTTTAATTAAACCCATAAGCTCTCATTTTCCACTCAATACGTCATTGGCGAATTTTACCAAACCGCCACAAAATGAAAAGAAGAAGAAGAAATAATATTTATTTACAAAAGAACCATGAACGAAAAAGTATTTATCTGAATCTAGCATTTCAATTTCGCTCATCTCTGCATCACTGCATGAGTAATCGTCATTGTCGTCATTATCATCACTGCTGCTTTCCCTTATAAAAATAGAACATGGATTTATGTAGGTATTTAAAATATTCCACCGACTAGTATCAATATTTTAAATCTATACAAATAAATAAAATTTAAGTGTCTGTTTGTAATGTCAAAAAACAGCTTTTTACGGTACTTTTAACAAAAAAAAAACAATTTTAATCTTTTTTTGTCTGTTTGTTCCGGCTAATCTCCGAAATGGCTGGACCGATTTTGACGGAACCTTCACTGGCAGATAGCTGATGTTATAAGGAGTGACTTAGGCTACTTTTATTTTAGAAAAATAAATAGGGTTCCGCGCAAAAAAAGAAAATGAAAACCTATTAAATCCAATTGTAATAAATTCCACGCTGACGAAGTCGCGGGAACAACTAGTTAATTTATAAAAATAATTGTGAGTTCAGTAGATTTGGTAATATTAAGACTCAGTTAAATAAAGCGAGCGTAGCGTGAAATATCAGCTTAACGCTGCTGTGTTTCGTATGGTGAGTGTTGAGAACTGGAGATCCTTTTTACTGGAAACGAGGCATTCCATCTAAGTCCTCACGGCTGACAACGCATCTGCATTTTGATTCGTCATCGAGTATAGATGTTAATGTCTATGGGCCACAACAACCACTTACCATCAGGTAGACTGTGTGCTCGTTCGTCACCCTTATCCTATATAAAAAAAGCAGAAAAAACGTTATTAATACGCAAATAAATTTTCTTTGCAAGCCGTACTTTTCAAGTGACAGTTTACAGATCGCAGTCATTCGAGGTCATTGACGTTCCTATTCTTATTTGAATCGCATTGTTTAAGTATAATGGGATTTTTTCTCTTCTTTTCTTTTATGCCTTCAACTATAACTGGTTTTGGCTTTTCTTCCTATACCACCATTTTTATTCTTGTATATTTTAAGTTTATAATATAAAATAATAACAAACAATTGTAGGCTATACCTTAATATCCCGTAAAATTTTAGTTAGCATGGCTATCCTATCGTAGACCAGACGGCGCTATCCGATTTGTTCTCACCAGTCCCTGAATATTTCAGCAGTTCGGTAGGAGCAAATTACAGACTTCGCTTCTATCCTTCATGACTTTTACAATTAGTTTTAATATTCTTCGGTAGGAAAAGACAGCAGTGACAATTAGGTCAACTATGCATGATTGCTGTGCTTCGAGTTGTTTCCAGGCCGGATTTGATAGTACACTCTGTTTGCCACCTGTACGTTCACACAAAATCCTACATAATTTTCTTTGGCTTTTTAGTCGTCCTATTTTCGGATAATTTTTACGGTGCCGATCAGTTGGATTATGTCCGATATCGAAAGGATATTTTTCTCCTAATATTAACTCTTTTTTCAATGGCCCTTGCGACGATCGCTAAACCCTCTGCCAAGCGTGGCAATTAAGGCAATCCCTCCCCTTAACGAGAATAGCTCATGTCCAATAGTGGAGTCTTACAATTTAATGAAGAATATGACAACTGTACGTTGAATTTCATATTACCAATCACTACAAAGAATGCTCGGGTTTCTTTGCGTGATAAACTTAGAAATGAGGATATCCGCGGTAGAACCAGAGTGACCGACATAGCCCAACGAATTAGTAAGCTGAAGCGGCCATATAGCTCGAAGAACCGACAACCGATGGGGAAAAAAGGTTCTCGAGTGGCAGCCGGTAGGCGAAGTGTAGGGCGACCCCCCACTAGATGTAGTGACAACCTGGTGAAACATGCAGGAAGTCGATGGATGCGTGGTATATGGTGGTGGCTCAGGACCGTGCTTTGTGGCATTCTTTGCCTTTCAGCAGTGGACTTGTGAAGGGCTGTAATGATGATGATGGTGATGATGAAGAATATAACTCATGCTAATAATAAACAGGCTGAAAAATCTTGTTAAGAAGTTTAATAGTTTGAAATAATGAATAATAACAAACAACTAAAATGATAGCTTCAGAAAAAATATTTCGTATTATTTGTTCAGGATTTGTTGGTAGTTTGTTACCCGGGTAACGATTGTCTTTGACGTCGACTCATCGGCGAACTATTAGCTATTGACAAATAGATGCCTACCTAGATTTCATTGGTCATTGCATACACATACACACACACTTACACTATATTCTAAATAACCATAGCGTGCAGGTTTGTTTGACCATTAGGATATTTAGATGGCCTTCCGATTGATCTTACAATCGTTGTGGCTTTTGGAGGTAATTTAGGTTGACTGAGCTATTATTTTTGACCTGTATTCTGTTTGATACCAACAATTGATATCAAATAAACATGTCGTGACACGGTGTGTCGTTTTTTCTTTCTAATATAGTAAATACATAATATTAGAATGTCGGAATATCATCATTCTACATTATCGACTATAGACAACGGGTAAAAGACACAGTAGGTCATTGAAGTTATTTTCTTATTTGATTTGGTAGTTTGTGTAAAAAAAATTAACATACGTACAAGAAGTTAGCCTATTCTCTTTGCCGACTGATGGTGGAAAATCTATCCAAAAATATTTAACCTGTAACCCTTGTGACGAATGGATATTGCTAGACTTAAAAAAGGTTCACAATGAATAACACGGAAATAAAATATAAAATATGTGTAATTTTCAGTCACATTATTTTCAGCCAATGGCTTGTTTTTAATATTACTTACATATTCATATACATAAGATTTGACATGATATTCAGATTTCATTATATCTGGAATTTTGACAATTCTTATGTGACATATTAAATTTTATAAATAAAAATGTTCCAATTGAGATTGCAGGCAGTCCCTAACTGATCTGGGAAAACAATCTCCAATATATATATCACTTTTCCTCTGGTTATTAAATATTTGTGGTAAAATTCAAGAAACGCAAACGGTGTTTTCTATTTGTAGTTGCGCTTCTTATAAGCGCAACTACTTTATTTATCTTTCATTTGCTATGGACGCTAATGTAAACAGCACAAACTTTATTTTAGCGGGTGCTTTGTAAAAGAAATGGAGCATGTACGCTTAGCGCTCGCTTCTTTGAAATCGAAAGCAACAAACATAGTTTGCTTCTGTTGTACAAGTATAAGGATAGTGGGTTGTGGAGAGGTATGTAGGTTGCTTGAGACATGGAACAGGGTGTCGTCTTGCGGTGTGACTCGTTAAGTCGTCGTTTCCGGGGCACAATGAGAGGCAGGGGTGTTATCGACGGGGTGGTGTGTAGTGCGCATGTTCACCGCCGGCGCCCCGGAGTCTCGCGGGGCTGTACTAACGCCCGTGCGGAGCCCGACCGATGGTAGTCAACGCGCGCAAGCCTTGCAAGGCAGTCGCCTCCCATATAACAATCAATACCGCTATGACACTTCACGCGCTTCCAACGCACACCTATCACTATGTACGTTAACAGTGACATCAATAATTTTAAAACCATGATGGTGACGAGGTATCTAATCGGTATCTGTATTGTTCTAGGTCCAAACTGCCCAGTTCTAGACGGCTCAGTTGAATAATAGGTGAGTACCTATTTTGCCCGCTCTTTTTTGAATGTTTCGAAATGTTTTGTGGAAATAGTGCTGAGGAACCTATATTAATTTATTTTTAAAGCCTATTTCAACCAACATAATTGTTATCTTTATTGTATTTTTAATCTAATATTGGTTTTAACAATTATTTGTTGGATATCGTTATATGATTTTCTTTGTTTTTAAACTAAACACTAATCAAGAAAAAACTGACAGATGCGTAATTGTCGGACCAGGCTTGTTGCAACCGTCGCTTTAGTAAGAAATGGTCGCAGGTGAGACAGATGGTAATGACATTTGGTGTATCGTTGCGCTTACGTTTTTATTCGGTTTTTTATTTGCGCCAGACGGTCTCCCAGCTAACGCCTTCTTTGTGCAGCAAACACACCTGTCGGTGCGACTCCATGCCAGTTTTTGGGAAATTCATATAAATAACTTGATTTTAATTAATAAGTAAGTTATCGTAACTTAAATTCAAGTTATTCTGAATCTAGTAAAACAATTTAATTATAAATCTCTAGATTAGAACTTAACAAAGGCTTATAATATATGTCATTATAATAATTAGTTGTCGTGACTCGCATTTTAATTAGGGCAATTTCTTGATGTGAGCGTGCCTGCAGCGAATCGAAGGTAGTTTAGGCAATGAGGGCGATGTGAGGTGCTTCTTTGTGTGGCGGGAGCATTCCTGCAATGCCGCGACTCCGATGGGCGTGCACCTGTGGGAGCCACTGACCTTTTTCACCTGCTTTCCATCAGTTAACATTAGAGTTTTTAGGTTTTCGTTTGTTTTCTTATTTAATGTTTTAAGCAAGGCAAGGCATTTAAGCATTTTGTCTGTGACGCCTATAGAGTTAATAAACTTAACATTTCTAATTTGTTTTGTTTTGTGGTATGTTTGAAATTGAGATTATTATTGAAATTTTTAAAATACAATGAATATGTACTCATTACCCGCCAGCCCCACAAGGAGAGTAATGTTTTTTTAAACATTACTCATGTTTTTCGAGAGTATGTATGTATGTTCTCGTATGTGTCTATTTCTTTGGCACGCTCTGTAGTCTAAACGGCTTGATGGATTTTAACATATGGGGTGTCCTAGTCAACAGTGCTAAATTTTTCTCTTTTCAGTAAAAATTTTTACGTAGTCGGGTTTTTTTCAATTACTGTTTTAACGATAGGGCTTTGTTTTAATTTTTGTCTGCTCCTTAAAATTTGTATTCTATTATCAATTCATTAAAGACATTTGATTTGTTCATTCAATCATGTGGTTGACTTTAAGTTTCCTTATTATTATGATACATAATATTATAAAAGTACCGAATAAACTTACGTATCTTATACAACACATTTTAAAAATTCAAAGGCCGAATAATTCTGTATAGAGACAGGATTATACTTACAAAATAGTACTTACTCTTTTATAAGATTTATTGTTAAAGCAACAGTGGGGATATGTGCAAGCTTTCTTATCTTTCATTTTAAACATAGTAATATGAGGAACAAATACATAGCTACCCTAAATTCGTTCAACTTATAACTTACAATTTTTACATTATATTAATGTGACTGTACATGTACCTACTCTTTATGTGACAATCTGATAGAAACAACACTTAAAACGGAACCCTATTAATGCCACTTGTCTGTCTTTCCGTTCGTATGTCACGGATCTCTAGTTCGTAGATGAAATTAGGTTCGAAATTTGGATACTTGTCTTGAATAGAAAGCTAAAACTGTATATTGAATTAGAAATTAAAATTAATAATTATTTATAATATACATGAAAAAAAAAATATGTTTTTTTTCTTACCCTGTCATGTGGAGTGTCATTGATTAGAGTGCAGATATACATATTTTTATTGTTTTTGGGCCGTTGAAGTTTTTTTCGGGGTCTATCTCAAAATTAAACTAGTTAGAATTTTGAATTTTCAGTATATTATGTACGAGGGGACATTTTAAAGTTCGCGGAATGGGGGGTAAGGAGTGGAAATAAAAATCCAAATTTATTTTTCCTTTTCAATATATTCACCTGCTACCCTAATACATTTTTCGAATCTTTCAATTAATTTATGTATACCTCCAAAAAAAATTATTTGTCTTTGTCTAAAAAATACGCCGAAACTGCTTCCTTCACTTCTTCATCACTTAAAAACTTTTTCCCACGAAGTTCATTTTTTAAGTTCGGAAATAGATAATAATCACTGGGGGCCAGGTCAGGACTATAGGGTGGGTGTGGCAAAATTTCGAATCCCACCTTCTGCAGGGCAGCCATGGCAACATGGCACTTGTGAACAGGCGCGTTGTCGTGCAGAAGAAAGATTCCTTTGGTCAATTTTGCCCTTCTTTTCTCCTTTATGGCTTCCTTCAATTGTTCTAGGATTTAAGCGTAGTAATTTCCGGTTATGGAGACACCTTTATCTTTATAAATAATCAATAGGATTGCTTCTGAGTCCCAAAAGACTGTCGCCATGATTTTCCCAGCCGATGGTGCCACCTTAAATTTCTTGGGTGGTGGTGTGCCTTTTTTGTGCCACTGCATAGAGTCCTGTTTGGACTCAGGTTCATAATGGTGAACCCAAGTTTCGTCACCAGTAACAATTCGAGCCAACACTCCATCTTTGTCTTCCATATAGAGAAGTGTTCTCGTCCAAAAATGCACGAGAACACTTCACGCGCTGTTGCTTTTGAGGCGGCGTGAACATTCTAGGCACCCATCTTGCGCTGACTTTAGTCATGCCAAGATGGTCATGAAGAATTTTGAAAATGGTTGTATCTGATACTCCAACCATTTCGGCGAGCTGTTTTTCTTTAGGCGGGCATCTTCTAATATTAATTTTTCGACTTTTTGAATAATTTCCGAGTGGTCACCTCGATCGGCCTTCCTGGCCGTGGGTCGTCTTCAAGTGACTCTCTGCCTTGTTTAAAAAGGGTATGCCACTTGTAAACTATAGTTTTACTTGGACAAGAGTCTCCGTAAACGGATGACATCTCTTCCAGTATAGTCTGAACTGATTTTCCGTGCTTGGTAAGGAACTTTTAACGGCACGGAACTCTCCATATTTCACACTTTCTTCCCGATTGACTTGTTTGGTTGACGATAACTCAAAGACTAATGATCTAATTACAATAAAACCCGTTATTTATGATATAATGAGTTGCTTAATTAGCACGTAATTCAGCGACGCCCCCTCTTATTACCTTCCTACCCATTCCGCGAACTTAAAAACGCACCCTCGTATCATATAATCAAACACCGTCAAAAAGTCAAAATATTTTATTAAAAATGGGCTTTACAGAGCACTCCTTGAAAGTTAAAATAACTACGCCATCGCTTCAACAAGTCCTTACCATAGGAGACCTTGTGAGAGGAAGCGGCAAGAAACTCGCAAGTCGACTATTTTTCTCATAACACTCCTGCCAATACCACTGTCTATAATGATACCAAGTAAGAGTGTAGAATCTAGTAATTCAAGTATTTGTTTATTATTATTAACTTAATAGGAGTAGTAACTTGCCTTAAATTTGATAAAGAAAATTAAAAGCAATTAGTGTTGTTGGCATTCAGAAGCAAATTTGTTGTAAACCAGTGTTATACTTGAGATGCATGCAGCTTCATTTATATCAACAAAGTGAATTTTTACCTCTATCAATTTTAAACACTAGAGAGAGATAATCTACAAAAATACTGTTTCACATATGTTTTTAGCGTAAAAGGAAGATCAGTTCTATAATATATTAAAAAATAATGGTCCCAATATTGATCCTTGGGGCACACCCATGATTAAAGGTGATCAAGAAGACTCGGTTTCATTTTTTTTTTTTTTTTTATTGATAGAACCACCAACGGAATAACATGTTGTTTTAAAAAAATGTGACAATGGGCTTAGGAACTAAGATTTACATGTTTCCATTTAAAGGTAGTTACAGCATGTTTAAAAGACGATAACTGTACGATAACTTAATAATTGTTACAAAGTACGAGTAAAATACTAATATAAAACAAACAAAACAATAAAACAATACGAAATATATGATGATTAAAAATATATGAAAATAAATAAACATTATATCAAATTTATATAAAGTTATGGTATAATTTTACTATGATTTATTAAATAGATTGACAATTTTGGCTCTAAAAGATTTTATACTATCGCTAAATAAGTCAATAGTCTTATCTTTAAGGACACATTCGTTATACAATCTGCTTATTCTCGGTATAAGAGAGTGATGACCAAGATTAGTTTTATACAGTTTGTGTTTGAGTAAGGGAATCGAAAAACGCGGTATACGGCAGGAACTTTGAGCAATATTTGTGATAGTAATTTGCAGAATCTATAGACCCATTTATAAGCTTGTACAAAAAACTAAATCATGTAGTTTACGTCTGTCCGATAGTGAGTTTAACTTTAGTTTTAAGAGACGAGTGGAATAGATTCCATATGATTACCACTAGAACAATATTGAGTGAATCGTCTTTGAATGCTCTCTATACGATCTTTGTGTATTTGGTAATTAGGGCTCCATATGATTGTGCTGTACTTAATTTACTTCGAATTAAGGAAGTGTAAAGAAGTTTTTTGTTTTGAAATTTTAAAACATTTTGAATTCTGTATAAAAACCCTAGCATTTTGCGTGCCGATTTACAAATATTTTCAATGTGAATATTAAATCTTAATTTAGCATCAATTGTAATTCCTAAGTCTCGGATGAATTCAAGCTTCTGAAGTGGATTATTGTTCAACGTATTGTGTTTCCAATGCAGTATGCTTACGCGTAAAGTTGATATAGGAACATTTTGAAGCGTTGAGATCCATGCCATTTAACTCGCTCCAACGAGCAATTCTATCGACATCTTCTTGTAGAGATTGTGCATCATGATCGTTAAGAATTGCTTTTGCGAGTTTCAGATCGTCGGCAAAGATGAAACATTTTGAATTATGTACACAATTAGTTACATCATTTACGAAAATATTAAATAATATGGGCCCTAACACGGATCCCTGTGGTACTCCCGAGGTGCACCCATATTTCTGAGAAAAGTAGCCTCTGATCACTACGTATGAAGATCTGTCTTTAAATATGAAGCAAACCACGAAAGTAATGGCCCTCCGATTCCGAAAGATGATAGTTTCGCTATTAACAACTATATATTTATAACTTCTTTTGCAACCGGTCGGACAGGTATGATTTTATAAGGTTTGCTGCGTTTATTGAGACACCATAATGCCTTAATTTGTTTAATATTGTATCATGATTTACTCGATCAAACGCCTTAGATAAGTTACAAAAACACCTATCACATCCAGTTTACCTTCCCCCAAGCTTAATATACGTGTTTAAGAAGTGTATCAACGTTCGACATCAATTCATAATTTAATATATGTTGAGGCTTAAACAAACTAACATTATTTAGTACTATCTAAGAACAAAGCCAGAAAAAGTATTACGCAATTAAATATCTAGTTTAAAAAAGTTTATTGGTCTTATTATGTACGGAGTGCAGCAAGACCCGACACGCACTTGGCCGGTATTTTTAAGCTTGTCTCAAAATTATATTTTTTCAATTAACGGTCTTGTAGTGATCGGACGACAGCACGATAAAGTACGAAAACTACACGAAGTTTACTGTTATGTTGTAATTCTTTTCATTCTTTATTTTTTATTTTTTTTACATCTTTTTATTCTTTAAAAAACGTTACCCCCACACTAGGATTTTCTCCTGTATCGTGGAGGCAGTTTACACACACAAATTGCACAAAGACAAACATCCAGACCATATGTTGTAATTTTTATGAAACAATAAAGGTTTTGCTGTGTAGTGGCGGTGTAAGATATCCGCAACCCCAAATATCCCGTGGGTGTCGCAAGAGGCGATCGAGAAAACTAACAGGAAATTGGCAGTAGCATCTTCTTGATAATCAAAGTACTAAAAAACTGCGGTCCCTACCGGCCTGCCAAGCGTGGCAATTATAGCCAATATACCTTATATATATATTATGGCAATCTTTGGGGGAGGCTTATGTTCAACAGAGAACTTTTAATGGGCTGTTACGAATTAATTAATTGCGGTTCGTTTTTACAATAAATAATAATTATATTTGGATTCATTTTCATTTTGTATGAATAAATAATATTTCGCAAAATGTGTGTATCGCTATAAAATTGTTGTCAAAAAGTACGACTGTTTTGTTGCCGACAAACTGGCATACAGTTTGGCAAAATTTAAAAAGTAAAGAATGTACACTCTTTCTAAAATGATGTACTCTCGTATATTCAAAAATAATATCCCAAATCATCATTTAGCCATTGCTATTTGAAGGAGATGCGAGTTCGCGCTATGTAATTTTTTTTTTGAAAAACAATTATCATAAAACCAGCAGGACCCAGCTAAATTAGCCAAGCCAGTATTATCAAAACAGGAATAATAGGTTTTTTTGACACTTCATCCACGTTTACGAGGTCAGCATTTATCGGGATACGAGTAGTATAGAATTACTTGTTACATTGGGTAAACTACTGTACAGCGGTAGGTAGCATTCTAACCGAACTTCTTTCTCGTAAAGTCAAATGATGATGTTTTAGTTAAGGGACTACAAGAGCTAAGTGACCTCGAATGATGCACGCACACATTTACACAACCAATGTGAGCGCCATCTAACGACAGTGAGGTTTAACACTAACGGATTAGGGAGGTTACGCCCGAGTGTTATAATAGACGAAACGCAAGTAAGATAAAGATCTAACAAAGAAATAGATGGGACAACGAAATTATTTTTAATTTTAATTTAATGTTACTTGAAAATTTAAGGATGTGGGTGATTTTGAAATAAAACTGATTCGATGAAACTTAAAACATTTTTATTTATATAATAATAGTAATAAACTTTATTTATATAAAAGTGATTGTAGTACATGGGTAGGACATTACATCGTTTGTATTATCTATAAAATATTATATTCAATCTAGTGGATGTAGCTCTGCTCTCCTAGCTAGGTTACAGAATAATCTGTGTTAAGGAGTAAGTCTCAATCCCCGTAATAGTAGGTATATAATAAGTACATACTTACAGTTGTAAGTGCTACAATGATAACTAAAATCTAGTTTTCAAATTATTAAATATAAAATTGAGAAATATATGCACATGTATGTCTGTCTGTGTGTGAGTGTGTGTGCGTATGTATATGTGTGTGTGTTTGCGTGCGCGTGTGTGTGTTTGTGGGAGAGAGAGTAGGTAAGTCAAGTAAGCTATTTAACAATAAGTTTAGGTATTTTTCTGTTTCGTCATAAGATTTGTTTTGAAGGTATGAGTGAACAATCTTCTTGCAGTTATAGAATGATAACCCATATATTGGACATTTTCGCTTATTTTATTGTAAAGAGACCCAGGAAATAAAAGTTGGACATCAAATTGCCTTTCAGGAGTACTAGCCACCTAAAATTCCATTATTCCATTATTATTTTCAAAATCAATTTTAAAACTAAACGTGTTTGTGGCAAGGTGATGTTACATTACAACGTGCGGCTGATGTTATGAATATAACATCATATATGTTGGGCGTTTGAGTTATATGAACGTTTTTTTAGTCTTCGTAACGGGTTTTACTTTATTTCCCATATTTACCAATTATAATTATTAACTTAATTTAAATTAATCTAAACTTAAAATATTTTATATTTACACGAAAGAAGAATATTTATGAAAAGAAGAATATTTATGAATATGAAACAATGAATTTAAAAAAATTATACAAAAACATTAAACAATCTTTACGTAAATAATGCGGCAAAAAGAGCGACACGTCTGTATGGCATCGGGCCTCGGCCAGCAGTGTCGGTACACAGGCGTTTACGCACACATTCGTACATATTATTTCAGAAATAAGAAAATGCGATTTAAAAAAAATCTATCAATTTGATTAAAAAATTAAAACAATATCACGTTAATATGTTGCTTGTAGAATAATCTGACAAAAAAATCAAAATGATTGCATGTTTATTAGTATGGTTTTTTCTCCTTAAAATTTTTTTTTAGAGGTATCTTTATGATTTTTTTCTATCGTATCAAATTAATAGTATCATGTTTTCATCACACTAACTAACTAGCATATATACTAAAAAAATACCATATATTTTTCTAATTTAGTTTACTGCATTGGATCATATACTTTAAGGCAATATAAAACTTGCGTTTAGCTCCTGTAGTCCCCTTAACGGCGGCTAAGGCAAAAACTACCAGAAATTCGGTATATAACCTTTTTTTAAGGTGTCGTTTATATATAATATTGTCTTTATATGTAAAAACGAAATAAAATTATTATTAAATATAATATTAATATATACATATATTTTAGAAAACAAAAATAAAAAGGTGTTTATATTAATCACATAAGGTTAATATAAACACGTTTTTATTTTTGTTTACTAAGCAGTAGATTAATAATAACTTTTCAAACTTATGATACTCTTTAGCGTTCTTTATGACGTCATAGAGAAGGCAGAAGAATTCGCTATCTTTGTCAACAGATGGTTATTGTTTACATTAAACAGATACAAACATGGTTTTTTACGTATTTTGTCAGGATTTGATGGTGAATAAGATCAAATAATAGTAAGGGAAAAAGGCCTTTGTACCGCAGCATAAATAAATGTTTAGTTTGTATAAACTAACGGAGCAACCTCGCAGTAAAGAAATAGTCAAATAATGGGTTATTGTGAATCAATTAAATAAGAAATGAAGCAAGAATATAATCGTAATTTATTAACAAAAATGAGACGCTGACAATTGACAATTTAACAAGCCAGAGAACATAGTTTTTGAATCACTAGATATTGGCTTCACTTCATCCAGTTTATTAAAACCAACGGCTAAAAGCAACAGCATCAAAACCAACAGCGGCATTTATTACATCATTTGAAGGTGAGATAAAAGTAAATTATTTTATGCATTTTTGGATAAAATAACTACCTACCTTATTTTGAAAAAAAAAACACAAAAAAAGTTTTGGGATTAGGAATCATGAAACTGTTTACAAACCGAATAGTCGAAGGTTACCAGCCGAGCTAAGCAATACATAGTATAAGTGCTAACATAGAGGTACGAGGGGCGTCTGCTAATTCCGCGGCCTAAGGCATTAAATGAAAGAAAAGTATAAGTGTTTTATTTTTCTGGCGGATAACACTTTGCCTAAAAAATATTCATTGTCATCGACAAATCTACGACCTCGTAATTCCTTTTTCAAATTGGAAAAAAGGAAATAATCGCTGGAAGCCAGGTATGGTCCTGGTAGGATGGGTGGTCAATTTCCGAAAAGCCCGGAGGGCCTGCCTCGAAATCGCGCCGAGTGGACAAGCGCTTGTATTGCAAAAACAGCACTCAACGCGCTAACTTTCCATGTCGCTTCTGTACGACTGCCTCTCTTATCTGAGTCACTAAATTTGCGTAATATTGACCATTCATAGTAGTCCACTTTGGCAGGTAATCATTCAGCAAAACGCTTTCACTGTCCCAAAAAACAGTCGCCATAAGCTTTGATGCGCACTTTTAAACCTGGTATTTCTTCGGCGGCCTTTCTCTTTTTTCATCCATTGCATGGACTCCCGGTAGGATTCCGGATCGTATTGGCATTCCCAGGTTTCATCTACGGTTACGATTCGATCGCAAATTTCGTCTTGATTGTTCCCGTTAAGAACTGATGCATGTCTTCGAAAATTTCTTTCGGTATTTTTCCTTTCTTTACGATTAATATTACTGAAATTTGACGCATTGGCTGACATTATGACGTTTGTCGTTCGACAGATAATTTGCAAATGACCTTATTATCGAAAGAAGGTTATATTTATACTACCAAGTAGTGTCGCAATTAGTGCTAACACAAGTGAGATAATGAACCATTGCCAAGTACCACGGGCAGCGAACTTAGCAGCCGCCCCTCGTACCCTCGTTCTAATAGTTATTTTTAATTATTTTTTCCTTTATTACAAACATTTTCAATTAGGGATTACATATGGCATTATCTACCAGTCAACCCAGGAATATTGAAATATTGAATATTAGTGATCTCCAATTTGGTAGACATTCAATGATATTTTGAAAAAAAAAATACATTTTATCAGTCACTCATTTTATTTTATACGATATTTGTATTTGCACATTGACTAGGTTAGGATATTATGTATACATTATTTTAACTATGTAAGTCGTTGTTAAACACAATATTCTATGCGAATAAACGGTATATTTGAATTTAAATTTAAGATCAGTAAAGGAGGCTTGAATTTAGTATGTGAGGCATTTAAATCAAAAAGTTTCTGTTCAAAAGTTGATTCTGGCTGGTATTGGAACGCAGTAGCCAAATGATCTGATCACGACTCCGTACACACACTCGTCGGTAAACTTAAAACTCTTGATAGTCAATTTTTTTAGTTAATTACAAAAGAAACCAAACTAATTTGTACGTATATGTAGAGCAAATTACTTAATGTTGACCAAATTTAATGCTTAAGACGTTTTAAACGTTAGATATGGTAACGTAAACGTATACACGAAATGGATATAATGCTTAAATCTGAAATTTGACTTATGAGGGATTATGTACAATTTGGAGCTCTCAAATACAGCCCAGCTCCCGGATTACATGGACGGAAGATTAAACATATTAGGAATATATTCATGGTATTAAATGTTCTAGTAATCTAGTCTAAACTTGCAATTTCGTATAGGTCATGTAACTCAATGAATATTATAAGGTTAACAAGTTGCATAAGTTTTCATTTTCATAATAGTGTAGGATTCGAGGAATGTAATCCCGCGACAAGTCTGCAAAATTATTAACTTCTCTAGAGTTCAGTAGAGGGCAATGGAAGTGGGTGTTGGAATTTCTTACAACGCTTATTTAGTCAATATTAGTACGTCGCTGCGGCTTATTAAGAGCAAGCTGCGCTTTGGAAGTTGTTTGCGTCGTCAATAAATTTTGTGTTTATTCCAAACATTTTCAAATGTGATTAGTAAGGTTTTTTTTGCTGCTATAAATATAAAGTATCAATGACCACAAAAAGATAGGAAAAAAAACTATTAAAATACAATATTAAATAAAATCAAAGACTAACATCTATTTAATACGGCCTAGAATCTTATCCAAACATCTCATTTAATTCAGTTTTCTAAAGGGGAGGTTGCAACTTCTATAAATGTCGAACTTGGCTCTGGTTACCGACAAATGGTGGTATAATATCTATTCTTAAACACCGAATCACGTACTGATGATGGCGTACAACATTACTAATATACGAGGATATCGGCTCTCGCTCACTAATCCATCTGCCAAGCGAGGTGAAGTATAGGTTGCATGCCGATTGGCACCATCATAAAAAAGCAACTTTATAAATGCGAAAGTGGGTTCGTTGGTTTGTTCTTCTTTCACGGAGTAACGGTGCAACGGACTAACATGATTTTTTTTGCATATAGTTAAGGAATTACATAGACTACTACTTTTTTATCCCGGCAAAATGCATGATTTCAGTGGGATAGATCTACAGCACAATTCTTTAATTACTAAAAAGAAAGTTAGTGCGAAAGCTTATCAAATTTTAATAAAATTTAGTTTGAACTGTACATAGGCCTTCCCATTCTATGCATGACATGTATTTCTCCCTATTACAATTATTTCAAATAATTTACCATTTCTATTTAAAAGACTACAATTTCCGCTAAAGTAAACAATTATTATGACCATTAATATGTCCTAGTGTCAGACTTCAACAGTGGTAAGAATTCTATTAGATAGTATCGAGCGCCTGAAATTTGCCCGCGCTGGGATTAAATGATAAAACATACCATGTGGTTTACAGATCAATTTTACTTTAAATCCTACCTTTAATGAGGAAATTCTGTCCAGTTTTCGGCCATTGGTTATTTTACTCTTCTGAAGCTAATGCGCTTCGTTGACGAGTTAGTGCGCATACAGATAAGCGGCACTTTGTCAACGTCAGGGGGTAATTGCTGCCGTGGCCGCGTGCCGGCAGCTGCCGTCGTCGCGTTGGCGGCTGCCGCAGACATGCTGGCGGCTGCCGCAGACGCGTCGGCGACTGTTGTCGACACGCCAGCGTTGAAGATCCGCAGAAGCAGTTGGTTTTAATTAAAATTTTTAGTACAGAGTACAGACAGAACCCAGTAGCAAAATTGATTAAAAAAAATCACTACTTGCATTAACACCGTCGACGCAAACGGAAAAGAATAATAAAACATTTATTTTGGGTTGATGATAGAGATGGGCCGAATATTCGGCTAAATCACCGAACATTCGTTAAAGTGGTACTCAAAGTGTCTACTGTATTGAAATGTACGAACATGTTTGTCCACATGTCAGATGTAGCCGATAGACATTTGGCCTTAGATAGCTCACCTTGAATAGTGCTTTTCAATTTTTCATACAGTTGTGGAATCACTGTTTCACCTATATATTTTCGGCTCGGTATTTGGTATTTGGGCTTTAGCAACTGCATGAGCCGATTAAAGCCTTTATCTTCGACTATAGAAATTGGCTGGTTATCTATTTCTATCATTTCAGCAATTGAATTCGTAATTGGAAGTGATCTGGGGTCGTCGATTCGCCATTTGGAAATAAATGAATCTTCTAGTGTAGTTTGAGTGGTTGGACAGGTTTTAGTATTTGTAGATTGAGCACCTCTGGTAGAGGGTTGGGTGACCTGTGCAACTTCAGATTCATGCTGTGTCGTTATTAATATTTTGTATATTTGAGCCTACCTGATACACAGGTTTTTCCAGACCAGAAAATTCCGCAGTGTGTTTCAATTTTAAATGATTGCTCAAAGCCGAGGATGAAGCTTTCCTGCCGCTGCCACCCTGCGAAAGTATTTTTTCGCAAATCGTACATTTTACTTTATTTTGGTCGTCAGTTTCTCTAAAATAAATCCAAATAGTAATCTCCTCCTGCCACTCATTTTGATCATATAATTATCAATTTTCACTAAGAATAACTCAACGAAATACTTTTTTTCTCTCACAAAAACAGTCAAAAAATAAGCACGTGCCGGCAATTTGCTCAGTACTAAACACAGACTACTAAGAGGATACTACGCATGTACTAGATGATGCAATAACATGTCAGGTGTAACGGGGGAGCGAGGGGCAGGGTCCGGCGCTAATCCCGCGCGCTGTACGTAAACAAGTTTCGACATGAATTGGTTAGGTACTGAGGTGATCCCGCCGAATAATGTTCGGCCGAATATTCGGTTCGGTAAAAGTTTTACCGAAATTTCGGCCGAATACGTATTCGGTGAAATCCATATTCGGCCATGTCTAGTTGATGAAATAATAATGCGCTATAAATCATTTCCGAATATCTATAGTTCGTTTGTAGACTTAAGTTTTAAACGCCCATGCTCAGTTTTTCATTGTTTTGTTGCTATAATCTTGAACTTTCTAATTCTTAATGCAATCAGGTTTTCTTAATGCAGAAATCAACAAGTCAATGTTAGTATCGCTTCTCCTTATTTTGTAAGTGCGTGCTCTTATACTATTGGCAGTCAAAGGTGGCGACGACTGCAGTTCCTCTATCATCGTCAAAGCGCCTAAGTATTATGTCATGAGCAATTTGCACTCCACGAGAAATAAATCGTAAACAGAAACTGACATTCAGTACTGGGGTGTCGCAACATAAATATTATTTCCAACCACTACATGGATCGTGGACGAAGTCGCAGGCAAAAACCAATAAAAATAATGAAGGTCAAAATGAGCTGTTATTTTTCGAAATGATGAACGGGCAAACGTTGGTATTTTATGAAGCTATGAGTTTATGAAGCTAGTCTTGCTAGACATTGTTACCTATTCTAGAATTTAAAAAAGCTCTTTCAGACACAATTCATTTGAATACTACTTTATATAGAAATGTTTGTCGTAGACGGGCCCTATGAAGCGCGACGCGTATGGAGACGACGGCCCTGTCCACAAGCGACAGCGGCAGCACGATGATGAAGTTACTTTTCTCATACCCAGCAAAGTAAGTTTTTATTTAACGTAGTCACTTATCTTATACTTATGAAACTTCGATCGAGTTCTTATAAGTGGTACATTTCTTGTAATGAAATAATTACGAAAAATAACGTTTAGGTACATATGACTTGAGTCCATTGCACCTCATAGACTTAAAAAATTGTCGCAAACTCCTAGATATTAACTTTATGAATAATTAATACGCGTTATGAAAATACCATATTGTGCATTTTTTTTTAATGTTATATACATATTATACCAATTAACAACTAGCCATTACCAATTGCCTGCGTGTTAACTATGGCAAAATCCCCCTATAAGGCAATCTATGGAGGAGGACTTTTATAGGCTGTAATGGATAGATGGATGGAACAAGCGAAACTCTGTTATGAACAAAATATCCAAATGTGCAATTATTTTTGAACGAAGTTCATGTTAGCGTTTTAAAATTCAAAATTTATTCAGAGACATGTTATTACTAAATCCTCCTTTTTTAATTGAATGTTTCTTGAAGTTTCAATATGTTGACAACCCCACAGATGGCGGGGTCTATTATCGGAAAAGGTGGCTCGAATATTTCCAAGCTAAGGAACGAGGTCAGTATTAAATTTAATCATAGTAAATGCACTCTCCTTCTTGGTATTTAACGAAGACTATTTCAGTAGAAATTATTACATTGTTATTTAAGAAAGACGTTATTTGTTAATTTTGAGATTTTGCTTTGTTCATGCATTTAATCTTGAATTACTTTTCGTTATGTAATATTTATTTAATTTATAAAGCAATACTATGATAACTAAAGATTTTATTTGCCTCAAGCTCTAGAGTAAGTAAGTTGTCCTATAACTTTATATTTTTGCGTTTATCATGAACATAATATTAACTTAATAGAAATAACATTTTTTCGCCACAGGTGCAATCGTCTACCAATCATTATGATTAAAATGTACCGCTCGCTGCTTCTAATGGGTTTAACAGAGTTAAATATAACATAATATCGAAACATAATCTTGTGAGCCTTTAATATTTTATTTTCGTTTAACAAACATTATTGTTGGAAATAAAAGAATTGATGCAGAGCTTGAGCTGTGGCCTTTGGGCCACTGTGTCATGCGCCAGCGGCTAGTCCGTAGGCTGTAGACAGAATAACCCCCCGGCAGCCAGTTACAGGTCTTTAACGCCCCCGAGAAGCCTCTGTGGCTAGTTATGTGTCGTGCCCCGCGCCTCCATGCACGTCTTACGCATTTGGCCGTTTTGCGACTGGTATGCCTAACCGGCAAGAAAGTGCACGGATACTTTTGATACGATCTTGGGTATTTTCGTAGAATTTTGATTTTAACTGCAGATTAAAACATTTTCTAATACTAAATACACAAGTTTTCTTTCAAGATGAGTCCAACTTCTAACATTAAAATAGCTGATACCAAAATAAATAAAAACTAAATGTATCTTTATAATAATATAACTTATATATGGTATAATATATAGCTTGTATCGTATCCAATGGCTTATCGAGTATCAATTAAGTTATCCGTGCACAAGCAAAAGCTTCCGAACGAAAGCACGCAAGTCGGAAACGGCCAGACGCTAGGGCGTTGTAGTATTGGAGGCGCGCGGCGCGGCGCTACAGCAAGTCTTGGTTGCCGGTCCCGCCCCGCCGACGCCGCTGCCTCACCCGCCGCCCCGCCACGCAGTACAAAGCCTCTATAACAGTCCCAGATTGCCCCGGCCCCGAACGGTAAACCGACAAACTACTCTCAAACTTTGTACCCGAACTTGACACCTTTATACTCTAATCGTCAACAGTCAGGAGTTTGAGCAACCATCCGGCGTTACATGCTTCACACCCTTACCCTATCACAAAAACAAAGATGCACATAACAGCGCCTAACAATGCTTCAGAGACCTGTGTCGTCTAACTTCACTAGCTGCATAATAAGTGACCATAAAGGATTACTTATTAATTCATGTATGAAATATTTTTTTCCTTGTTTAGGGAACCGTCACGAACAATATATTATCGAAGTTCTTATCATCACCATCATGCTTTAAACTTTGATATTGCCCGGAAACAGACCTCCCTGACCGTTGATATATTATTTCATTTATCATTTTTATGTTGAGATTCTTGCATTTGAAAATATCTTCAGAATGTATTAATTATGTTTTTATTTTTCAGAGTTCTATCGATATCAGCGTCAGATATCGATACTATTTTGGAAATCGTAAAAGATATCCTACCAAGTTTAGCAGAGGTAAGTACCTATTAAATAACCAATTTTATTTTTACTATTAGATTGTTTGATAATTTTATATACTCAGAGTTTAGTAACTTAATTAGCAAGGAATAGTTTTCGTTTGTTTTATCATAACATTTTGATTAAATTTATGAGAAGTAATATTAAAGTTCAAAGCGTACCTGCTAGTGTACCTGCTCACTAAGTAAAAATTAAACACGTTTTTTTGTTTGTTTTTTCGTTAATCAAGTAAAAGCAGATAAAAGTTTAGTATGGAGTGTGAACCTTCTTGCTGAAATCACAACTTGCATTCGTCTGAGCATGTTAGCGAGTATACCTCTTATGGTTTCTTGTGAAATACGTTCCCACTCCGCGGTAACATTGGCTGATCTCACTCGTCACTTCAGAACGTCCCAGACATGCTCTATGGGATTTAGGTCGGGAGCTGGTCAATCCAAACGACTAATTCTGACCGCTAGCGTATACGTTTCCACATTGCCAGAACGGTGGGCGCGAGCGTTGTCGTCCATAAAAATGGAGTTTTTCCCAAGAGAGTCGTATCGGTGTCCAGTCAGTATGCCGTTTTGGATGAAGGCTAACTCAATACGATCTAACGAATTTATTCCTGCTCAAAACATAGAGCCCCAACCATAAGGTGTGATTTCTTCAAAACATGCCTCTGCAAAGCGTTCTCCTCGTCTTCGTAGCATTCGCCGACGTCGGTTTTCACCGTAGAGAGATCCTGGCTTCATCGGAGAACATTACCCTGTCCCAGTCTTCTAGAGTCCATGATACACAATTTCGAGCGAAGCAAAGCCTGGCAACTCGGTGTTCACGGAGTAATTTAGGGCCGCGGGCTGAGCGATGACTGCATATATTGGCAGCGAAAAACCTCCTGACCGTCCATAGACTAATTTGCACATTCTTACTTCTTCGAGGTTGTTCTTGAGGTTCACATGCGAAGATTTGCGATTTCTCAACACTTGACTAACCAGAAAACGGTCAGCCCGTGGTTTGGTACATGGTTTTATTTCATAACCAACCCTTTTCTTCACGAAACCGGTCTCATGATAGCGTTGCCAGGTCCTTTGGACTGTCGAACGGCTCACATTTAGCTTCTGAGCCACGAAACATAGACTGCAACCCTCCACAAGCAGCGCAATAATTTTGCTGGCTTTTATCACTTTATCTATCATTTTCGAGTCTGCTAAACAGTAATAACAATAATTTAAAATGTCGCTAATGGAAATGGAATAAAGGAAATGAGATAATTCAATAAAGTTATTTAGAGTCGATATTAATTTTTGGAAGTTCGCGCCACAAAATAATATAGTAGAAACTTGTCTTCTTTAAAAACCAGCCTTAGGAAAAAATTTGAATTTGGAACGTACTTTTTTAAACATCGTGGCATGACATGGAAAAAAATCTAAACCGCCCGTTTCTTTTGCAAATGAGTGTAATCATTAATTCTTTAATTTATAGTTATTTTTTTTATCTTTATAATAATGTCCTTCAGACCGTATTTCGGTCACGGTTGCCCGTCTCAACGAAGACAACCTTTTGCCCAGGGCTGGGTTATAGTGCCAGAGTGTATGCCGCAAGCATAGGTGCACTCTCCATTTCCTCACTCTCATAGCCCGATGGGATGGAAATCCGACACGACCGGAGACAGATCAGGTGCAGGACTTACGGCTTCACGTGCTTTCCGAGGGACAGGGGTAAAACACCGCTAACTTCTTGATTCCGGGCTTCTACTGAGAATTTCTTGACAGAAAAACCCATTAACTGATTTTGGCCCGACCCGGGAATATGATCAGCAACCGTGTTTATGACCACAGACGAGGCAGTCAAAATTCAATCTTCTTTATATGCCCGTAACAGTTCACTGCTAGAAATACTACCACTAAAATAATAATAAAAGAGGGTCCACTTTTAGTGTGTGTGTGTGACTTTGCCATAAACGCCACAGTAACATTTGTCTCTCAACTTTGACGCTACGTCCCGCCGCCGGTGGTTAATCCACATTACATATATACATATATAATATATATATAATCCTATATATAAGCCATCTTTAGAATGCCCTAAGGACTGTCTGGTTTTTCTCATAGTTGCTTCTTAGATGTCTTCGAGACGATGAGTTGACCCTCTTACGACGCTTAAATCAGTAGATATTATACATTAAATAATCTTACTACTACTACTATGCCAAGTTGTAATCGACATCAGACTCATTACCAAGAAGTGATATCATGTCATGTCGTCGTTCATCATGTTTAAAATTAACTAATATAAGTCTAATGGCGTAGTGTAGTGGCGTAATATAATGCACTATGCCCATATAACCCCGTGGCTGACGTAAGAGGTGTCTGAAAGAAATGAAATAGGAGATGGGCAGAAGCATGTTCCTAATAACAACACGCGTCAAGCGTCGCAACTGTGGAAAATATCTCCTCTATGAAGCAACACACACACATATATACATATATTTCTCGATATATATTTTCGAAAAACATATACCAGCAATAAAACAGCGTATAGCACAACATTTTCATTGTAGCGAAGTGACAATTCGACTATACCGTAATACGTCCCGGGCACAATCACATATTAGTGTAACGTGATAGACGGATACATGATAACGTCACAATAAATTAAGTATACAAACAAACATCAACACTGCTTATCTCGATGTGACACAGGGCAGCCTCCCGCAATACGACCTACATTGCTTGTATAAAAAGTAATTACCACAGAGGACGGAACCACGACTCTGATCGTCATGAACTGAGACTCGTAAATGACTGACTATACCAAGCTCTGCGTTGCACTTTGTACTGGGGTTTTATGACTACCCTTACTTCTGTTCATCTCTTTTTATTTGCTACCCTCTGTCTCTGACATATTTATTATAATAGTCCTTTTATAATTAATTAGGGTGGACCCAAAGGAGGCGGTAATGAGGATCTGGACGTTCGCCTATTGATACACCAGAGCCGAGCGGGTTGCGTCATCGGCAAAGCTGGAGCGAAGATCAAGGAACTGCGCGAGGTAAGTTAATCCTTTATTTTAAACTTATTATTTTGTAAAAAAAGCAATATATTATATGTATAATTAAATTGTGTTTATTCCCTGAACTGAACTTATTTCCTAACGTTCGTTCCCTGAAATCGGTAACTGATAGGTACGAATATTGATTGCTTTTTTATTACATTTACTCAAAGATTTTCTTTAATTTACGCGAATATTACTTGAACTAATGCTACAACCAATTTTGCGGTACGAAGGTAATTTTACGCCATAAAATCCGTAAAATTAGTTTTATTAAACGAAAAATTTGCTTAGCATTTTAGTACTACATGGACTTCGTACGATCTTACTCTTTATTCGATCTATTACTGTTATGTAGAAACTCTCCGATTGTCCTGGGTGCGTTGGTTGTAAATATAATTGCTAAGTACGTTATTCTGGAGATACATTTTCCGTTTACCCCGCACGCAAGAGGACACACGCACACATTCACATTCCGTGGTAACCGCGACAATGTGTAGCGAATACGTGATACATCACTAGTCGTAACATAAACACACTGTTCGTGTTCAGATGTAAAATTTCCTAATTAATAAAAAAAGTACCATTTAAATTAGTTCATAATTGAGAAAGAGTTCGTGTAACATAACATACAAAAAGCTTATAGTCAAATTAAGAACCTCTTCCTTGCTATTTAATAAAAAAAGAATCATTTAAATCTTTTCATAATTGAGAACGAGTTCGTGTAACATACATATAAAAAACTTTGTCAAATTGAGAACCTCTTTTTTGAAGTCTGGTAAAATTCAACAATGAAATGATATAAATCTGTTAAGATACGCCCTATGCAACAATGTGACATTTGTTGTATTTTTAATTGTAATTTGCTTTTGCTATCGGGTAAAGTTCACTCATATTTATGTACGTTTCCTCACGGCGGTTCTTTACCAACAAAAACACAAATTAACAGTTATTCAACTCATAATTTAAGTGGATGCATGGAATCTTTCTGTGTGGTGGTGGTATAAGGGATCAGCAAGTTTCGACGTACCAAAAAAACTTACGGCTATATACGTATAATCATCTCAGTTACGCCAGGCGTAAAATATCCTAGATATATCCTAAATATAAAGTCTGTTATTGCGGTCGTCAATTCATCTGTCCAGCATGACGATATAGGCAAATCCTCTCTGCAATGGGAGAGGCCCTTGTCTGGCAGTGGACTTTAAAGTTCGATAATAACGATGATGATAATATAATAGATTACATTATCATCATCTTATTATAAATATAATAAGATGATGATGCTGTAATCTAGGATATTTCCTTACTAAAAATATAAGGCTGCTACCTCAGCTCGTTCAATATTCTCAGTACCTACAGAACTACATGTTATATGCAAATCTTGTCTTAATTTAAGATATTGAAGTGCGTATACAAACGCCTATTTATCTATTTGCTTTGAATTTTAATAGGTGTTTTAAGGTCTCTTTTTTCTATCTGTAAGACATTCCATCTTAATTTTCGTGGGTGATGGCGCATGCGTAGCCTTCTCTTCTTTGCTTAAGGTTGGCTGCAAGTGTTTATAGGCTACATTATACTGGAACTATTATTAGCTCGATTGTCATTCTAAAATTATAAACTGATAAAAATGTATTTGCTATTTTAGACATAAAAAACGTCGTTGGTTCAAACAGAAATTTTAATTCTCTGTTTCGCTCAGCCGCGCTAGCCTTATATCAACCGTACGTAACACAGGTAACGAAAGGTGGTAAGCAGATGGTGGGTGCCTTGAATGCGGCCGGCCTAATCATCCGAGCGATGCACTGTTACACGATGTTTTTTGTATACGTGCGCTCGCGGCCACGTGTTGCAGCGCCGGGATGAGGGGCAGATGTGAAAGCAGCTGCCTCCATCCACGTCTTATCTTCATCGGCGGATGTTGCATAGGACTCACTCATTTAACATTTAACTCATTATAAACACAGATCTTATATTAAAAACAATATAGTGTGATATTTACGGTGCCCCTTTCGTTCACGACACGTAATGTGATAAAGTATCGTAGTTAACCCTTATTAGTGTAACTATCGATCTGGTTTTTCCGTCTGATATTGCTATTCGTTCGGTCGTCACCAAAGCTCACGTTTGGGACAATTTTATATCGTGTTGGTTTTGTGCCAAGTAATGGATTTATTACATCCAAAACGAAATAGCGTTGAATTTGATTATATATTATTTCGAAAATTTTGTATTATTTTTTGTATGTTAAAACTACCTAGCATATCGATATAGTTATACTAACTTCTATCGGAGACTAAGATGTTTTAAGCTTTTACCCATAGTCGTCTTTTACGAAACCTGACGGGACGAGGTGCTGAACTCCTCACGCCATTATGATATAATTAACACTGTCAGAATATTATTCAAGCTTGTATAAATTTTTAAAACTTCTGCAAGTAGCATAAAATTTATTAGCGAATCCGGGGTTTAATTTATAAAAAGTTTTAAATTACTGGTAATTTGTCATCCCGCTGACTCACTAGGACAAACAGCATTAAGCTTTCGCCTAACTATGGAGTGGAAGCTCGTTGTGGATCAATTACCGCGCACCAAACTCCGCCATGAAAGTTTTAAAACGTCTGGCCACGAAGCGGCTAATTCGCAATCTCGCCGATCCGTATAGCATTTTAAAACTTTACACTCCGAGCCGCTATTTGTACGGTTTTCGTTGATATTCTAAACGTATTTCCATTATAAAACGTTCGACATTACTTGACGCTAGAAGTATGGGTTCAATCTGTAATAACGACTTTATTTAGGGCTTGTTACAGACAATTATATCATTTGAAATGATACAAATCAACATAAGTGAATGAATACTTACCGCACTATATAAGGTATACAGCGTAGGTTACAAGTTGCAAAAATAAAAGACAATGAGCATAATAATTTATTTGCAGAAATTGTATAATTACATTAAAAGGTGTATAATGTGTATGAACAAAATACGTATAAACAAAAGTCAAGCGCTAACACATTCAGGGAATGCAAATATTTCATCATCATGATTATCATTACAACCATTACAAATTAACTGCTGAACATAGGCCTCTTCCTAACTATGCCAAAGCACGGTCCTGAGCTCTTTTATTTAAATTGTAGAAATATAAATAATATAAAAATAAAACAGAAAATAAAAAATAAAAAAGTTAAAACTTTAATTAAATTGAATTTGTAGTTCAGTTTGGCGTTTGAACTTCATATTTGGAACTGAGACGTTCAAGCAAAATGTGGACAAGCGTTTAATTGATAATTCTCAGTTGTTAGATAGCGTACTTGTCCATCATCGTTTGCAATTTTTAACAACTTTAATAATACCAGCACAGGTTCGCCTTACAGCCTCTTTTAGCTCAATTTGTGTTCGGTCATGGTTTTGCCTTCTCTGGCTCCAACTCTTACCGATGAATCAACATCATTTTGCTACTTACTTTAAATGCTGCTACTAATTTTGATGTGGTTTGAGATGAGAATCCATGATGATAAAGCGAATATTTTGCACAGAGAAAAAATGCCATTTGTACTAATTCATTGCATAGATATAATAACTAACGTGATGGACTTGAGAATCCATTGCCTTATTACGTCACGAGGGTGTCGGGGAAGCTACTTTGGACAATACCAGGCAGATCATGTCCTCCATTAAATTGCGGCATAATGTGGCCTTATCTAAAAATTACCATGATCAGTTCCATATGTTTCGCGTAGTTAACAACTTCCTATATTATGTTTTAAATTGTCGCCTTGGTCGAAGCCGACTAGGGTTACATAATCAGCACTGCGTAGAGCTTCTGTAAAGAAAATTGTCAGTGTCAAGACAATACCGTCTTTATCCTGCATTTTTATTGAAAAATATCATTTTTTTTGTGTATCGCTCAATGTGCTTCTCTTTGTTATCGATCAACTGCTCTATAGCTTCATCCCTTTGTTCGATTTTATGGTTTCGTCAATTCATCGCGAACAATATCACTGAACTTACCTGCGTGATACACATAAAAAATATGCTTCGCATATTTAAATCGAGACCTTGCTTCATATGTTACTTTATTCGACAATGTTATCGGGATATATTTTATGATTACTTTGTGTAACTGTGCATGTTGCGAGTAGCACCGGGTTGTTCGTAGCCACTTAAACACGTACCTTTTTGTGCGGGAGTGCTGCACTTCGCCTCACTTCGTATCAACCACTAGTTTTCATCCTGAATCTAGTTCGGCTGATTATCTAAACAGTACACTGAGTGACAACATCTGTCTGACCTTTTCTCATCGTTATACGACTACCAACCGATTCTGTCATAGATTTTAAACTCGCCAAAATGCCTTTGATCAAATTAAAATCTATGGCAGAAAGATGTTACCTTAAAACTTAATACATAAATCAATCTTTGTTTCCTCCTCATATTTTAAACGATTCTAGATTGGTATAAATCGTTAAAAAAAGCAAATGGCCACTTGGAAGACACACTGTCTTGCTCGCACGAGGCTGGCGGGCGACATCGGGTCGGCACTCGGGGCACTCTGCTTACGTGTGAACGTGCAACGCTAGAGCGCGGCGCGTGCGCGCCAGCTGCGGCGACGGCAGGTGCTCGCGCAGCCGCCGGAAGGCCGCATAAAAACCGCGCACCTGGGTCCTACCTACTTGCACAATGCCCCGTCATAAGGGCTCCTCTCTCTATACACGTTAAATAGAAATTTCGAACATATGCCTCACGGTCCCGGCCGCCGCGCTCTGAATTAAAATTTACCTATGGGGCCTGCAGGTAACATTCGGTTCCGACCTCGCTCTTGCTCCGGTTTTTTACAGTTTGAGTTCTTCCACCTTTGTTAGGAATTATAAAGATTTTTTGACAAAGATGAATTTGGATAGAATTAAAATTAGAATGGTTTAATTTTGTTTAAAATATTATTTTATTTTTCAAGAAGCATTAACAGCATTTAAAATGTAATGTATAAACTATAAGACTTTAGTTCCATAAAGAAATGTTTATGGATTTCATATTGCATCACATGAAACTTAGATGCTGCGAGAAGTCTGCAGTCGTTGACCATCTTCAGAACGATCTTGCCATTTTATGTGATTCGATAGATAACAAATGTCGCAAAATAACAAGTCAACAAAGTCGTATAAATTTAAGTAATCATACACCAGTTGTCAAGCAGCTAGTTAGGTTCCGCTAGTAGTTTTAAGATTTGGATTGGACGTTCAAATCAGGGAGTCTCGCAGATTGGTAAACTGTGGTTTGTGTTTAGGTGTTTATTAACTGAAAGGAAGGCAACACGTGTTAGTGGGGTTTCATCCGTCGGAAGCGCGGCGCCGAGCTCGAGTTACTACGAAGCACGTGGCGAGGGGAGAAGTTTTTTGTAGACTTTCTTCCACATCCTCTATGTATAGGACAAAAACTACGGATATTGATGAAATTTTGATCTACTCAAACAAATGATTTCATTTAGAGCCGATTTCCGCTGCACTATCATGCTCAGTGCGTTACAAATTGCTTAATAAGACTCAAGTAAATTCAAAATAATAAAATTCTTAACTATTTGGAACAGTTTTCAAAATATTAAGTAAATCAACCAGGCACTGAAATATTTACGTTATGTGTAGGTTCTATCATTGAAAGTCATGTGTAGAATTAAATATTTAAAATAATTCTTCGATGACAGTATATTATATTATAAAGTTGTACCCCTGTAAGCTCGTGTTTCATGCCGGCCGAATGCATGTCGCCTGTGCATAATTACCAAAGGGGACAGAGGACCCGTCGCAGTGACACCGGCAATTATGGCGGCACGCGAGCCCGCTTCCGCTTCCGATCGAAGCGCGCCCGCCGCGGTATGGCTTCGTACCATCACATATTTACTGCCATTACTGTATTGACTTGTACGCAGTCTTGCGACCATCGTTCAATATTTTCGTTCATATACCGCTCATAAGAAGATTTATGTAACATTTTAAAACAGCTATTAAATCAAAAGTTTCTACGGTTTACATGTCCCTTATAGTTAATAAAAAAAACTATTGATGCATTTTTCTCTTGCTAATAATTATTTACAACTATTTTAACATTTTCAGTGGTTTGTAAATTCAGAAAAAGAAACTTAGTATATACGAATGTTTGATGAGGTCCATGTAGTTTGCACGAAAATTCTAGTTTTTATTGAAGCTGTAAAGCACGTTTACCCATAGTTTGATTAATCAAAATATTTGCTTAAACTATTAACACATTGTTGTCATTTTATGTGCAGTTTGTTGATGCCCTTGCCATAGAAGCTTGCTGCACGAGAATTTTTTTCAAAATTAAAATGTTTGCCTATCAAAAAGTTATTTAAACTTTGAAAAAGTAGAATACTATTATAGACGCGGGCTTCTCGCTACTATAATAGTTCGTGAGATATGTCAAGCCTCTTTAATTTACGATATTGTTTTGACACATCAAACGCCGACGCTAGCTCAGCCGTAGCTTGTGACAGATCCGCTTTCATTATCGCCTTCAATTCGTTTTCGTCATTATCAAACTTCATATCCTTATGCGCTCAAAATTTTCCGAACAAAAGCGATTGGCATCAATAATGCACAATATTATGTTCGTTAGTAATACTAGATCCGTATACTTCATTGATAACGCGTGCCGTTTGAGCCGCATTGCTTCCAGAAATCCAAGAATTTTCTTAAAGTCCATGGTATAATAAATACAGCGATATTGCAGAAGAAACAAAACCTATAGAAACATATGAAGAACTAATTTTGAAAAAAGAACATAAACATGCCTTAAATATAAAATTGTTCAATAATATACAACAATTTCGACTTCAACATCAATTCGTAGGTAAATCCATATTTTATGTGGTTGTATGTGGTATCCACAATCCAATCATCAATTTTGCTTTTGTGTGTAGATTTATGTGAAATCAGATTTTTGACTCTTGTTAGATCCATTTACTTGTTGCCTTTGTTTGGAATGCATTGAGTAATTTATCTTGAACGCCGCATAGGGGCGATCTTTCATGCATTCCGGACGTTTTGCCTATGTGAAAACCGCTGCGTTCAAGTGTCGGTCTTCGCGATGTGGGCGTGTAAAGCCTTACAACTTACAAGTTTGGAGAGGTGGGGGTTTTCACAGGTGTTCTATTATGCTTTTGCTGTCGCCCGTTCAGGCTCCAGTTCACTTACTTACTTACTTAGTCTCTGGACTCCCTTGGGATCGGACGTCTCTGTTTCATGGATTTTACTTTTCGATAAATACATCGCGGGATAATACGTGCTATAATTATATTTATATCAAATTATAACGCAATGATTTTTGAAAGGTGGCTAGTTCTAAATACTTACGTATTGCAGATTATTTTACATGTGTGAGTTTATATAAAATACAATTTAATAGTTTCTTAATATAACAACACATATGTTTTAAGTGTATACTTAGTTTTTGTGTGTGCGTGTGTGTGTTAAGTTGGGTACTTCAATCTTGTAGTTCTGAAAAGTGCTACATTGATTTTAATATTGCGAACGATATTCACGTTTTTGGATTTTGTTAAAGTCTACAGAATGACTTAAACTCTTATAAAAAGAAATTAATTTACTAGTGTTTCGGTGGCGTTAGCGACCTGTGCTGTGTCCTGTAGTATTGTTCAGGTGTAGTTTGTGTGAACTCTGTGTGCCGGCGGCTCCGGCCACGTGCGTTGGTCGATGGGTCGACGCTTGCGCTCTTCTTATCTCTAGACATCATAACATTATTTCGCCCTTTACCTTCAAATTAATTATTTACTACTTGAACAATTATGTAACTTCTTATACAAGCCATCAGTATTATCCTTCAGATTCTACCCATCTCGTTGCCTTCGTTGTTACATTACATTATTTCTCACGTTAAGAGGACACGTAGACTGAGTCGTTGACCTCCGTGCCCTAATTTCGTTGACTTTATCCAATATCAGTAATTGATTGTCGTCGATTTCGAAGTAAGCCTTAAATGCGTTTGACACGACAGGCTTCTAAATAAATAATTGAATCAGTTTTATGAATATTACTGTTTAATTAGAATGGTTTTGGATTGTTGATTACTATTACTTATTTACATTATTTTGATTTATAAAATGTACATTGACTCGCGTTATTTTTTTATATTTTATAACATAAGTAATATTATCATTTGATTTTTCTATAAAATAAACTGTGCTTCCATTATTCTATTTATCTAGCACACATCAAATTTTAAGGTTTTTAAAAGCCAAAATAATTTTTAATCATAACCTTTTATTAAATAAAGTTTAGTCTTACTACATCAAGTAATGCGTGTAATTTCATAATTCGTAATTTATGTTCATAACCGATCCACATTTCATTTTAAATTTTAAAACATTAAAGTATTTACTTAGCCATAATTTCAAGTTTAAAGTTACACACTTCAGGTACATAATAATATATGATGTGACATTACAGAAAACTGGCGCCCGGCTGAAGATATTCTCGAGCACGGCGCCGCAGAGCACCGAGCGCGTGGTGCAGCTGATGGGCAACAAGGAGGCCGTCGCGGCCGGCGTTCGCGAAGTGCTCGAGCTCATCCGCCAGGTGCGATTCTGCCTTTTTAAACTGGGATTTAAAATTAAATTAGATAAATTGTTTTAATTTGAACAATTTCGAATTACAGTGTTACATGGCAATAATCCTTTCGATTTAACTCTGATTAAATAAGTTACGATGATTGCCCAAATTTTAGGAATTAAACGCTTGAGGCAACAGTATGTTCAATATTTTACGGCCATATTCATAAAAAACGATGTCAAGTTAAAATATGCTTAAAGTTGCCCTTTCCCTCTACTAAATGACAATAGAAAGAGACAGGTATTGAGATAATTAATATTTAAGTAGGCGATATTATTAAGAAAGGCCGTCATTGTCTTGTTTTAACAACTTTTTTTAGTTAGCGTATTCTCTAAACGATTTTATATCCATTTTATTTTTATGCCTTAGGAACAAGGCCAGCATTGCGATTTTGTAATTTTGGTAGGAATCACTTTACAACTGCGTTATGTTTTTCATTATGATAGCAAAATAAAATATTAAAGTGTGCAGGTCACACGCGGTAGAAGTGAAACCTTCAAATGAAATGAAATGTAAAATAAAAATATTTCACCGCAAATTATTTATTTAATATGATAATCTTCAACCACAATTGCGACATAGAATATAAGATAAAAGATTAATTTTATAGCAAATAAATGTGTTACAATCCTTATTTTTAGACATGATAGACTAAATTTTAGTGTAAAAAATCAAAATAATATTTTCTTTCGAGTAAAATTACTTTGTAATAGCGCCATCTACTTCATTCTATCGGTAAAGTCATTTTATCGAACAAAAATTGATTGACTCTCAAGGTGGTATGTAAAATAGACTTAGATGACCTAAACACGACTTATTTTATTATAAATTATATTTAATATTCTCTTTCATTATCTCGCAAGCTAAGTCCTATAGATGTATATGATTGTCCCTTTTTAGTGTCGCTTTTTCGTTTCATTGAGTTTCAAATCACAACGATGCTAAAGAAGTTTTCACTTCAAAAAGACATTAAATAGATACTGATACATTTACACAATACAACGAAACTAAACATTAAATGACCCACCAGAGTTACCTAATCGCACTGCTGGCTGCCAAGGTCACATAAATCTGATTTTTTTTTTTAAGAAACATGTCTTAAATGGATTTTAGTTTAGCAGAGTATTCTTAAATTGTCTACTATAAGAGATAGAAACTTAAGATGAAAGAGGAAAAGTTTTTTGAACAAGATACACTGGGTTAAAAATAGAAAAAAGATATTGATTGGAAGTTTTATACGACGATGGAATAAAATAGTTATAAAAAAAGACAGTACCATTCAAATTTAGATTTCACATGTGTGTAATGGGAAGCCATTTGCTTAAAGTTGGCATGCTCAATTTTCCAACAGTGGTGTTGGAAAGTTAGGGTTGGATTTAGAATCGTTTGGCAGGAATTTTGAGGAGCAAAGTGTTGTATTTGGTAGAGGTTTGGGCCCCGATTGTAACAATACCACTCGCATTAAAAGGTAATACACTGTTTTCGAGAAAATAAAAAAGCTATTATAACCTAAAAATGGGTAAAACATGGAAAAACGAATGCAATATTACTGTGAAAGCTGGATAGCATACATAATTTTGTGTAAGTGCGACAAGGACGTAAGACCATGTCAAAGACTAGTGTCACATTATTATTATACTTCTATGGTATTTTTATTCTTCTGTGGTCTATACTCTTATTATAAATAATTATGTGTACAAACAATAAAGAAATGATTATTACTTTACACCCAGAAATCCCTTCAGTTGAGTTAGGTTAGAAGGCTGTGCTGTGCTTCGCTCCTGCCACAGCCTTCGTAGTTAATTTTTTTTACCGTCCAGAAATACTTGAGCACCCAGAAATCCTTACAGTTGTGATAGGAGACACACCCGCTCCCCCTCCCCGTCCCCCCTCCTGCCGGAGAGAGATAAATGTTATCATTTTGAGGTTAGGTCTATGGGATTTTCTTTTAACATTTTCTTAAGAACGGAGTATTACCTTTTCATGGGAGTGATGTCGAGGTGTAGGGGACACTCCCCTCTCCCATCTCCCCCCCAATCTCCCTCCACCCTCCTGCCAAACGATTCTAAATTTTTACCGAAAGTTAAGTCGTGGTAGCTCAAAAATTAAGCTATCGTCTTAAAATTATGTTAAAGGAAAACATTGTGGCTTATACTATTGAGAAAATAAAAAATAAAAACATTATCGAGGACATGTGAAGTCCATCAACTTGTGACTGAATGGCAGCTCAACTTTTACTATACAAAAAAAATACTGTACAAGAAAGTCTACCGCCTTTTTTTGTTTGTTATAGTCCAATTAGAAAATTTGCTGACTTAGGTGGACTAACTACTGACTACAGCGAAAAAACTATAAAAACCATAACAAAGCTAGGCCGGAAATAAGGACAAATGTGGCCAACTGTGTTTGTAGCACGACTAGACAACAAACTCGTAACATTATTAGTTACTGCTTATCCATTATTTTTCTTAAGTATTAGTAACTTTAGTCAGTGCAGTATTATTGTGACTTGAAGGAAACTAAACTAACAAATCATTCAAGTTATTTATACTTTATTATGGACATAAATATTGCCTGCGCCCAGCAGTGGGACGTATATAGGCTGTAACTTTTTTTAACTTTAGTTAATAAACGTATTTCTTATCTTTTTTTATCGGCCCGCAAAAGCCCCACTGTTATATCGCCATCTATCGGGAGTCACAATATCTTTCTAGCATATCTCTTTGTCAACTCTTACGACACCCACGGGACGAAATGGGGTGCTAGATTTTCTTAAGCCACCACTACGCAGCAAAGAATGCTTGACTTGTATTAATACTTGACTGTGGATAGTTTCCACTTCACAAATTATATGAGTCTGTAGATGTTATGTTTATGTGGAAAGGCAGGAGACGTGAGAAAATGAAACATGGTGGTGTGGTATATATTTTTTTAATTCTCTCGGTATCCACAATGGAAGAATGGAAACCCACAATGCGTTTTATTGCCTTTTTTAAATTACTTAAAATCTACATTACACTCCAAAATTTATGTAAATATTTTGAGCAATACCATCTACATTCTGTGATGTTTGTTCTGTTAGTATTTTGGTTTTTACAGTTTCATCTGACTTAGGGCTCGCGGGCTTCAAACTTTGGTAGCATCACTTCCAGGTCACCTATTTTAATAATAATAATAATAATATACATAAGCCTTTTGGCAAGTCTGATCTTCCCACCCCTAGACCAAAGACTTGAAGCTTCCTTGCAGTTACTTTAGCTTTTCTACCCGATGAACCGCTCAAACTTGATGTTTTTATGGGTAAATATCAAAAGTTTTTTTTCTTTGGTTATTGCTCGTACTGTTGTATTTTTGCCAGTGTCAAGTAATAAGAAACTCCTTTATAATTTGTTTCGATTTTTTTACAATAAATTGATGCGTCACAATGTGAAGTTTTTGGAAAATTTTAACGGATGTCTGAGCCAGCAGATAGTCGATGTCGATAGTATCTCAAAGCGCCAAAGCAGACAACATAAATGGAGTTTTACATCACCATCAGTACACGAAATCACACCACTATTATGTATCAAAATCCATTTTAAATGATAATACAGGAGCAGCAATCCGTCGGTAGTCAAGTTCTTGCCAAAACTCTCATCTCAAAAGTTGCTTTTGCTAGCTGGTGCATTTTAAAAAGTCTTATAACCAGCAATGAACATAAGACCGTCATTATGATATGATGTGTTACCCTGACGTTGATGTGGTAGTGTTTGGTCCGCAGGTGCCCATAAAAGGCGCGGTGCAGAACTACGACCCGCACAACTACGACGACTACTACGCGGACGAGTACGGCGGGTTCGGCGGGGGGCAGGGCGGCGCGCGCGGGGGCGCGGGCGGCGGCGGGCGCGGCCCCGCGCGGCGCGCGCCCCCGGCCGGCCGCGCGCCGCGCCCCGCCGCCGCGCGCCCCCCCGCGCGCGCCGCCCGGCCCCCGAGGTGCGTTCAACGATTACGCCGGCCCCCCGCCGCGCGCCGGCTACGGCGGCCCCCCGCGCGCCGGCTTCGGCCCCCGCGGCAACGCCGCCTTCGACGACGCGCACGACACGAGCACGCAAGTCACCATACCCAAAGACGTGAGTGTGCCAAGCCGACATGCGCACAGTACAGTACACTGTACTCGCGCCGATCCTTAGCCCGCGGACCGCGCTCCGCACCGCCGTTCCGACGAGGACTCTGGAGTCGTGAGCGTCACAGTTATGACGGTGTGTTCTCTGTGCCCTGAACGTTAAAATACTAGCCGGTTGCCCGCAGACCTTCTCCAGTCTCTTATAAAGGACTTGGTTACGTAAAAAATGTTCAACCACACTCACTCGAGTATAATGTTCGTATAGTTTCGTATATGTAATTCAATGCAAAAGTTAAAACTTTAATACTTTTGTGGGTTGTGTGTCGCCGACCCTTTTAGTGTAACCAAATCATGTTATTTTTGTGTAACAATTAATTATTAAATATCTTACACTATATAAAGTAAAAACTTTGTCGTTATTTACATGGACACGCAGTACAAAAATAAACATGTATATACTTATCTGTAACTAAACCTACTAGTGTGAATAAATAAACTCTCAAAATCCCCAAAACTACATGATGATTCCTATAACACGTCTAGTGAAACATAACAAGAAATACGTTTTCGTTGTGGACAGCTGGCCGGCGCGATTATCGGGAAGGCCGGATCCCGTATCAGAAAGATCCGCGCGGAGAGCGGCGCCGGTATTGAGATCGCCGAGCCGCTGCCGGGCTCCAGCGACCGCATCATCACCATCACCGGCTCCCCGCAGTGCATACAGATGGCGCAGTACCTACTGCAACAGAGGTAATCACGCTTTTATTTGTACTGAAACACATTATCATCACCCTCTTCATAAACACACATGTATTTTTATTTATTATGATGTTCCATAACCAAAACTACCAAATATCCAAAAATAGGATAGGACCGCGCTTGCTGATTACTTCACTCTATCACTGTCATTTTTGTATTGCCAACAAAAATGTAAATCGAAAAAAATTTTTTGCACACGCTATACAATGCACTTACGCATTATAATAAAGCTAAATATCAGTTTTACATTCCTATTGTTACTGGATATTTTCATGTAATTTAAATAACAGTTCTACTAAAATCAATTAGATGAGACATGAGAGATGAGATATAGTGACTATTAATTATCTATGTATATATATTTTACTTTGTTATAAAATTACATATTTATTTAAGCAACGCAAATTGTACAAAATATATTTAACTAAAACTGTTACATATGTGAATTTATTTGATATACTGCTCCAAATATATTCATAACAATCCTTATTATTTATGTTCCAATTTGATTAAACAACTGTGAAGTATGTATTTGCATTATAACGCCTTTTCTTATATGAATAAACTTGTGATTAAGTTTTCAATTAGTTTGCACACTGAAACAGCAGTCGCTCAAAAACAAATACACAGATTTATTGCTCGACTAGTTGAGTCACTAATTAGATGAGCATTACTAGTATGGTGTTACAGTAGTGCGTTCAACGAATAAACACATCCACTCTGTTCGGGAAAAAAGCAAATTATGATTACAAAAAATATTCACAAATAATGAACATATTTTAAAACAACTGCCATCCGTTACAATTAATTTTCCCTCTTACTTATTCTTAAAAATGCTTAAGAACCATAAATAGATATAAATGGTAAAAAAAATAAAAAAATAAACTATTCTGCCCCATTATCATAAAGATCAGCAGCAGGATATATTATAGGCTGCTGTTTTATTCATCTCTTCTGTCTGTTTACGTACAAACATGCCTGATCGATGACAAAATAATTTAGTTTTATGTTACAACAACCTTATCTTGCATGATATATATTGCGCATGTGTTAACGTACTTAATAGCCTATTGCCATTGTTATGTAATCCAAACCTCCACTAAATAATTGTCAGAGGCTTATAAATATATGTCAGCATCAGTAATATATCATTCTCAATTGGTTCACATAATTAATACATTAAAGGCCCTTTAGACAGTATGAGTGACGAGTGAAAAACATTTTTCTACTTATATTTTTTTTAAATATTAATTTACATTTACCTATATGTAATATTAATTTTAAAACAATTCGGTCAAACACATGTGTAAAAATAATTTATAATTAGTACTCGCAACTTTTAGTCTCAGACTTTCACAATGATTAATATTTCAATTTCAAGCAACTAAATTCAATTTAAAGCGTCAGTCATACTGTCCTATGGGCAAGTATATTAAACAATTAAAGAATACTCTCAATATTACTAACATGTTACTTTGGCATTAGAATGTTCCAAGAGTTCCCTGACTTGGCTCCAAACCGCACTAAAATTAATAAAATTAATTGATGAGATAGAGCATGGATGAGATGATCAGGTAAAAATGCAGACAATTGTTGGTAGATGTGTAATATAGGGTAGTCTTATATACATAACATGTATTTGATTTAAACCTTGTCGTTTTTAATACGAAATACGTGGCATTTTTACTAACATTATATGTAGAGTAAAATATTGTATTTTGATATTTTTGAACTTAAAGTAGGGGATTTCTTTTGTATTGTGAGAATTTATTTATGTACATAATATTATGTATTGTTGTGTCTAACATTGATGTGGTGAATAACAAGTGATGTTTTAGGTGTGTGACTCCTCGTGACTAACGGGCACCGGCCGCCTATCGCGCGTTGTATGGAAGACTAGTGATTTTGTTGTTTGATTTGTTTAACAAAGAATCACTAATCTCCCTACAAAGCTGCGGTACACACTTCAGACGAAGATTGCTCTAAACGTTCTTCTGTTTCATATTTTCTAAGTTGTGTTGAAATTAACTTTGTGTTGTGCTGTGTGCTATTAATATTGTGATTGTGTCTAATGTTATATTTGTCTTTTTCAGTGTTCACGAGAGCAACCCGAATCTCGGTCGTGGGAACTTCTGATTTCCGTAGCATTAAACATATTCTTCAAAGCTTTACTTTAGTCACCTCAAATAACATACAGTAAAATATGTAAAACATGATACCAATGTGTGCACTACTTTGCCTTTGATGCGGTCGAATTTACAATAAGCAAAGGCAGCAGGAGGCTCATTTTTTGCATTCTTTGTTTACGAACCATAAATTTAACAAAAATTTATAATAATATAAAACTTTTTATTTTCATAGTTAATTCATTAAGAAAGAAATGCATTTATCATGATTATTATAGAATTAATTTCTAAGATTGTGTCAATGGTCAATGATTTGTGTTACATCGATGTATTTTTTAAGTAATAGAAGTAAAATAAATAGTTTATTTTGTGATTATTTGTTTTATTTTTATTTATATATTTTAATGTAGAATATTGAAATGAGACTTTATTTAACTACACATATTCTTTCAATATTTTACATAATATAAGAACTTTGTTAAAAATCTGAATATGAAAGGTATGTGATTTTAAATGGGGAAGAACTGCGCCTTGTGGATTCCACTGTTCAAAGCTTCAATGGGGACCCCATATATCTAAGTAAGCAGACTAAGTTCTCAGACTTATGCTGTAAAAAAGATTAGAAGCCTCAATAGTGTCAAGAACATAGATTTAGAATAAACTGACGTTAAAATAGATTGGCAATGCAAAAAATAGTATAGTATACGCGTATGTTAGAGCGAGAAAGATGAGCGAGACCACACAATTGAGCCAAACAAATCCCACTTGTATTTGCAAAATCTCAAGTTTTAAAGTGAAAATTAGTGTTTAATAGACGTAATTCACTATGAATAAGTGCGTACTACGTAAATATAACTCACCTCTTAAAGAAATCCCTCATTATTAAACATTGGACAAATTGAAAAATTATTACATTTTGTAATATTAATGTTATAAATGCATAGAATTTGAATTTAAAATAATCACGAATACGTGAAATTCTGCTAATTCTAACACAAAGAGTATATGCGCTATAGTAAATGCGCTAGTACTTCTTATTAGTTTGTGATAGTAACTGTACAGGAATAGGGTATTTTGCACCATGTAAAAAAATCAAAAATACATATTTATGATAGGTTTTGTAACAGTTTATTTCGTCGAAAAAAAAATTATGTGGCGCGCGTATTAAATCAAAATGCACCTTACGTCCGCGTGCGAGTGTCTGTATCACGTAGCCCGTTACGCGCCTTTGTTAAGACCGCTTCGACTGTAGGTCTAGGTGTTGTGAGAAAACAAATTGAATCCTTTGATATTAGTTGGTATATAGTGGAATACACCGAGGTGTTATGCAACGTATTAGTATTTCTTTTATTTTATCTTTATTTTGTTAAAAACAAACGTTACCCCCACACTAGGATTTTCTCCTATATCGTGGAGGCAGTTAACAAACATAAATTGCACAAGGACAAACATCTAGACCCGGAACAATTATTTGTAGGCCATACAAATACTTGTTCCGTGCTGGATTCGAACCCGCGGCCCCAGCGTTGCAACTCATTGCTAAGCCACTGCGCCACGGTGCCTTCACTTGTCTGTTTCACATTTTTTGCTATTTACAAACATGCGACACGCGACTTCATTATTATTGAAAGAGTGGCAATGAGAAGTGCTGCTACTTTCAATTAATAACCAGTATATGCTGATCTTGCATTAGTAGGCAGTCATTAGTACTGGGAGGTCTACTTACACTGAATCGTATTTTAAGGTCATTGGCATTATCCGCGAAAAAATCGAAAACTGCGAAGCTGTGGTCGGGTCACTAATCTAATAATAAATCTGTAACTATGGCGTCAGTAACTAAGTACCTAATTATCTAGATCTACCTATAAATAATAATATATTAACTTTCGGTATCCTTAGGAATAGTAAAGAATGAAAAGTCGACATTCCTATTGTTATTTAAGTACCCGTATGCTATGCAGTACCTTTTGGCTTTTTGAGAGGCCATACTTGAATAAAAACTCAAAAATAAATATCAAAAGTGCCTAAATACATTGACAACCTCACGGAATTAGACCCATGTAGGGGGCCGCGCAGCGTAGGTATATTTTCATGCCTAAAGAGCGGAGTGAGACAGGCCTGGTAATATTGAAATAGCATCATGGATAACAGATCCGTAAAAGTAGAAAGTATTTGTACTTGCCAAGGATAAATACATTGATGGTGGCAATAATTTTTGCATGTGATCTTTTTTTATTCTGCCGAATTGAGGAATGTTAAAACATCAATTTAAATACCTATTAACAACTTTAGTTTATAAAATAACACAATACTAGGACAAAGTTTCTCTTGATAATACATAGTTATGTTTATCTATGATTACAATCATTAGTTACATAGCATCATATTAGTCTGTGGTTATATCCAAGTGATTATATTCTCTTTGGTTATATCTAAGATAACTTATCTTTTACAAAATTTGACTTACAATACCTATCAACTCATGATGTTTTGTTTTGTATAAATGATAGTTAAATATAAGTCATACTTACATCCATGGGTATGCAACTTAGAACATTATTTTTAGAACAAAATGATATTTTTTGTGCTTCCATCTATATTCCGGGACACTAGGCTAGATTTAATTTTAATCTCACTAGAGGGCACGCTTATACATTAAGTCTATGCATACGCATAATCCATGCGCACTACGCAGTTAGTGGCGGTTAGTTAGTTACTGGTAGCAACTATTATTTATTTTGTGCTGATAGTTAACCTTAAATTGATATTAATATTTATTGAACATTATTCCGATTTCTCGCACGTTTTATGTTATGTGTTTTCTTTCATAATAATTAATATTTTTGCGGCCCTGATTTGTTTTGTTTATTCGATTTGCGCAAAACTGTGAGTGTAACGAAACCAATGTGTTTTAAATGTGATCAATTTGGTAAGTACTTATAAAGTATTCGCATAATTTTACGGTTTTATTCACTTGAAAACAGCCACAATCTAAAAAATCGAAGGTTCAAGGCATGGGCTGTAATAATTAAAAGTCCACTGCTAGATTGTCTTATAGGTTATAAGTACTATTTGGCATAGCTGCCACGATTAGCAAGCGGGTTGTTGCTCATCTCCTGTTTCAGGTTCTCTCCAGTAATTGTTCCAGTTATTATGACACTAGATAGTACTAAACTTATTGCATGATAATTTATATTATATTCTTTTATATTTTATCTTCCCATCAGCCCACATCTCTGTAACCTATTCTTGGTCTTTTAATCTTTTTTTAATCTTTTATAAAACGTTACCCCACACTAGGATTTTCCTGTATCGTGGAGGCACTTTACAAACACAAATTGCACAAGGACAAACATCCAGACCCGGAACAATTATTTGTAGGCCATACAAATACTTGTTCCGTGCGGGATTCGAACCCGCGGCCCTCAGCGCAGCAACTCATTGCTAAGCCACGGAGCCACGGAGCCGTCGGTCTGTATATATACTTCTGGCGCAAGATGGTTTTAATATAATCTATCAGGAAAGATATTCTTTCTGGCATTTACCATAGTAGTCTGAATTCTGGACTAAGTTTATCTTCTATTTTATTAAAAAAAAACAGCATCACATTTGTTACAACTTTGATAATTAACAAATGTGATAGGCTAAATATAATAACTTTTTATTTTGAGTTTATTTAAAAAAAAATGTTACCCCCACACTAGGATTTTCTCCTGTATCGTGGAGGCAGTTTACAAACATAAATTGCACAAGGACAAACATCCAGACCCAGAACAATTATTTGCAGGCTATACAAATACTTGTTGTCTGTGGGATTGAATTACGCCCCAGCGCAGCAACTCATTGCTAAGCCACTGCGCCACAGAGCCGTCATACAATACAATAACACAATACAATACAATAATTAATCTTTCAATAATGCAAAGTACAAATTCAACTGAATAGTGATATGGACCAGCATTATCAATTCTAAGGTATGGGTTCTACCTCATGAAATCTGTTCCAGTGTGGCACGGGACAAATTTTTATAATATTATGCATGTTAGTTGGTGTATCCTTAGAATAGAATAGAATATTTTGTTTAATACAAATTATTACGTAATACTTATTAAATTTAAGAAATAATATACAATTATTTATATAAATTATAATAAAAACATCATAGTAGGGATCACCTCATTTCCAGAGATTTTTTAAATAGAATAAGGGTGACATGCGAGCACACAGCCTACCTAATGGTAAGTGAATACTGTAGCCCATAGGCATCTACATCTATCCTCAATTAAAATCTAAATGCAGATGCATTGTCTCCCCTGAGGACTAAGATGGAATACCTTGTATCCAGTAAAAGAGCATTTGTCTTCTACACTTACTGTATAAAATACAGCAGCATTAAGCTTCTCACTTATCTAAGTGAGTGAGGCCCTCGGTCGAGCCGACCCATGACATTCCAATACAATCTGGTCTATGCTGTCATCATTTCATCTGGTCTCTTTATGCATACCTGATTGTCATATTTTTTTCAGGTACAATTATTAAAAGATGAATGTAAAAAAAGAAAAATGTAAAAATAAACAAAATAATGATTTTAAAAATTCCTAAAATGAAGGTGAAACATGCAGCTCAAGTTTTAGTCAACGAGTATAAGGAGCTCTACAATTTGTGCAAGTAGGTATATATATATACTTTGTTAAACAATATTCAGATGTTTGAATTAAACGAAATAGAAATTCCGAAAGAAGAGGAAAGAGATAGAGAGATAAGTATAGATGAATTAATGGAAGCAGGTAAGGCAGCCGGATATGATAGAGTATCACTCGAAATGCCAAAGGCTGGAGAGGGAGTGGTGGCAGACCTGCTGTACACCTTGTTTAATTTGTGTTGGGAACTTAAGCAGGAACTGGGAGACTGGTGCAAAGCCATGATAATCCCAATATATAAGGGAAAAGGATCGCAGCAGGACTGTAAAAACTGCCATGGTATCAGCCTTCTTAGCATTGTGGGAAAACTGTATGCTAAGGTACTAATTGAAAGAGTTATGAAAGATACTGATGGAAAAGGTATTTGGGCGTTTGTGGACTTGGAAAGGTTCATGACAGAGTGGACAGGGATGTGTTATGGCAAACACTGAACTCATTTGGGTTGAGCACTGGGTTAATACAGGCATTGAAGGTATATTCTCTATATATATCTGTATAGGGATTCCAGTGCTTGTATCAGGATCAACGGGCCTACTGACTGGTTTGGCATCCATAAAGGTGTCGGACGTGGCTGTGTGGCTTCCCGTGGCTGTTCAACCTATTTATGGACAGTTGTTTGGAAAAATTGAAAGTTGAAAATGTGGGTTAAGAATGGGTGAGTTAACCGTCAAATGCCTTTTGTACGCCGATGATCAAGTCATACTTGCGTCGTCGGCGGCCGAGTTGCAATGATGGTTACATTAATGAACAGGTCATTAAAAGAAAGGGAATGAAAGTTAATGCAAGTAAGACGAAAGTTACTGTTTTGAAGGAGAAGAAAGTAATACGATATGTGAAATAAGAATAGAAGGGAATTGGTCGAGCAAGTAGATGAGTTTGTGTATTTGGGATGTGGATTTAGGGATGATAGATATGAATAAGGATATAGAACGACGAGTGAACGCAGGAAATAGAGTAAATGGGGCTCTACGCTCTATTGTGGAAAGTCAGAATGTGTCCAAAAAAGCATGTATGGCAATTCACAATGCTGTGTTAGTCCCTACTTTAATGTATGGTACTGAAAGTTGGGTGTGGCAGAAGAAGCACGAGAGTAGAATAAATGCTGAATTTGAATGACACAGAGAGAAATGTGTAATAAGAGAAGAGTGTGGTTTGCAAGATGATGTTGTGATCAAAATTATATGAAGTTGACGCCTCCTCTGTGTTTGTATATTATGTAGTCATGAATTGACGGACCGAATCACACGAATTGTAACCTTTCGGGGGGAAAAAATAAGATTTTTACTGGTATCCCAACCTATATCAGCTCCCACTGGCAACACTAACTAATGTCATTGTGAATTTATATTATTGTTTGTTTATTTTATACTATTTCAAATGCGAACGCTAATATTAATCTTACATAATAATGTTCTATTACAAAAAATGGCAAAAGTTTTTGAATGTATTAGTTTGTTGACTTTCTAAAATGTTCAATTCTTTTAGGACGAGAAGAGAATGAATGCTTTGCATTTGAATTGCAGGAATATTATACGCTATTTTGCAAATTAACAACTAATTTACTGAATTTCATACAGTTTTAGTGACATACATGTGATATTGTGAGGTAACTGTTAATATATGTACTCATATTTTTTTCTATAGAATGGTATAACTAGCAAAGATTGTTTTGTTTTGGTGAAATTCCGCTGTAAACCAAATTGTATTTCAGCTTTGATTGTATTCTAGTAGATTTTTTCATCCTATAAACACCAGAAAAGAACCCAAATCATAATAGGAAGAACAATAAGTAAATTTCTTACTTTTATGGTAGCACCCACCCCAATTTTTAGACAATAGACATACTAATTGTAGATAGTGATAAGGGCTAATTGACTATTTTCATGCTTTACATACATAAATACCTTCCTCACAGTACTGCCGCAGCAAGGTAAGTTTGATGTAACCTATGGACAGTACTCAAATGAGATGTTAAATAACAGTTGTTTATCAGGGTAAGAATTTTAATAAGTCGTACTTTTTTAACAAGGTAGTATCAGGCTTATGAAGATTAGAAGGTCCTTCTTCTTTATTCTGTGTTTTAAGATTGTGGAGAACAATGCATAAAGCTTAAGGATGGTCCATGAATTTTATGCATTTATATTTTTCTAATAGCAAATGCTTCATACTTTAGTTTATCTATTAACTTTAGATAACAAACTTAGAGACAATTTTCCTGTAGGTTTAGGAATTTAATTCCATTTTATTTACTCATGAATTTTTCTTGATTTTTGCATGAGAGAATTACCTTGAGATTTTATTTATAAGGTAAAAAAGAAATACATATATTTTACAAGATTAATTTTACAAGCTATGTCACTTGATGTGGTTATTACACGCATATGGTTTATGTATGATATAGCTGTAGTGTTATAACTAATTACAGCTGTGGGGATTTTAGCAAAACATTATAATTCAAAGTAAAGATTAAAGTAGTACCGCCTATCTTGTATTTAATATTTTATTGCTTCTTTATTACTTTAACGGTACTCATAACATTTTATTTCTTTGCAGAAAAGAAGATACTGCCACAAGAATGTGAAGATGCGGCAGATATACTTCTCCTGTTTGATCAATTGTTTGATTATTTTAATGGAGGTTCCTATAACAAAACGTACAAGATCTATAAAAATTGTGTAAAAACAAATTCAAGATTACGGCACTATGGACTTATAAAAGTAGATAACTAATCGCAAGATATTTTATGATACCTTAATTTTGATGTTATGGAAAAAATTTGCTTTTATAGATAACCATTTCTATTTTTGTATTTTAAAATAATAATTTAGCCTTGATTTCAGGTTATTAAAACATTTTTTAAATGATTTCTAAATTATTTTCTTTTAATAGTGCAAATAGTTAGAATACCCTCTAATAATTTATCAAGGTACATAATTTGTCATTATTGTGTTTTATTTTATCATTATTGATTCTAATATGTCTGCCTATTAATATTTTATTTATATTATTGCACCAGCTCTTAGACCATCTTTGAGGGTCTGAACTATGTACAATTATTTTGATCAACAAATTGATTATAAGGGTCCATACTATTTCATGTTTGTCATGTTAAGAATTAAAATTTGATATTTATTAACAATTTAATGATTTGAAATATCCCATTTTGGGGGAATCATTGGTTAAATGTTTTTAATTATTTTTGTTATATCTTCAATACATTATGTAAAGTTTTTTGAAAATCGCAAAAGTGTTTTTCTTGAAAAATTACAAAGTTTATGTATTTGCTTGGGGTGAGAGGATTACTCATTGTAATAGATAAAACTTTCTTCCACGGCATATATGTGCTGAATTATGTTTTAGAAACTTTTTATAAAAACTTACATTGTAGAAATTAAAGAAAATCAAACCAAATTGACTAACTTCAGTAAGTCAGTAATATCTTCAGTATCTGTGCTCTATAGGGGCAATTAATAATGTTTTGAAAATAAAATCAAAACAAAGTTGTTAAAGACAAGTATTTATTTAACATTAATCATTAATATGTTTCAGTTGCAAAGACTTACTTGCACAAAATCTAAGAACACCTGATACACGTTGGTTAAAATTTGTGCTTAACTCTTTATTTTAGGTATTTTATCATGTAGCACCATAGGTTTCTGTCAGCTTACATATCCATCATTCAGTAGTTCATTTACTCCCGCATCAATATCTAAGAGTAATTATAAATGCTTCCATTTAGCTGTCTACTATGTCATGCTGTGTAAATCTTAATTCTTTTGAAAATAAAATTTCCCTTTCAATAACTAGGATCAAATAAAGAGAATTGCTTATTATTTTAAATTACAAAAAGCATTATTGCTGCCTTTGTCTTATTAACTTAATTATTGCTTACTTTGGTGTTAATTGTAAATTGATCATAGACACCATTTAATCATGTTTGTTATAAATCTTTATTATATGTATTTTTTTAATTACTGCCAGAGTAGCATTTTGCAAAATCTATAACAAATTGATAGCTTATTATGAGCTTTCACCTATATCATTAAACCAAAACATGTTCATCGTCATATTTTCACTCTTAACATCCCCAGTCTTAAAACCTATGACAGTTGCATTGTAATGTAGTGAGGGAACACTAGCATCTCATCAAACACTAAACACAAGCACTGCTATGCTCAAGCTTTGTTTTTTCATTTACTTAAATATAATTGGGTTTATATCTGGTTTAATTAGTATTTATTTAAGGATGTCCATCTTGAGCTTTTAAGGCTTACATATTGAAAATGCCAACAATTTGTCTTCAAAATTGTATGATCTTCCACAACATTTATGTTATACTGTACTTACTAAACCATTAAGTAAGTAATTAACTGCATATTCAGGAATATGTGGGTGTGCATAGTCAAAGGTATCAAAGTTTTATTAAATATTTTTTTCTTGGTATTCTTTTGATGCTTTATGTAGTCTCTTTCCATAATTTTAAGATTGATAATAATTTCACAAATTGTTTGTAAAGTTGTATTATGTAAGTACGTTATAATATATAAAATGCTTATTTTGTAAAAGAAATATTATACAGATCACACATATAAACAATGATATAGTGGGCATAACAAAGTCACTTTTGTAAATTGTTTGTATTTTTAAAAGTATACTTATTACACACATATTTAAAAAAATGTTATGTAACTAAAATATGATATCGTTATCAAGTACATATTTTAAAGATTAATAATGCTGCTCCAAAATGTATCTTTTTATTTTAATTTAAAGATGCACCACTATAAACAATTATTTGATGCTAATTCATGAAATTTTGGAAGAGGAGCAAAACTTTGGAGCGGATTGAAATACCAATGTAGAGCACATTGGTATTTGAATAATTATTATATATTAAATAGGAAGGAGTTGAGTCTTGTGGATACCACTGTTTTTCTTCGTATTACTATAATACTATTGGGGTCATGCGACTGACATTGAAGTTATATTTGTTTTGCGATAGAGAGCCGTACAGGCGATTTATAACTTAAATTGTAAGGAGTACCTTCGAAAAAATTTTAAATAAATATACATATTAACTTTGGCATCACAATATCTTTATAAAAATGTGATGTATGTACATTAAAACATAAAGCTTTGATAAGAATAAAGATGTTCATACTTTAAACACTAGGAAAACATAAGCTTGTAATACCAGTTACTAGACTCAACAGAATTGGTAATTCATTTATGGGGCAATGTATACGCTTACAACAAAATCCCAGAAAATGTACAAAATTTGTCAATAAACAAGTTCAAATGTTTGATTAAAGGAAAAATGTACAAAAAGTGTTATTATAATGTCAAATAATACATCAATGAAAATAACCCATGGGAATGAGGTGATCGCCACCATGCTGGTACTATTAAAATTTATTTAAAGTGTACAAAGAAAATTATTGTAAAGTGAAATGTTTAAAGAAAGTCCCGCTGGTTCTTCCCAGGACAGGTATTTTTCGAACCAGTGGTAAATAAAAAATTACTCCATAAGTATTATGTAATAATCTATGTTGAATAAAAATTATTCTATTCTATTCGTTGTAATATAAGATATTTACTAACCAGTAGGGACATTGTATAAAGAAGTTAATTTATATTGTGCAAATATTGTTAAATTTAACACATCTAATGTTAATCAATAACTAAGCAAAGAATTTTTAAACAATAAACGTTTTAAAAATAACCGGTTTTTATATTTTGTAATAGGAACTAAGAATTAGCACAAGAAACATAAACAACTGTTAATTACATTGCATCACTTGTGCATAAGTGCTGCAATGTAATTAATGGTTGTATATAAAATAAAATTTGTTAAGTGCAAATAAAGGGCGAGCTTAAAGCACTTTTAATTTAGCGCCATCTGTTAACCAAGACAGCGCAATAACGAAAATTAAATTTGAGTTGCCCATCTATCTCTAGTATATATACAGTAATCTATGCTTACATCAAAGTGATCTTCACAGAAGTATAGTCTACTTTTTGTAGACAATGTCTTCGGGTCTCTTCTTGCCAGTTTTTCCAAGTATTTCTCATATTTAAATCAGTTGGCACTTGAATCCATAAATTCCCCGACGTTCTTATGCTCGTATTTTTGCATTCAGGGACAACACACCAATGATAAAAATGATAACTCATTATGAAACACCCAAAAATATCTTATTCCTTTTGCAAAATCGTTTTATTTACTAAAGCAGTGACGTCACGAGCTGAACAGCATGGCGGCTAGCGTTTTCACGCGAAAATTTAAAACGACAAATTAAAAGTAATTTTTATAGCACTATTCGGTTTTAAACATTTATATAAAATTATAGTGGTTTATTATCACTCTAGGATTCATTTAAAACACTATTTTGAAAATGGGTGTAACTTCACTTTTGTAGAGATTGACACTATCGTAACATCTTATCGAATTGTTCCTAACTGGCAAAGATACGCTGTGCTTGCTACAGCCTTATTCAACTTCCTAATAATCTTTAATTTTTAGGGTGACAAACGAGCACACAGTCCATCTGATGGTAACTGGATGCTGTGGCAAACTTTCACACATATTGGTGTTCGATAATAATGGTTGAAAATTATAAATAGAAAATAATGGGTTGGTTTTCGAAAAGAAAATTTTCGGCTATATGCAGCAAGTATTACCCGCCGCAGAAGAACCCAAAAAGTCTCCGATTATACTCTTAATCTCATGGCTGTTAGATGGGAAATGAAGCTGCAGTCTTCAGTAGATATGACAGCATACAGGCAACGGAACAGACAGATCTCCAAATGCATGCGGCGGGACTTAAGCAACTTTAATACAGCTCGTATTGAAGAAGCGATCGAGCGGAACCAAGGCTCCAGTCTTTGCCAGAGATCTGTCTGCCAGAAGGAGCCAACTGTCGAAGCTGAAGACCGAATGTGGCAGCATCGTTTCCGGGACACCTGAGATATTGAGTGAGATTGAGAGGTTCGACGGGGCAGCTGTACACGTCATCGTTGGAGCCACACGCAAGTGAGAGTAACAATCCAAGAGCGAGTCTCATCCGACACTATTCCGAAGCGAGATTAGAATGGCTCTCCAGCACTTTAAAAACGGCAAGGCCTCGGGTGAGGATGGAATTACAGCGGAGCTTCTGAAAGCGGGTTGAAAACCAGTACTTGGAGTCCTTCAGAAGCTCTTAAATTCCGTCCTCCATGGTGACATTACTCCGGCGTGGAGAAGAAGTGCGGTGGTTTGTTCTTCAAGAAAGGCGACAGCGCTCTCTTGAAGAACTATAGACCGATTCCTCCCTGAGCCGCATCTACGTGCTGTTTTCGAAACTTCGAGTCATTACGAATCGTCGACTCGACGACTTCCAGCCTTCCGATCAAGCCGGTTTCCGAAAAGGCTTTAGTGCGATAGACCACATACATACTCTTCGGCAAATTGTACAGAAGACCGAAGAGTACAATTAGCCACTTTGCCTTGCGTATGTGGATTATGAGAAAGCCTTTGATTTTATCTGAACTTTGGCCGTTCATAATGACTCATAAATTGCAAAAGTAAAGAAATTTTCATAGAAACCTTGCAAATGTAATGGAGATTCTAAATGACAAACATTTATTTCACAAACATGTAAGGCTTACTGAAAATCACGTATTTCCTGGAACAAGTTTTATGAAATATCCGCACTATTTTTCGTTTAATGTTATGGTTCTCACTTGCTTGTTAGTCAAGTGGCGGTAAGAGGTATGTGGGTGACGAGTCGGGCGGGGTGAGACGGGAAGTTTGATGATGAGCGCCGCTGGCGCACCCGCTCGGCTCTCTGGCCTTTGGGAATTGTTACTAGGTATTGAATTTGTTTACTTTAAGTACTTTTCTATTTTTGATTGTTGGAAACGGGACGCAGGACTATTTACATAAACCTATCGTAGTTTTAGCACATTATAGTATGTAACTTCATAGAAAACGGCAGAAATGAAAAAGGGGTCGTTGTACTCATCATTATGAGCTACTTTTACTATGAATGAGTATTGGATGAAATTACATTTTATCGAGTTCTGTGAACATACCTACATGTTAGAACAGCTGATTTTTTTCGGAATCTTCTCGATAACCGGGTTATATTATGTATTGTTTATAAAGTGTAACAAAGTTCTTTAAAATAAAAAATATAAATACCCACTTGCATTTAGACAAAAAATTAATACCTACACAAACATACATTTGTAGACATACGGTACGTTACCTAATTTCAGCTTCCTCAATACAGACAGACTGGATGGAAAAAGAATTTATTCTGCTTGTAATTACTGCTACTCTATAAGCAGAAACTAAATGTTTTCGTGCTCTATTTAGGTATATCATGGACGAACAAAAGAAGTCAGACGGAACTCCCTGCCAAAACAAAACTGAATCCGGTTTATGTGTGAGTTTTGACGCTTGCGCGTGTGATGGTTGACTAATGTGTGAATGTTTGCGTGCCGGGCTTGTACGCACGGCGATCAATTATGCTATGCAGTTCCAGTTTATGCGGATCTCTCATTGTACGGGAAATTGATACAAAGCGAGGCCATGGTATACTGGAAATGTATAGCTTTATGTGTCGCCGAGTGTACTTACAGCGAGTTGGCCGACTCCAAGTGTCACAATTTTTTATGAGCTAGAATCTGTCTGACAGTCTTTGTTCGCCTATGAGGTACATGAAATACGAAAAAGCTAATGTATGTAAATAATTTCCATGATGTCAAAAATAGCGCAAGTACGGTACCTAGATTGGTAAAAACAACACAAACATATCTCCGAGGCCAAGCGCTACGTCCGTGCTAGACAAAGAGTAGTATAATAAAATAATATGGTACCTACAAAATGTAGCTCTCTTTTCGCTTTGCCTTTTTTCTAACATTGCGCTGGATGAAACAACAAGCTTTTCAACCACGCTCGCGTTGACGATAGACTGACCGGGAAGTTCCTGATGAACTTCCCGGATGAACATGAACAAAACGAAAGTCATTTGTAACGTCCATGTCGCACCTATGCCGGTATTTGAGAGCAGGGACTTAAACCTTACTCAAAATAACGTTACGCGTAGTTCCAGTAACGATAATTCGTACCGTTCCACTAGAATCGTAACAAAATTAATTCCTTGACTATAACGATACTAACAAACGGAGGATATCCGCAGTAGAACCAGAGTAACCGACATAGACCAACGGATTAGTAAGCTGAAGTGGCAATGGCCCGGCCATATAGCTCGAACAACCGACAACCGATGGGGAATAAAGGTTCTAGAGTGGCAGCTTCGTACCGGCAGGTGAAGTGTAGAGTTTCCTCATTAGATGGAGCGACGACCTGGTAAGACATGCAGGAAGTCGATGGATGAAGGAGGCTCAGGACCGTGCTTTGAAGCATTCCTTGGAGGAGGCCTATGTTCAGCAGTGGACCTGTCAAGGGCTGTAATGATGATGATGATATGCAGCAAGTACTTTGAAGAAAAATGTTTTTCGTATTGGTGCACTAAATCTCTGGTTTTGTAGGATTGCGGTACCGCTACATAACGGTCGTAATAGAGCGGTGAATGACGTCACTATAAAGTTGTCTATAATATACTTTGGTCATCACCGTAAAAGCGGCCGTTTTTACGGTGATGATCCGTGGAAAGTTCAATCATCGATTATCATGAGCTAAAAGGACTACTGGTTGTACGTTTGGCATTGTATGTGGTTACTTCAGATTACGTTTCTTTCCTATTGCTACTGTCCCAGCAGTGATAAACAAACTGGCAATGTGTATGTATGTGTATTTTATATAACATATAGGAAGCAGAAATACTGACTCCAGGTCAAAAATATGTTGATGACCTCCTTTAATACCTATTGAAAATTTAATACCTCTGGACAGTCACAGTGTCCCGAGTACAAATTAATCTCACTTGACCGGGGGCTATTGAGTGGCGACACAATATTAGGCAATAAGATATTATAGTTTATACTTCTAGATATGTATGATATAAATGATACAAAACTGAGGATGGAGGAGATTGGACAGGATTCAGATCCTCCGATTGATGCCGGAAAATCAGGATCTTCACCCGATTTTTTTCTTAATTCTAGTTCTACTGATACATTTTATCAGACCCATACTGTTAATCTTATGCAACGCAAAGCTTATAATATAATTTAGAACCCAAGAAAAAAGTGTCTTCTCTTCCTTCAGCAGCCATACAGAATATATTTGTTCATCCTTTATCTGAAGAAAAGAAACGCTACAATAGTAATGACAGTGCACCTTTTATTGTTCACATTATGAAATCGTCAGTGGATCCCTTTTCGGGAACAACAATTAAGCCAATTAAAGTGTGTCAATTTCTTTACCAAATTAATATTCAGGGAATTTAAAAAAATGGTGTTAAGAGCATAGGACGCAATCTATGGAATTTTCTTCCCCCCAACTAGCTAACGATTTTGTTATAAATCCATTACTTGCTAAATCAAATTTTGAAGCTGTAATTCCTACCTATGCTATTACGAGAATGGGTATCATTAGAGATATTCCAGTCGATATAGGTATACTCGTAGATGAATTCGTTACTGCATCAGAAGTTCCTTCTTCTACGGAAATAATTCGCGCTCGTCGTATAAACCGTAAAGTTATTAAAGCAGACAACTCTGTTGAGTGGATCCCAACACACACGATCGTTATTACGTTCTCCAGTAAATTACTGCCCTCACATGTTTTTGCATATTTCACTTCATATCCTGTAGAACCTTACCTCTTACCTACAATACAACGTTAATCTGATCAGTTTAACTGACCTACATCCAAAAACTGACCGTGAGTGTGAAATCTTAAGTTGAAATTTTTAACTGACGGCAACCCACGGATTTTTCCGGGCGCACCGTAATCCGCTGGCTTCAGTTCGTTTCAATTATTGGTAAATTTGGTAAGTACTTTTACTTAGTAGCTACTTAAATTATTTCTATGCTGCTTAGATTTTATATTGTTTTATATATTTAGAGAAGTTCATTTGACGGAGGATGGAGACCAAGGTGACTGTGATGATGTCACCTTCCTTGTGGTGGATTCAGAAGGTGGGTAAAGGATCTCAGTGATGCTACTACGTAGAACCATCGTGTTTGGACTCATTTTCAAAAAGGTTAATGGAGACCAAGATGACTGTGATGATGTCACCTTCCTTGTGGTGGATTCAGAAGGTGGGTAAAGGATCTCAGTGGCGGCACTATATAGTACGATCGTGTTTGTACTCATTTGAAAGGGCTCATAAATACCTAGGTCAATGTGATAATCTTACCTTTCTGATGATGCAATCCGAAGAAGGATATAGGATCTCAGTAACGGCATTAGCTAGAACGATCGTGTTTGAACTCATTTGAAAGGGCTCATAAAGACCTAGGTGACTGTTATGATCTCACCTTTCTGATGGTGCAATGCGAAGGTGGGTATAGGATTTCAGTGGCGGCACTAGATAGAACGATCATGTTTGAACTAATTTGAAAAGGCTCATAAAGACCTAGGTCACTGTGATGATCTCACCTTTCTGATGGTGTAATCCGAAGGTGGATATAGGATCTCAGTGGCGGCACTAGATAGAACGATCGTGTTTGAACTCATTTGAAAGGGCTCATATAGACCTAGGTGACTGTTATGACCTAACCTTTTTGATGGTGCAATCCGGAGGTGGGCATAGGATTTCAGTGACGGCACTAGATGGAATGATCGTGTTTGAACTCATTTGAAAGGGCTCATAAAGACCTAGGTGACTGTTATGACCTCACCTTTCTGATGGTGCAACCCGAAGGTGGGTATAGGATCTCAGTGGCGGCACTAGATAGAACGATCGTGTTTGAACTCATTTGAAAGGGCTTATAAAGACCTAGGTCAAGGTGATGATATTACCTTCATGATGGTGGATTTAGAAGGTGGGGTAAAAGATCTCAGTTATGCCACTACGAAACACCATCGTGTTTGGGCTCATTTGAAAGGGCCCAAAAAGTAACTAATTGAAATACCCTTTCAGTTTTATTGTGATTTGTGGCTTATTACCAGACTGTGTAATAGTAAAAACAATATTATTACTCATTTTATTATGTTTTCAGGCAATTAAAAAATCAGCAAAACTCCCAAGTAGGTACAACATCATAAATCGGCCATATATTTTACAGGCAATAAAAAACAAGGCAGAACGGAAAATGCACAACCGATTCAGTGCGGATGGCACTCGGCGTGCAGGCGTGCCATCGATTATTTTTGTGTGGCGTATGACACGCGAGTCATGTCTTTTTAAAAATCGTTATAACTCGCTCAAATTGCGTTTTTGGAAAATTTATCCAGAACAAAATATTCATTATTTTGCAAGTAGTTCATGCCTACAGCTTCGTTTCTGGAAATTTTGAGAATTTGAAATTTTTAGGGGTTGACAACCTTTTTAAACTTGAACATGGTACTCTTTTTACTGTGTGGGTTTTTTAAATCATGTTGTGGAAAAATAGTCTAATAAGTAACAAATAATAGCACTCATTGCGATCGCTCACAAACTCAAGTTGTAAATAAGTTTCTGGAAAACGAGTCTCCTGTTAAAAAGAAAACAATACGTTTGTTTTATTGTTTAATTTTGCTTAAATTGGTTGAACTGCCGTCTTATTACTATCATATGGCCGAATAGACCTATGAAGTACCATGTGCTCTTGTGATATGGTATAAGGTTTATTTCTGCTTGAAACAGTTCGAACCCGTACATGCATAAAAAAAGTTCGCTAATAAATAGTCTTTTGTTCATCCGCCGCTGTACAGCGCTGGCGTTTTTTTCCTTTTGAAAACACTTGTTTTGCTACTCTTACTAATTAGACGTTTTCAGATCGACTTTACTTTTACATTTGTATAACATTAAATAATATTTAATATTTGTAAATATCAATGAATCATAAACCTTATTTTTCCAAATTAAGGTTCTTGATTGTTTGATATTTACAAATGTTATTATTAGGTAGGTGAAAATTTAATTTAATAAAAACCAAGGTTTTCCAGGGTGATTTAGCTGTAACTACTTATATAAATGATTTTTTTATAAAGCAAAAAATAGTACAAAAGGTTTGTAATCTCTGCATAAAAAAAGTCACTTACTCTCAATTTCAAGGAAAACACGTAGAAAAACACGTAGTTACCCACTAAAAACAAGTATCCTTCCGTTTGCAATTGATGTTTGATGTCAACTAAACTTAATTAGGTCTAAACAAGTGAAAAAAGCATAAAAAAGAAAATTATTTTTACACATGGCTGATGGCACAAAAGGCGTGTCATCAACTTCTATGGCGCTTGACACGCCGGGAGTGTCACGAAATATTTGTTCGCCGCCACAGCTAAAAGTTGTCGAAAATTGGTGCCGCAACGAATCGGATAACCAACTACAACCAGAAGACGAAAATATCTGCGTACTTCAAGAAAACCTACAAGCACCATTAACACCAATTCCTTATTTAAATTAAACAAAAATTATAAAGAACTATAACCTAACATTTTCATACATTTATAATTTAATTTGTTTAATAAATATACTAAATTATAAACCCTGTAAATCATTTTTGAGCTGACATACGATTGTTTTCTTTTAAATAAAGCCAATATATCGATATATCGCTATGTTTTGGATATATAAAACTCCAATATTGATATACTTATAATTATCGATATATTGAAAATCCGATATTTTAGAAAACTATCAACAGTCCTAGTTTGAACTGATCAGTTTAACTGACCGTGTGTGTCGAACTTTTTTTGGATTAAATCCGTTTCAACTGTTAAGTTGAACTGATGTCAGTTTAACTGACCGTGTGTGGCCACCATAAGCCTCGTTGTAATAAATGTGGACAAGCTCATGATGGAGAAACGTGTGAAGCTACCTCGGTCACATGCCTTCACTGTACTGGTAATCATGCGGCTATTAGTTCATCCTGTCCAGAATTTAATAATAAAGTAATTATGTCATAAGAACATATCTCTTATGATGAAGCATCAGTAAGACTTCGCCCATCAAAACTAGCTTATTCAGATATTGCAAGCAAAACTCCTTTAAATCCAACTCCTCGTCCTAGTAATAAAAAAGTCATATAAAATGCTTTCTTTATAAAAAGAAAATCACGTACTCCAGCATCCGATCATGGGTATGATCATACAGCTCATCAAATTTGATTCATGGGCTGTATGATCATTGGATCATGGATTCAATTATAGGTGATTTTAATGCCCCCCATGTCTCATGGGGCTCATGCAGAAATGATACTTTTGGCTATCTCTTAATGGAGTTGTTAGATGAATTTAATATTTGCATTTTAAATGATGGATCACCAACAAGGAGAGTATATCCATCGCAAAATCCTAAAAGTGTTGTTGACCTAACTTTATGTAACCCAAATCTTACATCCCGTATTAATTTACAAAGTTTTATCTCACTCATATGGTAGTGATCATTACCCAATAATATTTTCATTAGCCAACTGCTCAATACCAATTAGAGTTTTTTCTCCGTTGTTAAAATATAATATAAAACGAGCGGACTGGGCTAAATTGTCATCGTTGTCAGATTCAGTACTCTCTAAATTTTATAATAGTGACTCTTATGATATAGAGACAAATTACAAAAACTTTGTTAAGTACCTTTTACTCACCGCAGACTCATGTTTCACACGAAAAATTTCGCCTTCTACCAAAATAAGTTCTCCCCCATGGTGGGATGAGGAATGCACACTCAGTGTTAAAAAACGAAAACAAGCTGAACGTCTATATTCTTCCAATATGTCTATGGAAAACTTTTTAAATTATAAAAAAATTGCAGCTCAAACATTAAAACTGTTAGCAGATAAAAAAGATGGGCTGGCTTAAGTTTTGTGAAAATCTTTCACCCCGCTCTCCTGCTTCTATATTATGGAATAATATAAAGACATTCCGCGGGTCATATAAGGATGGTAATTATTCATCGCAATGTGATCCTTCTATTTGGTACAACATATTTGCCGATAAGCTAGCTCCTCCTTGGGTTCCCTCCTTTGAGGAATTATGTTTTCGTGAACCATCGTTAACCTGACCTGGAGAAAACATTAATAATTCACCTTTTAATGAACTTTTCTCCAATGAAGAGTTTGAATCAACACCTTTAAGATTCGTCACCAGGAATAGATGGAATCCCATACTCATTTATTTCTAACGCAAGATCAAAATCTAAGCAAATTTTTCTAGACTTAATTAATGACATATTTATTACAGGAACAGTCGCTAATGATTGGAAAATGCAAATTATTATCCCCATTTTAAAACCAGACAAAAATCCTAGTGATGGTAGTAGTTACCGCTCTATAGCGCTATCATCAACTCTGTGCAAAATAATGGAGCATTTAATTAAAAATCGTCTAGAATGGTTTGTTGAAAATAAAGGTCTCCTGGCCAAAACACAGTTTGGATTTCGAAAGGGCCTGAGCACGCTAGATAGCTTGTCTGTACCTCTGATATGCGCTCGACTTTTTCCAGAGAAGAATCGGTTGTTGCTGTTTTTCTCGATGTATCATCAGCCTATGATAACGTTATACTACCTTTATTCAAAGAAAAGATGTTTCTTTTGGATATTCCCTATAGAATTATTGGCATTATTTTTAATTTACTTTCAGTAAGGTCAATTTGTATAAGAGTTCAAGGAAAACTGCTCCCACCTACACAGATCTGGTGAGGCCTCTCACAAGGTTCTGTATTAAGCCCTATTTTATTTAACATATACGCCCATAATCTCGAACATTCTTTTAACTCCTTTTGTTAAGTCTTACAATATGCTGATGATCTAACTCTTTATTACTCTTCTAAGAACTTTACAGACTTGAGTTATCGTCTTAACTTCTATAAAATTCTACTTAAATAATTGGCTTACTGATAACGGTTTATCCTTATCACCTACAAAGAGTAGAGTAGTAATATTCTCTAGAAAAAGATTTTATCCCAATATTTCAATCTCAGTACAAAATCAAATAATTCCGACAAGTGGTAATGTTAAATTCCTCGGTGTTTTTCTGGATTCTAAGCTATTATCGCTACGATCGCTTTATATATAGAATATTTCAGCTATTTTCACATCCACTTCTTTCTAAACTGCATTTTTAAACTCTGGTTTTAAGAATAACAACTACTGGACTCATAAAGACGTTCCCTTATCCTTAAAAGCTACCAAAATATACTTTTAAATTTCCCATATTTCAAAGCATGATTAATCCTCTGTTCGAATATCCATTTGAAGCTCTATGTTATTATCCTCCAAGGGCCCTGGGCAAAATGAAATTGGGGCCCTATTTAAACTAATTTAAATATATCTACCTGCAAAAATATGATAAGCTTCCAACCCGTGATTCTGCCACCATGTAGAAGTTGTCTGTTCGCAGCGGCGATGCGGATATTGTCATCAACGTACGCGAAAAATGTGCTCCAAGTGCAATATCGGTTTGCATCTAAAGTTCTAGTATATGTTCCATGGTAATAAGATACTTCTTTTTTATATGTCAATAAATATTTCTTTTCTAAAAATGGATGTTTTATTCCTACAGAAAGAAAGTGAAAAACTTTAAGTTTATGAGCTGTTTAAACAATGTCCAGTGTCACCTGTATAAAAAATAAGTGGGGGTAGTTGTCTTATTTATATATTTTTTTGGTCTATACTAAATGTAATCGGTACCATATAGTAGAAGAAAGTATTATTTTTTGATAAACATAGGCATGGGAATTAAAGAGTTAATCTCGTCGTAATCACGGCACATTTTGACAATAGGATTGAAAAAGCAAGTGTTATTCCTATGTGAGTCTAACCTAAAAATTCTTTGAACACGTTGTCTTATACTGGAATTGAAGTTAATTAGTCTTAGTAACTCTGGGCAATCTATAAGAGAATGCAAAACTTGGTCAGCAAATTATCTTCTCAAAGATAATAATCGTTGGACATTAAAAAACTTTAGTCGAGAGTCGTATGATGGCAGACGACGCAAGTGACCATATCTGCCACAAACACCACGAAGGAAACGACTCTCAACATTTATTTAATTTTTTTAGAGTACTTATATGTCCGCAATAAGCCGCCATGTTAGTTTTATGTGACTTCATGCAGCCTAAAACCCGCGAAACAATAATGCTTCTAAAGATGTCTAATTTGTCAAAATACGATGAGTAGTTTAGAAGATCTGAGGAACAGATGAACATACATAGCCTTCTAAAATCATAACCATCCTTTAGGCTTCGCCGTAGTAAGGTAAAAATAATCTGTCAACGGTATCGATAATTGAAATTGAGGCAGGCAATGCATGGTGCAGCACTATTTGTCACCCACAAGCACATTACCTGCACAGTTGTATTTTGATTTTGGTCTCAAAAAACCTTTATATAAAACCGAACTTGACCCTCTTTTCTTTTCATATTTATGTTTGTGGTGGGATACCTGTTGTAAAGGTTTGCCTTAATCTTTTATTGCTAAAACAACTATCAGTGTTAAAAAATAAACATTTAATTTTTTTTAGCTAATCATAAAGGTCATTAAAATATAATATCTAAATTATACACCTATTGCTAGTTGTTGTCCAATATCTATTGTAATTTTAATTTTCTTTTTAAGTTATGAATTTCGATTTTTTTATACCTTTAGCTTATAAATTCAATATATTTTATTCTTGTATTTAGCCTATACAACAGCCCACTGCTGGTTTTGGACCCTCCCATGTAGCAAAAGTACATTATTATATTGTAGGTAGCGTTCGCCGTAATCGCGAAATTTCGACGCTACTTCTTGTCACTGATCTGAGTATTTTTCATCTAGGATTATACAAAATGGTTATGACACTGTCTAACAGAAACTATGAGATCTTTCTGGCATTTCCCATTATAACCTTTTGACCAACACCCACGAGACGTAACGGGTTGATGAATCCACTTATTGCCGCACACATGGTGTTGATAATAAAACTTAGTCAATAAGTTTCTATGAACAATGTAATGAAGGTCTTTAAAGGTCGCTGCATACAGGACGGAATCAGCACGTGCACGGGACGGAGACAGAAAATGGTTGTATGTCAACACGGACGGGAGTTTAATGCACACGCACCGTGACTGTGACTCGAAACTAACGTGCTAGTGTCATTAAAGATGTATTTTTCATTTGAAGAATTCAACGCAGCGACAGCGGAACCACGGACGGGACGTGGCGCGCGCGGGTCGGGACTGGGTAAACATCGTCGACGATGATATTTTTTCTGTCCCGTTCATGCCACGTCCCCGTCCTGTCCGTGCATTCGTAACGTATGCATTTTCACGTTTTATAGCCATTTTATAGAAAATGGCTATAAAACGATATTTCCTGAATTTGATGTCCCGCTCCGTCCGGAATAAAACACGTTAGGTATGCAGCGACTCTGAATCTGTGGATTTCAGTTCCTATAAAATGCTTTTAATATCTAGCTGGAACAACATTTGAAGAATTTGCGACTTTATTACAAAATCAATTATCATAATAAACGTTCGATTTTCTTAATTTATTACTTATTACTTACTTATTAGTTACAACAACAACAACTAGTGAACATAATTTTCAATTATGCTTATATAGAGTAATTACTAGCGTATAGAGAATCCTAAAAGAACGCATTAAGAAGAGTTTTATGAATCAAGTACACATCAGACTAGGCTGTATGGTATAAGACCTTCGCCTGCCTTAATTGGCGAATCGTAACAACTACAACAACCAGTCAATGAGGGCTAATAATTTTCTGCTCACCAGATGTCGCTATTTGACACAGAAGTAAAGTTTTTTGTTACACAATGTAATTTAATTGAAAAGTTAGTTTTTAATAAAAGTTTATCAGTTTCTAGAGTATTATATTAATACACAAAACAATGCCTCAGTGATTTACTCTTAAATTTTTTGTACATTTTTAACTCATATATGTAGATATTTTTTTTAAATATCTACATATATGAATATCTATGGTTTGGTTTATTTATTTTTAATCTAATTAATATAAAATATGACCAACAGTATAGAAAGAACATTAACATTTACATTTTCCGAAATCAAATTATGTATGATGATTTTTTTCCCAGACTTCGATAGGTCTTATTCTTAATTAGATATTACATAGTAAATTATTTTATTAATATCTGTAATGGTGACATAAGTAGACGCTTAATAATTCTATCAATTTGCCAAAACAACTAGTCAATTTAGTTTTAAATTATGTATGATGATTTTTTTTCCAGACTTCGAATAGGCCATCAGCTTGATTAAATAAAACTTAGTAAATTATTTCATTTATATCTGTAATGGTGACAAAAGTAGACGCTTAATAATTCCATCAACAATTTTTACGCCATTGTCCTTTTGGCGCCCTCATCCTGCTATATCATGCAAAACATGACGTTATATCGATATTTATCACACGATAATTATCGATACTGTTTAAAAATATTGATATGATAAATATCGATATTTTTTTCAACTTTCTATCTGTAATGTATACTCAAAGATTTGCATTTAAATAAAAAAAAAAACATTATTTTTCTCCAAACAAATTTGAACAATCTTTGACAATTTGGTTTTGTACAGGAATCCCTTCAAAATTGCCTCCTTTAATGTGGGTATATAGGGACAAAGCCTTAGTAAAAATTTTTGTACTTCCTCAATAGATATTTTATCCCACACCCATGTAAGAGTGGAAGAGCCAGCCCTAGACTTTAGCCCTCTAGCAAATTTTCTCTTGGCCTCTTTTACTTAGTAAATCAGTGCTTGATTATAATGTAAGCCACCCTATGGGAAGTAGAGATGTAGCTCTAAACTGTAACCTGGGTTGGTTATGATTTCAGATTATTTCTTGAGTCAAGGCACTGTGAGGGCTCATGTCATCCATTTGACATTAGCAATGTATGCTATTCAAGCCATCCTAACATAACAACTTTTTAATGTCTCCAAAGAATCCAGGGAGCGACTCTGGCTAAGATACTCAGCCCTGTGGCAGGTGACCGCAGTGCACCAGTAGGATGTGAGCCAGTCTCTTTGTAATAGGGATGCTAACTCAAATGAGGACAGGTATAACTTTGTTTTTTAAAGTATAAGTGAAACCAATTTATCTTAAATAGCTGTATAATTATAACATCACATTGTTGTCTTATATGTACATTATACATTAGTGTTAAAATGTTTTATAAAAATATATCAACAACTTAAAGCTTTCGATCAGATCAAGTCTAGAATGCAGTTATCATGTTGGATGTAAAGGTGGAACATCAGAATGTTCATGTTTATCCAAATAAAACATGACATACACTAAAGGTATCACAACACCAAGGATAAGCATACAGCATACCAAATGAAACCATTTTATTCCAAAATCAGCACCATGTGATGTCAACTCTTTGACAACTACTGCCTCTACAGATATCTTTTGTTTATTTGGCAATAACTGAGTGTCCTCTGAGACTGATTCGTTTTGTTCAGAATCTGTATAAGGAATAACAGATGGAGCTAATGTACTATTTAGCACAACTGCATTACAGTCTATCGAACAGTCATTTTCTTTAATATCTGTATTTTTATTCCCATCTTTTAATGGCTCATTAGCTAACTCATTGGAAGTAGTATTGTGCAGTAGATTATGTATACTAAAATGAGGCAGTGCTTGCTTTGATGTTGAAGGCCCTGGCTGAGGTTCATGAGAAGTAGGTATAAGTTCCGTTAGTACTGAATAAGGTGTTACGGGCACTTTTAATGTCCGTCTTGCAAATATTTCATTATCTTTGTGTATATGGTTGATTCTCTTCAATTCTGAAATCTAACAACATCTTACTGTAAAAATAAATCCTATCAGAAAGAAGGTTAATATTGTTAAATATAAAGTAACCTTCATTGTACCCTAAAATCTGTACATGAAATAGATAAGCAGTTTTGAAAAGTGATGACTTCAATAGATAACATATACATTAACAATACATTAACAAAAAGTATGTAATAAACTTACCGAACAATGAAAACGTAAAGCAATAGCTTGTAATGTATCCCCTTCCTGTACCTGTGCTTCAATAAAATGGTCCTGTGGCTTTATTCTGTGTAGTTGTATTTCATTGTTGATCGAATCGTTTGACCGATTCATATTTATGTTATGACCAACCAAGTCATCTCCGTTAAGCATTTGGCGTGTTCTAGACCAAAATAATTACAATTATAGAGGAATAATGTGTCAAATACTTTCGCGTTACTCTACATTGTAAATAAGCTTACCTTTGTTTCATTTTTTAAAACTACAAAGGGGCAAATAAAAACTAACATGACCTAAAATAAAAAATATTTCTACCTTGTAAATTTTAAATTATATTAGTTTTTTTTAGTTTTCCTTTATAAAATAACAATAATTTGCTACAGTAAATGAAGAACAGAACAGCTGGTTACGCTTACTCAAATATTTTTGACAAAGAATGTTGACATTTGATGTTGTTGTTGACAATGTGGCACATTTTTTTTTCTTTGGTTAAAGACTCGTACGGTTGTTTTTTTGCCAATGTCAAGTAATAAGATAGAATCTTCTAAAATATTTTGTTTCAAAAAACTTCTTTACAACATTACGTCAATGTGTCACATTGAAAAGTTCTTGCGACATTTTGACCACAGCTTAAGCCAACGGATCGTCGGTGATGACAATATCTTAAGTTCTTAAGGTGCCTCATTATCATCATTACAGACCTTCACAAGTTCATTTCTGAACATAGGCCTTCCCCAAGGACTGCCACAAACCACAGTCTCGAGTTACTTGCATCCATCGACTTTCTACAGGTCGTCACTCCATATAGTGGTACGAGGCTGCAACTCGAGAACCTTTCTTCCCATCGCTTGTCCTTTTTCGAGCTAAAAACTTAAGGAAGGCTATTTTAAAAGTTTCTTGTACAAAACCAAATTGTACAAGATTGTTAAAATTTGTATGGAGAAAAAATAATGAATGTTTTTTTATTTAAGACTGGTGCAAATCTTAGAGTATACATAAGCAAGCTATAGATCGCGTGTATATGTGCAGCAGATGTTCTTAAAACAATGTGTCCCGAAACTCAACGTCAAGCGGGCACGGGCGTGAGGGGGGGTCATACCAGCCCCAGGAAAAATAAATAAAAAAATCCATATCAGTTAGTTGGGATCAAAGACATTTTTTCTCATAAGAATTTACATAAATTCACCTTAATGAGAAATACATTAAAAACAAAATACATGTTGAGTGTTAGGTAAGTAGTCACCGAGCGTGCAAGGAAAAGTACACAAATATTTTATCTTACAAAAATAAATAAATAGTGCGGGTAGAAATATTACCATCATAACAGGATCGAAGATCGGCCGTGCAAACAAAAACAAATGGGACAAGCGATCACAGATATATAGATTTAAAGCTGTTTAAGGGGACTACAAGAGCTAAGTGACTCGAATGATGCACGCACATTTACACAAAAATGTGAGCGCCATCTAACGACAGTGAGGTTTAACACTAACGGATTAGCGAGGTTACGCCCGAGTGTTATAATAGACGAAACGCAAGTAAGATACAGATCTAAAAAGAAATAGATGGGACAACGAAATTATTTTTAATTTTAATTTAATGTTACTTGAAAATTTAAGGATGTGGGTGATTTTGAAATAAAACTAATTCGATGAAACTTAAAACATTTTTATTTATATAATAATAGTAATAAACTTTATTTATATAAAAGTGATTGTAGTACATGGGTAGGACATTACATCGTTTGAAACATCTATAAAATATATTCAATCTAGTGGATGTAGCCTGCTCTCCTAGCTAGGTTACAGAATAACCTGTGTTAGGAGTAACAGTCTCATTCCCGTAATAGTAGGTATATAATAAGTACATACTTACAGTTGTAAGTGCTACAATGATAACAAAATCTATTTTCAAATTATTAAATATAAAATTGAGAAATATATGCACATGTAAGTATATGTGTCTGTGTGTGAGTGTGTGTGTGTGTATATGTGTGTGTTTGTGCGCGCGTATGTGTTTGTGGGAGAGAGTAGGTAAGTCAAGTAAGCTATTTAACAATAAGTTTAGGTATTTTTCTGTTTCGTCATAAGATTTGTTTTGAAGGTATGAGTGAACAATCTTCAATTGGACATTTTCGCTTATTTTATTGTAAAGAGACCCAGGAAATAAAAGTTGGACATCAAATTGCCTTTCAGGAGTACTAGCCACCTAAAATTCCATTATTCCATTATTATTTTCAAAATCAATTTTAAAACTAAACGTGTTTGTGGCAAGGTGATGTTACATTACAACGTGCGGCTGATGTTATGAATATTACCTGTGTACTATATATAGGCTTCTTCGAGTACATGCTTATATCAATAATTTCCTCTTTACTTATATCAATAACTTCACGATGATGATTTTCCTGTGGTACTGTTTCCAATCTATGGAAAAATTGAATATTTCAAATTATGTAGATATATGTCAATTCTAAATATTCTAGTCCTATGGTTCACAAGATAGGTAATAAAAATTTGCATTTCGTTGATTTTTTGTATTTGCGTTTGAAAAATTGTTAAGCTACAAGTAAAATACCTAACATTCATACATAATTATAATTCCTACTTATAAACAAAATCAATAAACCTAAACTCTTACATGTGATAAGTAACATCGCAATTTTCAGATGATTCTGTTATTTCGTCATGCCTATTTGTTAATTTATCAATAAGTCGCGGTCTTTTAACAAAACATTAGGTATTTTTAGTTTTTTATTTTTATTATAGCTTAGAAAAGTTGTAGGTACTTACACATTGGAAATACTAACTTCCGTGTTGATATTTTCAACTTTCTTTCTCCTGTAAAAAATAATTACATTTCAAACGTTTTTTTTAGTTATTATTTATAAAAGTAATTAATAAATTTATCTAAATATGTAATACTTAAAATAAAAATAAAAATAAAATTTGACTTCATATTCCTGGAATCGAACCCGGCCACTCTCGAGTGCAAACTGCAAATATAGGTTTATAGTTATAAAATTAAAAATATGTTTTTTTTAGTTATTATTTATAAAAGTATTTAATAAATTTTTCTAAATATGTAATACTTTTAAATAAAAAAAGAAAAGAGAAAATTTAACTTCATATTCCTGGAATCGAACCCAGGTACTCTCGAGTGCACTACTGTAATACACTACGTTGTCTACATTCATAGGTTTATTGTTATAAAATAAATATATTTTTTAGTTATTATTTATAAAATATTTAATAAATTTATCTAAATACATAATACTTTAAATAAAAATAAAATTTGACTTTATATTCCTGGAATCAAACCCAGGTACTCAGGTATACACTACGTTTCCAAATCATAAGTTTATTGTTATAAAATAAATATTTAGTAATAATAAAATGTTCTTACCTTTAACATCGTTCATATGTTGGGCGTTTGAGTTATATGAAAGTTTTTATTCTTCGTAACGGGTTTTACTTTATTTCCATATTTACCAATTATAATTATTAACTTAATTTAAATTAATCTAAACTTAAAATATTTTATATTTACACGAAAGAAGAATATTTATGAAAAGAAGAATATTTATGAATATGAAACAATGAATTTAAAAAAAATTATACAAAATCTAAACAATTTTACGTAAATAATGCGGCAAAAGAGCGACACGTCTGTATGGCATCGGGCCTCGGCCAGCAGTGTTTAGTTTTCTATCTAGTCTGTGAGCAGTGTCGGTACACAGGCGTTTACGCACACATCCGTACATATTATTTCAGAAATAAGAAAATGCGATTTAAAAAAAATCTATCAATTAGATTAAAAAATTAAAACAATATCACGTTAATATGTTGCTTGTAGAATAATCTGACAAAAAATCAAAATGATTGCATGTTTATTAGTATGGTTTTTACTCGTTAAAATTTTTTTTAGAGGTATCTTTATGATTTTTTTCTATCGTATCAAATTAGTAGTATCATGTTTTCATCACACTAACTAACTAGCATATATACTAAAAAAATATCATATATTTTTCTGATTTCGTTTACTGCATTGGATCATATACTTTAAGGCAATATAAAACTTGCGTTTAGCTCCTGTAGTCCCTTAATTAGAATTGACTAGCCATCACAATGAGAATGATTGTAATATTGTTATATTTTATTAATTATTAATATGAATGTTTAATGATGGTTAATAACCGTAGTGATGGTTTTTACTATTTATTTGTTCATTATAGTATATTTATTTGTTCATTATATATTTATTTGTTTGTTGTTTTTTCTTTATTAAGTAGTTAAGGTGTAATTATAGTTTGTGATTTTGTAAGCTATTTTTTAACAGTTTTTTTTAAATGTTAGCATACTTTTAGCTTCCTTGATATCTTATCTGTAGGCAATTTATTATATAGTTATACGCTTTCATAAATAATGTTCTTTTTTCCGCAGTTTGTTCTTGGCCGTCGCAGAATTAAGTTATTAGCACTTCTTAACATTTTAGTTTGTACATTGTTCTTTTTTGTAAATGTAAAGTTAGTATGTATGTTTTTAATTAAGATTTTTCGTATTAGTACGCAGGAAAAGTGTTTGTATGATTGTTCTATATTTTGGTTGTAGATGTCAGGAAATCATAATGGAAAAGAATTTTGATCAACTTGTTTTGCGCGATTTGAACAGAATTGAGGTTAGTTTTGGCAGCTGATTCCCAGATTTCTACCAGATATTCGATGTGTGCTTAGCTAGGAGTTATAGACAGTGTAACGGACTTTCTGTGGAAGGCACCGAACTATTCCATGAGTGCTCCGGTTAGGGATATTAGTTTTGTTTTAATTTTTCTGGTGTTCTCTCCATGTCAGTTGGTTATCTAAAGAAAGCCCTAAATACTTCTCGCTTGTTACTCTATTGATTACGATGTCATTATTTTTAGAGGTGTGAGATCAGGTATTTTTTTTATTTTTTGATGCAAAAATCATATAGTTTGTTTTGGTTATGTTTATTGTAAGTAAGTTTGAGCAAAACTACATATGTATTAAGTATGTTTAGATTATTTTGCGCGTCTTCATTAATGGATTCAATACTGTTACCGAAGTGAAATACGCTGGTATCGTCCGCATATAGCGATAGGTCTCCTTTTAGTTCTAATATGCTTACTTTATTTATGTAAATAAGGAAGAGAAATGGTCCTAAAATTGAGCCTTGAGGGACGCCGCTGCTGTTTTGGGTTGCTTTTGTATTCTGCAAGTTTAATTATCTGATAACGGTTGGAGAGATTAAAGAAGTTCAAAAGGCTTTGTTGTGATACCTACTATATCGTGTAGCTTATCCAAGAGAATTTTATGGGTACTGTATCGAACCCCTCTTTTAGATCAATGAAGATGCCAAATGCAACCTTTTTTTCATCTATATTGTTTTTTTTATTTCGTTAACAAGGTCTACAGTCGCTGATAGTGTATTAGATTTGGGTCTGAAACTAAATTGCAAGTCGGTTGTAGATAAATTTCCCGAAAATTTTAGAGACAACAGGAAGAACCGATATAGGCCGATAGTTGCTCGGGTCGGTTTTGCTGCCAGATTTATGAATAGTTAATAACTTTGGCGATTTTGAGACTACTGAGAAATATACATTGTTCTAGACAGCTATTTAAGCATCGTGTTAGTTCTGGAGCTATAAGGTTTTTTACGCAATTTATGGACTTAGTATTGACGTTATCAATGCGTGAACTAGTATTTGAATCTAAGTTGTTTATTATTTTAATTACCTCGTCAACTGAAGCCGTTACCATTGCTGTTAGTCTTTTATGGTTGTTGTTAACTTTTGCATTTTTAAAGATCCTGTTAGCATGGTACTGAAGGGGAATTTTTTGAAAAGAAGTTGTTGAAGCATTCGCAGATCTCTTTTGTATCGGTTACCAAAGTTCCTCCTATTAGTAATTTGGGTGGTATCGATATTTCTCTAAATTTGTTATTGCTGAGGTTATTTATTAATTTCCACATCTTGGCTGGATGGCATTTATAATCTGTAAATTTCTTGTAGTAGTACTCTTTTTTCATTCTTTGAATTTCGTTAGCAACTAGGTTCCTTTGTTTTAGAAAGTTGTCCTCGGCGAGTTTGTTCTCTGGATGACGTTTGTATTGTTGCCAGAGTATGTTTTTATAAGTAATATCCTTAATTATTCCCTTGTTAATCCATTCCTGTTTTGGTGATTTCTAATTTTAACTTTCTTAACCCTACAATTCTCTATACTTTTCATAAGTTTTTTTTCAAGCTTGTGTATTCTTTGTTTCGGTATATTCTACGTTTGATTTTTCTAGCGTTTCATATAGTATTTTGTAATCTAATGCTTCGTATTCTGTTCTTTGTTTAGGTTCTGATTGGTATTTTTATTTCAAAAAGAACTGCTTATAGTCCAACATAGACGATTCAACATTTGCCAAATGAAATTTGTTTTCCTTTAAGTCTGTAGATATATGATCAAGAATAGTTTAACTTTTGATGTTTCACGCGTGCAGTACTGAGGGATATTCTATTAATTATTGAGTAGCCAAATTCTAGGAGTGTATTTTATATTCTTCAACTGAGCTGTCCAGGTTAAGCAGGTCCAGATTAAATGTAATCTCATTATCTCATTATAACATTCTTAAATTCAATGTATTATTTGCATGCTATTTTCATTATGGCGAAACATACGCGCTCTGTCAAACTTGTACCAGCCTATAATACTGTGTTTCTAAGCAAATAAAGAAATTATTATTATTATGGGATATTTATGAAGTATTCTCATTTGGTTGGGCTGAATAAATATATAAAAGAAATATAGTAAATAAATATACATAAATATAAATGTATATATATTAAATATACTAACACAAATAATACATAAATAAATAAAACCCAACCAAATGGAAGCCCTCGGCAGGGAGACCAAACGGCCGAGGGTTAGGGGAAAGGAAAGAAACCGGCGGACAATGCGGGCGGTGTCGAGGAGCACCGCCTTCTGCATTTGAGCACGGAGCGGTCCTTCACGGAGTCCCAGTCGCCTCAGATGACCCGAGAGGCTGATCGGGATTAACCCGTTCGCAGAAACGACCACAGGAATAATTTCGGTCGGCAGACCACCCCACATGTCGGTCACCTCGTGAGCCAGGTCTAGATATTTTGTCAGCTTATCTGTTTCAGCTTTCACGAGGTTCTCGTCATAAGGAACGGCAATGTCGACCAAAAATATCCTTGACTGTGCCCGGTCCATCAGCACAATATCAGGCTTATTCGCAAGAATAGTCCTGTCTGTGATGATGGCCACGGCACGGCTTCCGGCAAGTACTTATAATATGGCATTTTCCTATCCACGAGACCGTATTTCAGAGCAAGCTGCTGGTGTAGAATCTGGCTACTAGGTTGTGTCTGTGCAAATACTCAGTGGTAGAAAGCGCCGAACAACCGGAGATGACATGCCTAAGTGACTCGCCGGGATGGCGACAAGCTCGACAGATGTCGACGGCGCCATCCTTTAGGATGTATCTCCGATAATTGTTGGTCTTAATAACCTGATCCTGTATCGCACAGACAAAACCCTCGGTTTCCAAAGAGGTCACCGAAACGTAGCCAGTGGAGGAGGCGACTGTGTTCACGAAAGGCTCATGTAGAGCCTTGTAGAACCTCCCGTGAGCCCTTCTCCTTCCATACGGTCTCCGGTCGGAAATGCACTGCACTGCTGGTCTTGCCATTGGTCGTTGGCTAAGGATAGAGAAGTAAGCCCTTTATCACATGAAATGACGTCCCTGTAGAATGGATCATCCGATCTCGCCAGAAAGTAATTACGGAGGCTGCACACTTCGCGATTATGCATGGTGAGAGCGCTCAAAAGCATCGCCCACCATGTTTCCGCGGCAAGTACAGCCTCATTACTGACGATCTCGGGTGATGAATCCTGTGACGTCATAACAGTGCGGACTTTTCTATCCAGAGCGTTCAGTTCGGTCTGGGTCCAACTGAGCATGCCGAAGGTATATATGAGGACAGGCATGACCCAACTGTTATATGCATGTGTCTTATTCACACCCGACAAAAGACTGTTGAGCACTTTTGTCAAGCGTATAAAACACATCGCAAACTGACTGTTTCATATCCGCCTCATCGATACCTATGTGCTATGACATACCCAGGTATCGGTATGTTTCAGCCTGGGAAAGGGTCCTTATGTTGATGGGCATAGATAAGTCTATGCCCTCAGAGTTAGCAAACCTACCCTTTCGACATGGAGGACCGCACACTTATCCGTCCCCAGCTCCATTCTAATGGAATTGCTAAAATCACAAGTGATGTTTAGCAATTCCACAAGATGTGAGCGACTGGAGGCGAATAACTTGAGATCATCCATAGAAAAGGTGGGTCACTTTGTACCTCCTTCCGAAGCTGAAATCCTCCCAGAACCCTCCAGTAAGGTACTGAGAGGGTTTAGAGAGGCAGAACCAGATTGACCAGACAATCGCCCTGGAAGATACCCTTCTTATCCTTATGTGGTTCTCCGCAGCCGTCATCCACTCGCCCAGATGACAAAGGATCGTACTCCACTGCTCCATACACTGCCTGAGGAAGTCTCTAACTGTACAGTAACCTTGTACAGCTCGAGGACCCTCTTCAGCCATGTATGAGGTACCGAGTCGAATGCCTTTTGCAGTCTATCCAGGCGGCGGAGAGGTTCCGACGGTTGCGCTTAACCACCTTGCCAATGACCGCGTCAATGAGGAGTGGTTCCTTGTTCCACGACCATCGTTCGACATCCATTTTGAGCGCGCGACATCACCTGATTTGCGTTCAGGTGACGAGTGATTCTCGCGCTCAAAATGGATGTTAGTGTCTTGTATATGGTAGGAAGACACGTTATGAGGCGGTATTTGCTCGGTCTGTGGAATCCCGGTCTTTAGGAACCAAATGAGTGATCCCAGTAGTGAAGAGGCTCGGAGTGACTTCTGGTCGAGAGCCCTTGAAACTGTCGGGCGAGCACAGCGTGACACACCACGAACCCTTCAGCCAGTAGTGATGCAGTCCGTCGAGTCCCGGACTTTTCCAGTTCAGCCCTACGGACTGCCTCAGCTACGTCATCCGGCGTTATGATGACGGGGTCCATGGGCGTAACACTCGCACACCGACTCGCCACAACTTCCGTCCAAGGCCCTCTCTGTGGTTTACGGGCTCTGACCACAGGCCGCGCCAGAATGCGATAGTGTCGGCCTGATTCGGTGCTGAGCCCGTTCCACGTACCATCGGCCGCTCCAATGATTCATAGAGCCTCTTCTGATCACTCTGGAAGAGACGATTCTGGTTGAACCGTGTCGACCTCTCCTCCGTCAGTTTTGCGTTATATCCGGCTGGGACAACCTGATATTTGTCCCAGCAAACGCCATCCTGACGGTGCGCACAATTCTCGGTCAATTATTACCCGACCTGAAGCTTGTCAGTCTGCCGATGAGGGTTTGCCTTTGCGATACGGTCCTCAATTCTTTTTCTCCAGGCTGGGGATGGCGCTACTTTGTCTAGTAGCGCGTCCAGCCGTGGGAAATGGCGCCAATAATACGGCAAACTGCCAGTGCGGCGCCAAAAAGAATTGAGTCCGTCTCGCAATGGTCCCGGCTGGCTTCCAAATAGGTCACCAGCATTGGGTTGAGAGCCCTCACGACAGCCCGATTCCGCTTGCTTAAGGGTATGCGGGAAGTCGCGGTCGATTTTCGAGAGGCGTACTGTGCGTTTCAAAAATAGCCTCTTCCAATATGCTCCTCATTTGCTCTAGCTTGTGGGAGACTATTTCATCATCGTCTGAATTAACCACAACTGGAATATCCACGGCGGTATCCACGCGCAGGTTGCTGTGCAATTAGTGGCACCGCATTACCAGCTGTAGCATTTTCATCCGATGAGGGAACAGCCTCACGTCGTAGTTGTTCGAGTTCGGCGTCACCAAATATGTTGGAGCGCAGGATGTACCGAACTCGGTCTGCCAGGTTTTGCCCGTTACATGAACAGATGGCTCCAGCTCTGCGAAAAGCGATGCATCCGAGCCCGATACGCTAACATTCCAGTTTCTTCCCTTTGCCCTAAAATACGCTCGCAATGCGTTTGCGTTCATAATTTGCGTCCAACGCATGCGACGTGTTCCACCAGCGGCGGGTGCCGTTTGCCGAGTCCGAGAAGACCCAGCCGACACCAAGCCTCTGGTGGGATGATGGATGCGGGCGGCTACTAGGTGGTCTCGCAGCCCCCGCGCTTTGCTGGCGACCCGCATGCTGTCGCATCCAGCGCCAGCTCCAGACGCGCCCTGGCGACCTCCAGGCAGCGGCCCTTTGCGCACTCTTTTTTCCATCATCCATTTTGGGCGTCAATTAACGGAGACGCCCAGGCCCGGCACCGTTTCATGGTTCGGCCATATGCACAAACGGACCTTGCACCTCAATTTTGCCTAGGCACGGCGCTCACACCTTTGGCAGGGTGCTGACTGACTGCACCGACGTAGCAGTTTTGTCACTTAACTGTTACGTCAGCGGGCGATGGGTCGTCACTTCCTACGCCTAATTATTATTATTAGTTCTACCTGGCTATATACTGCGCCAATATCTAGTAAAGATTTATCTATGTGTAGCCACAAGAAATGGTTTTATCTTTTTCGAGTTAATCAACATAGCTATGTTTAAGAATGTTGTGTACTATATAATATTTGGTACATTTTTATATGTACGTGGTAAAGCCAAACTGCAGCTATATTTATAATATAGTTGTAGCACGAATGGGTCGACTCGACCGGGGAAGGACCACGCTCTCACAGAATACCAGCGTAAAATATCAGCTTAACGCTGCTGTGTTTCGTATGGTGAGTGTAGAGAACCGGAGACCCTTTTACTGGAAAAGAGGCATTCCATCTTAGTCCTAAAGGCTGACAACGCATCTGTATTTTGATTCGCAAACGAGGATAGATGTAGATGTCTATGGGCCACAGCAACCACTTACCATCAGGTGAACTGTGTACTCGTTTATTACCCTATTTCTATAAAAAAACAACATTTTTATATACTTAATACGTATGTTTTCTTCTCCCTCTTCAGTTCTACGTTTCAGTTCTTCTTTCAGATGTTTAAGTTGATTTTGCTGGAATGGCGTCTGATCAGCATATATTTTAATTTTACTATCTTTTATGTTTCCTTTGTTGCGCAAAATAAGCTTTACAATTTCTTCCGACTCAAAGGTAACTTTTATTAGACGATTCGTTCCTGGCTTGTATCTTCCAATGCGTACATTTTTTGGTTCAGGGCAGTCTTTGATTGAGTTTTTGATAGCATCAACTACTTTATTTTTGTCTAGATCAACACGTTCTTTGGCATCCGTTGACTGAGGTTCAGGAATACCAGCAATAATTATATTCTTCTTTCTCATGCTTTGGTCGTTTAATTCAGCCAGTATTTCTTTATAGGAGGGTTTTATAGATGTATCGCTTGGCAGATTTTTTAATTTTCTACGCTAGACTCCAGAGACACAATTTTATCCCCAGCTTGGTGTGCAAAATTTTTGAGACTTTGTATTTCGTCTTGAATGTTGCTTTGATTTGTGGCTAGGTCTGTTATCCGCTGCTCAGTCGACCACATAGCATCTCTGATGTCTTGAATTTCACATCTTATCATTGCGATGTCATTCCTGATTTCATTAGCACTCTCTTTCTGCGCATTAATTGATGAAGTTAAGTTCAGTTATTATATATTTATGAAAGTGAGGAAAATTGACAATTTAAATCATATCATTAGCTATTGTGATTTGTAACCACACATTTCTCAATTTTACAGTGATTTTTTCACTTACGTGGTCTTAAATAAACATCAAATCGCAGTCACAAATCAAGCAAAAAATTGGTTGCCTGTAAAGTCGGTATACGGGCGAAAGTTTTACGTGACAACGACTTTGAGTGGTAAAATAATTTTATTATGTCTGTCTCTCTCGCTCTTAGGCGGGCTAACCATGCCCGAGTGGAAGGGACGCGTGCCTCTCACTCGCTCTCATTGTGAGCGCATAACGTGAGCGGAGCGTAACGCAGTTTCTTGAAGTGTCACCCGGCAAACCAATTTATAAGACGTTGTCACGTCAAAAGGTTGTTAGGTTAGTTAAAATGAACGTAGTTTCTTTTAGTCGTAGTTGAAAATTAAGATCACCTAACTTTGACTCTTCATTAAAAAGAACATACTGTACTACCCTAGGCAAGTTACTTCAAAAGATGGCCCATTTATCCTAGATTTTAAAATGATATAATCCGTATCACTTTTCATCCTTAAAAATAAAATTAATTTGATTTTCTGAAACAAGACCTAAAATCAAAACATTTCCACAATACAATACAATACATTTTCATCTATTAAATATTGAATGCAACAGAGAAAATCGAACGTTTGTTATGATAATTGATTTTGTAATACGGTCGCAAATTCTTCAAGTTGTTCCAGCTAGATATTAAAAGAATTTAATAGGAACTGAAATACACAGACTTAAAGAACTTCATTACATTGTTCATAGAAACTTATTGACTATGTTTTATTACCAACACCGTGTGTGGGAATAAGAGGATCCATCACCCGTTGTCTCGTGGGTGTCGTAAAAGGTGATCATGGAAATGCCATAAAGATCTCATAGCCTCAGTTAGACGGTGACATAACCATTTTTAACCGACTTGAAAAAGGAGGAGGTACTCAATTCGACTGTGTTTTTTTGTGTTAACTTCCGCTATGAAAACCAATGATTTTAAAAATCGGGAAGTTATTGGTTTCCCACCACCCCTGTTTTCAGAAAATCTCGATTTTCGAAAACTGTCACCCTGTTTTCGAAAATCGAGGTTTCATCAGATCTCGATGTTTTGAGGTCCTAGGAAGATATTCTGACTATTCCTACGAGGATGTCAACAATTGATGTCAAAACAGTATGTATGTATGTGTGTGTGTGTGAGTGTGCGCGCGTGTGTGCGCGCGCGCGCATGTGTGTGTGTGTGTGTGTAAACCTCTCATAACTTTTGAACGGCTTGACCGATTTGAACGAACTTTGTGGTTTCGAAAGGGTTTCAACTTAGATTTTCAAAACTGTTTCAACCGATTTGGTCCGGTAGATTTAGAGAAATGACAAAATAAAATATTCAAGAAAATTGTTTTTGGAATGTCTTTTAAACAGATGTAAGGATCAATTCAATATCTAATCAGCTCTTAAACATGAAAACGACGTCGATTGCTGCAAACCGTTTCAAAATCGGTTAATGCGTTGAAAAGAAATTGATGACGAAAAATTTCAAAAGTGTTTCTTTCTCACATAACTTTTGAATTTATAGTCTAATGGTTTTTATAATAAATTATTATTGTTCTTAAAATACCACGTCGATTGCCATCAATTACATTAAAATCGGTTGATCCGTTCGAAAGTTATCGTTGTCAAAAATTACAAACAAAGTGGGTTTTTAACAACTTCGAAATTTATGCTCTTTCCATTCCATCCATTAAAAAATTAGGAATATTTGTCGAGCGTTTTGAGATCGAACATAGTGGGAAGTTCCAGGCCTGGTAGGGTCAACCGTATTTTTATTTGAAAGCTGGTGCTTCTCATCTTGTCCCATATTAATTTGATCAAGATCTGATCAGTATTTTTGAGTTATCCTTAATAATGCGTATTTAATTGACTTCGACTAGAATAGAATAGAATAGAATAGAATAATTTTTAATTCAATATAGATTATGTGTAATTTTATTGAAAGTCATTTTACTTTACCACTGGTTCGAAAAAACCTCTGTCCTGGGAAGAACCAGCAAGAAACCCAGCGGGACTTTTCTTTTAAATAAAATTACATCAATATTTTAGAAACTGCTTGGAAGCGACCACCTCATTCCCAAGGGTTATTATCAACCATGTATTCATTTATATTATAATAACCTTTTATACAGTTTCAGCTTAACTGGTATCACTAGCTTGTGTTTGTTCCTAGTGTTTACAGAGTGTATATTACTTTTTTACTAAAACTACCTTTGTTTTTAGTAAAAAGTAATATACACTTTTTTACTAAAACAACATACATTAAATTTTCGTAAATATATCGAGTTTTGAACATACATTAAATTTTCGTAAATATATTGAGAGGCCAAAGTTAATATATTTATTTCTTTAAATTTATCTCTAAGAGACTCTCTCGGTCTTAGGTTGTGAATAGCTCTAATGACCCTCTTCTGTAAAACAAAAATATTTTCTGAATCAGCCGCATTTCCCCATCGCAAAATCCCATAAGACATTATGCTATGGAAATAACTGAAATAAACTAATCTGGCTGTCTCGACACTAGTGAGACCTCTAATCTTTCTTACAGCACATTGGTATTCAGATTTTTAACATTGGATGTTGTAAATTTGATACATTTAGTTTTATTTCTGTTTAAATTTAGATTATTAACGTTAAACCAATGCACTAATTTTGATATAGCATTATTCACTTGTTACATTTATATGATTGACGTTTAAGTTTAAAAATCAAGGAAGTATCATCAGCAAATAATACTATATCATGATTATCCCCTACAAGGGAAGGTAAGTCATTAATATACACTAGAAATAGGAATGGGCCGAGAATCGAGCCCTGAGGGACACCCATTAGTACAGGTGACCCGAAGAACTTTTACCATTGATAATATCTTTCTGCGTTCTATTACTTAAATATGAAATAATAAGTTTAAGCGCTGTGTTCTTGACACCATAGTACTGTAGCTTCCTGATTAATGTCTCATGGTGAACACAGTCGAAGGCCTTGGAAAGGTCACAAAATATTCCCAAAGCATCCTCTGAATTCTCCCATGCACAAAAATATGTTTAATAAGCTCAACTCCAGCGTCAGTTGTCGAGCGACCCCTTGTAAAACCGAATTGATTTTTATGAAGTAATTTATTAATATTAAAGAAACTTAACATCTGATCTAAAATTATTTTTTCAAAATTTTACTAAATGTTGGTAGTACAGAAATTGGTCTAAAATTGGCGAAATCTAATGTACTATGTTTCATTAAATCAGGAAACACACCAAATTCGACGCTTGTATTAAATATAGTGGCTAGATAAGGTGCTATTGTATCTATTATAGATAAAATATCTTTAACAGAAATCCCTCATAAATCTGCCGTTTTCTTGACATCAATAATTTTAAAATATTTAACGATATCTTTTGGCAATACAGTATGGAATTTAAAAGTATTTGAATTTACATTTTGTTTAAGCAATGATTCGGCGACAGTAGGAAAAGAATTTAATGATTTTGTTGTCAAAAAGGAACATCAGTAAAATGTTTCTCAAAAGCCATAGCAACTTCTTGATCAGATCGAGTTAAATTATTGTTAATATTGCCTGTTTCACTATTTATTATTCTCCAGGTCATTTTAATTTAGTTGGATGCAGTTTTAATTTTGTTGCTTAAATGTCTTAGCTGTGGAGCACACTTTTTAATATTTTAGAATATGTTTTACATAATCTCTAAATATAACACTACTATTATATGATCTTTCATTATAAAGCTCGTATAACTTTCGCCTGCATTTATAATTCCTACTGTCGCCCATTCATTAAATGATTTGCGACTGTTAAAAGAGAAAGTTTTAGAAGTAAATATTCTACTAAATTCACAACTTATAATTTTAAATAACGCACCATACAAATAATCAGCACTATTTTTAAATGAAAGTGATGGAAGTCTTTTTATTATATTACTTCTAAACCTCTCCAAGCGATGTTCATTTATTGGAACAAACACAACTTTCTTATTTTTCTGTTTTTGTGTATGTAAGGCAATGAGACCAACTGTCCACAGTGATCCGAACTTAAATTTTGAATAATTGATTTATGCAAGGGCTTAACATCTGTAAAAATGTTATCTATACAGGTCGCACTAGGCCCAGCAATACGTGTTGGTTCTAAGAATAAATTAACAAGATTATACGATTTAAGCAATGAGCTAAACTTCATACTAATGGAAGAAGTTTCAAGGAGATCGATGTTAAAGTCTCCACATATTACAACAGACTTGTTCTGTTTACTAAGTTTGAGCAAAACTTCTTCCACAATCTTTTCAAAATAGTCATAAGTAGCACATGGGGTCTGTAAACACTTACAACAATGAGGTGCTCGAGCTCGACACAAGCCATTCCTACAGTTCTTTCAACAGAGAGGCTCAAAATATCCTTACGTTCTTTATATAATAATGATTTATCTGCTAATATTAAGGAGACATCACGTAATTTTTTTTCTCTATTGAAGGAACTGACCACCTGGTGATTTCTGAAGTTAAACATTAAATTATAATCTTTTAGCCAATGTTCAGTAATACAAAGGATATTTATGTTGTTACTATTTAAAAACATTCAACTTCCAATTCTTTGCCCAACATGCCTTGTATATTTTGATGCACCAGATGTAAGCAATTTTATTACTTATTTGGGGCTGCATTCTAAATTAATTAAACTCTTATTATTGCTAGAGATTGCCTCTATTGTCGCATTCACTAATTTAAATTAGTTGAACTGATTCCAAATTAAATGTCAAATGATTATGATGCTCAATAAAAGCAGTCTTGGTAGCCAAAAACTTGGCTGAGTTAAAAAGTAAATAATAAGATAGCACATTTGCTACCGGTTTTAAGTTATATTTGGATAGATAATAAATACCTATCTTCTGTCCAAAACTTTTTATTAAATTATTTATGTCAATTAAATGAAATTTGTCATTATTATCATTACAATTATATGTCAAATTTAAATTATTATTACATATTAAATTATTCATTTGTAAATTTAAATTATGTCTTAGATTATTTTCCTGTGGCAATCCCTGTATGTAAGGCAGTGTGAACAAGACAATTTTGTGTACATTTAAGTTATTAAGTTGTTCAATATATCTTAATAACTGTTTGTTGTTTACACTGCCTCTTCTACCAACAAAAATTATTATTGTACTATTTGGGCAAAATTTAGTAACTGTAATTTTATTTAGGATGTCACTAAAAGATGCTCCAGGCATGCAGCAATTTGTAACTTTTTGTCCCTTTAAAGAGTTATTTAAAGTTATGCCTAGATTTTTTCCCATGTCATCGCTATACACAATTATATTATTTTTGTTAATATTTGAGTTATTTTTTATTTTAATCTCAATCTCCTCTGCTATGGCACTGTCATAGAGTTTTGGTGGTGGTTTAATATTATCAGCACACAGACTCTGAAGAAGCTGGTATTGAACTGAAATTGACTACATTGATGATGTTCTAATTTTATTTATATTGAAGTCGGTTGTACAATATTTTTAATTTTACGACTTGTATTGTATAGTCCTAGATGAAAAATACCCAGATCAGTGACAAGAAGTAGCGGTGTAGCGGTTAGGTACTTCGTCAAAGTGGCGATTCGCTAAGCATAGCGATTACGGAGAACAGAGTAATAATGAACTCTTTGCTTCAATGGGAGGGTCCAAAACTATGTATGGGCTAAATAAAAGAATAAAAATATTTAGTTTCTATGCTAAAGGTATAATATTTTTCAAAATTTATAACTCAAGAATGATAATTACAATTACAATAGACATTGGACTACAATTAGCAACAGCTGTACAATTTAAATGTTATATTTTAATGTTTGAAGATGTAAAATTTACATAACAGTCATTTTATCTTTTAATTTTGAGAGCGAGTGAGTGAATAGTTTTGAATTTTGATAGAAAATGACTTCCTGCGCGATTGCTGCTTTCATATTATTGTTTAAATAATCATTTGCAGTGGATTTTTATACGTAAAAGTGGTGCAATTTTGTGTATTAAATATCCGCGCATGTGAAGTATTAGTGGAAACGATGTAACAAGTTTTCTTTTGTGATATAATTATAAATAATATACTGGTGGCGATTAGGTTATCACGTTAAATAAAAAAATAGCACAGCAGTTAATACAAGTTGCTATATGTCTGTTAAAATAATAAAATAAACAATAAAACAAATTAAAAAAATGCTTCTTTCAAACAAAATAAATAGCGAAAAAATTACACGAAATAAATCACCTTGATAATATTAGTTTACTGACCTGAAGTGACCTGTAAATGCGGCAACGGCGCGGCACTATAGGTACTTTACCTAAGTAACTTACCATTTTACAATGTATTTTTACTCTTTATTAACAGTCCGTCGTGACGCAGGAAGGAAAGATGCAAAGTATTACGGGCACTCGCGCGCAGCGATAAAGTTTTATTTAGTTTGCGTGCGCGATTTATCTGATTAATAATAATTATGTAGGCTATTAAAACGTCGGCAAGCAGCCAACATCAAAGGAGTGCAACTTCTGTAGGTAGTACTATTTTTTATTCTGTTGTATTGGCGCAAAGAAAGAAGGTATGAAAAGTTTGTCTTCCGACTACGACGAAAACCAAGATTTTTTCTTTACTGGTGATGACGATTCCGATCACAAATACCGCCGACAGAAAAGGAGACATGTAACTCAAACCGATGCTGAAGTTATTCCGACGCTTCAGCCAGATGAAAAAACAAGCGACGTCAAGGGTTGGTTGCATAAAATCGACCAGTTGGGTGATGTGTACAATTGGAATAATAAGGATCGCCAGTTCATCATGCAGCTTCGCCTTCGGGGTTCTGCCAGAGATTGGTATGACGATTTAGAAGATTATAATCTTACATGGAGTGAGTGGAAAATACGCTAGAGACCGCGTGTCCACGGTCTACAGACTATGTTGAGCTTTAGAAGCTATGCTTGCATGAAAGAAATCTACTAGTGAAACTATGACGAAATACATTCACGATAAAATATCTTTGCTCAAAAATGCAATATTGTGGGTGAGGCAGCGATATCATGTGTGATCAGAGGTTTACCGGTCGAAATAAGAGCTAATAAGAGCAAAAGCTTTTCAATGTGACTCACCGCAGCAGCTCTACTATGCATACTTATCATCCTTGAAAATTATAAGCAATTAGAAGCTGCCAACAGTCTCCAACGACCCAGTACGACTTGGAAGAGGGGTTGCAATATCACTTCGGCTACGCTGGAAAACGATGTAATGCCTAAGAAATGGTACGCCTATAGAAGACAAGAGCATGAAGAAAAGGACTGCGAAGTTCGACGGTGCGAGTGTGTTATCTACCTGGCCACACCATCGCCACCTGTTGGTATGCCACCAGTAATCCTCGACAACAGCCACAGAAGGTCAGTAATATTTTGTTTACAACATATAATATTCATATAGATCTGTATAAAAGTGGTAAGGGTTAATGGACAAAGACTTATTGCATACATAGATACAGGAAGTAAATTGAACATTCTTAGTGTGACACGAGCTAGTAGTTTGATGTTAGAAGTTGTGCCTTTTCAATAAAGATGAAAGGTTTTGGAGGTGCATATTCGAATTCATTGGGAACCTCCCGGATCGATGTCAAGATAGGTGACATTATTATAAGTGTTTCTGTTGAGTTAGCTAATAATGGTTTAGTTGATATAGACTTGATTATCGGTCAAACAATGATAAATCAGAGAAATTTGTGCTTAGTTATTACTAGCTTTTTACCCGCGGCTTCGCTCGCGTGGTCTTCAATTTGAAAACATCATTAATGCTATTCCGTGCCAAATTTACGAAAATTTGATCACTTTTAGATTCACTTCGGTGTCTGTGTTTTTGTTTGACAAAGAATTTTTTGAATTCCCAAAGACTATTGGACCTAGATTATTGATATTTGGCACTTATATAACAAGTTACAGGAACACGTGAATAAATAAGTTTTTCAGAATCTCTTTAATATCATATGTCTAGAAACATCTAAAAATTTTTATATTGGGCGTGTCTTCCGATATATTCATAAGAAAGATAAATTGTCTTGGAATCAAAATTTATTATTATTATTTACTCTTTACATTCATTCATAATTAAAGTTAATTTAGTTTTAACAAAATAATGATGATTTCATAGTCTTATATGCGCTATTTGATTCATATCATTGGTCCCATTTAATATTGATTGGCACCATAAAATAGATTCTGATATTTTTCTACGTTCAAGTAGACTTCAAAATATCATAAATGCAGTTCTATAATGATGAATACTACACATGTACTAAAACAAATTTTAATAAATCACGTTATATTTTAACTTTATTTAGGCGGGTTGTAAAACACATCTTTGGAAGAAAGTTCCATAAAATATGCGTAAAAGAACATATTGCTGATGTGAAGCATCGACGCTCCGGGAAGTCTGAAGTATGTCAACATATTCAGTGTCATCCCAACCATTATATCAGATCTGATAGACAACAAATCCTCGCAATAGAACACCGATTCCTAGCAAGGATGATACGCGAGGCTATTGAAATTAAAAATATCCTAACTTCAGAGAAGATGACTGGGTACTACCGGGTAGCGAAGCCTCCATAGAAGCCGAGAAGCCAGGCTTGCCCTAGGAAACTGCTCAATCAATAATATCCATACTAATATTATAAATGCGAAAGTGTGTTTGTTTGTTTGTTTGTTTGTCCTTCTTTCACGTCGCAACAGAGCGTCGGCATGGCATGATTTTTTGTATGGGGATAGTTCGGTGGCTGTAGAGTGACATAGGTTACTTTTTTCCGCGGAAAACATCTCATTCCGTGGAAAATCGAATATGTTGCACAAGTTTGTCCTTCTTTCACGTCGCAACAGAGCGTCAGCATGGCATGATTATTTGTATGGGGATAATTCGGTGGCTGCAGAGTGACATAGGCTACTTTTTCCGCGGAAAACATCTCATTCCGTGGAAAATCGAATAAGTTGCAAAATTAAATTCAGCTAGGTGGCGCCACCGTGATTCTACAAGACGGACGACGGTACGATGGACGAACACAGAAGGTCAGAATATCTGGATTATTATGTCTTTTACCAAAATTAAGATAAAAATGTATGGATCTGTTCTTATTAACTAACGTATACATAGTTTAAATTGATTCCCTAGATGTCGTTACTAGGTTTTAAAACGCGGTAACGAAATGTTTCCTGACATGTACTTAACTCCCGCCGTTGAGCCGCGCGTCAACTTATAGTGCATGGTACCTATACGCTTAAATTGTTTCTATTTCGTAGCTTATTCGACTACCTGCTTGATTTCGGTTGTTTGTTATTTGCTTTGTGGTTTGGTTAAGGTTGAATGGATTTATATTGGCTTTCATTTTCGGATTTGTATTTTCTTGGATCGGTTTTGTTGATTTGGTTGGTATTCCTTTATACATATTTAGACTGGCTTTGATTTTGGATTTTGTTTATTTAGAATCGTGAACTGGTTTTCGTTGTTTTAGGTTGTTTAACAATATTTTAAAGGAATATTAATAGTATAGATAGTGTATACGGTACCTATACACTTACTTCTTTTCGTTGGTTATATTTATATTGACTACTGCTTTCGATTTCGGTTTTCTGCGATTTGTTTTGTGATTTGGTTTGTTGATTGGTTTTTTGGCTATCGTTTTCGGATTCGTGTTGTGTCTTGAATTGGTTTTGTTGTTTTGATTTTAAAAATATTTAAAAGAAATATTTATTTCTTTTAGATATTTTGGATTTGCTTTTAAAAAAAATATTTAAAAGGAAATTTAATTCCTTTTAGGTATTTTAACGTTTTTTTATAAATAGGTTTTTTCTTACTTCATAATGCCTCGCAAACGTAAGTCCAGCCTTTCAAGAGTATCTTCTCAAAGACAAGCGAAAAGATTAGCTCGATCGCTAGAATCTTTAGAAGATGCTGAACTGAGAAGGCAAGAACAGGCAGAGCGTCAAGCTACTTTAAGAGTTTGAAACACCTTCTCAAAGTCAGCGAAGGCGTCTTGAACAGGCAGAGCGTCAAGCTACTTTAAGAGCTGAAACACCTGCTCAAAGTCAGCAAAGGCGTCTTGAACAGGCAGAGCGTCAAGCTACTTTAAGAGCTACTGAAACACCTGCTCAAAGTCAGCAAAGGCGTCTTGAACAGGCAGAGCGTCAAGCTACTTTAAGAGCTACTGAAACATCTGCTCAAAGTCAGCAAAGGCTATTCGAACAAGCGGAACGTCAGGCCGCTTTAAGAGCCGCGAAACACCTGATGAAACTCAACACAGACTCATTGAGCAAGCTGAACGTCAATCTACTATAGGGCATCTGAAACACCAGAACAGACACAGGCGCGAAGAGATGCAAATGCACAGCTCCAAGCTGAACGTCGACAAAATTTTCAAAGAAACAATTGGTCGGTTTTAATAACGCAGCATTCAATTATGATCCGTTGATTGATTATAAAATCACAGGTTAGTTGTTATCGGACTGATGGACAAGGCGTGTCGATTTTGCAGCGTTTTAAAATGGAAAGATGAGACCGCAGGCATGTGCTGTTCCAATGGCAAAGTGTCTCTTCCGTTACTTGGGGAACCAGAAGAACCTTTGAAAACTCTCTTTTATATGATGCTAATGAGTCACGGCGCTTTTAAACAGGATCCGGAAATATAACTCATGCTTTCAAATGACGTCCTTCGGAGTTGACTGGGAAATAATAATGCCGGGATTTTCGCCTACATTTACGGTACAAGGGCAATTTATCATAGAATAGGTTCACTTTTCCAGCTGAAACGAACAGCATAAATTTTACAAGTATATTTTATGGGTGACGAAGAAATTGAGTAGACCGTCGCTGCCAATTTATCCAGGAGTTGAGAGACACAGTGTTCAAAATTCAAAGATTCTTGCATGAACGTAACATTTTAGTCAAAACATTTAAAACTGCTTTAGAAAACCCACCTGAAGAGGATTATAAAGTCGTCATTCACGCAGATCGGACCCTCGAGGAGAGCATGAAAGGCGCTAAATGCACCTTTGATAAACGAAATAGCAGCCGTAATTAGTGGTGATCAATTTTCTTCACGAGACATTGTCTTGCGAGCACGTGATGATACGTTGCAACGGGTAGCCGATACACAAGTTTTATGACGCTCTGCAATACCCATTGATTTATTGCAAGGACAAGAGGGTCATCATTTTCAAATTCCACTCATTAACCCGGTCACAAAGGAGCCTACCCGAATAAAAAAGTATCATGTATGGATTTTATGCGTATCATATGATGTTGCGAGAAAATGATTTTAACCTCTTAGCCCGGTGTAGACAATTATTTCATCAATTTTGGTAGACATGTATGTGAAGGTAGAAAGTGAACGTCTCCGTTATATATCTTTAAATCAAAAAGCTGCGCGTTGAGAATTATATACATTTACAAGATGCAGTTTCTAGCGACGCCAATGTAAACCCCAGAGATTTAGGTAAAATGGTAATTCTGCCCTCATCATTCGTTAACAGTCCCGCTACCTACATGAGTACACAAGACGCATTCGCCTATGTACGAACTTACGGAAGACCTGATCTTTTGTTACTTTTACTTGCAATCCCACATGGAAAGAAATAACCGAGGAGCTAATGCCGGGCCAAAAAGTACTGACAGACACGATTTAGTTGCTAGAGTATTTAGATTAAAAGTACAAAAATAATGTATGTAATTAACAAAGGAAAATTTTCGAGAGGTGCAGTGCTTCATGTATTCAATTGAATGGCAAAAGAGGATTACCGCATGCCCACATTCTAATATGGCTTAAAGAGAAGTTGCGGCCCAGCCAAATAGACGACATAATAAGCGCCGAGATTCCGGATCCTGAGCAAGATAAAGAATTGTATGATACCATCGTCCGAAATATGATTCACGGTCCATGTGGAGCACGAAATTCAATATCGCCATGTATTAAAGAAGGAAAATGTACAAAGAAATTCCCTAAACAGCTATTAAAAGAAACAGTGCACAATGACAATGGCTACCCTTTATACAGACGCGGAGCACCCGAAGATGGTGGCAGGAAATTTACAATCAAATCTCGCTCTGGAGTGTTGGAAACCTTAGATAACAGCTGGATTGTCTCGTATTCGCCCATTCTATGTAAAATGTTAAATGCCCACATTAATATAGAAGCATGTAACTCTGTCCGCGCAATCAAGTATATCTGTAAGTACATAAATAAAGGAAGCGACCAAGCAATATTTAATCTCAGGAGTGAAGGTGAGGCAACCTGTTAATGAAGTACAGACCTTTCAAGCAGGCGTTATGTCAGCAGTAACGAGGCAGCGTGGCGTCTCCTTGGCTTCCCTTTACACGAAAGGCACCCAACAGTTACTCACCTTGATGTGCACTTAGAAAATGGAGAGCGTGTATATTTCACCGAAAGAAATTTCCAAGAAAGAATTGCATCACCGCCAAAACTACACTAACAGCCTTCTTTCAACTTTGTCAAACCGACCCTTTGCAAAAACGTTGTTATATTCTGAAGTCCCCGCTATTATACTTGGAACACATCTAGGAAGGAGTGGAAACGCTGTATTCAAGGCGCGCCTGTTGCAAATTGGCCTGGTGTAAAGTCATCAGATGCCCTTGGTCGTGTATACCGTCCATGTAACTAATTTTGAATGTTTCTGTTTACGATTGCTGCTGCACCATGTTCGGGGTCCTACAGGATATAAAGACCTTAAAACTGTCAACGATCAGGAATGCAACTTATAGAGAAGCATGTGAAGCTCTGCATCTTTAGAAAACGATTATCACTGGGATGAAACCATGGAGGAAGCTGTGCAGTGCCAGTCGCCAGCCAAAATTAGGGATCTTTATGCAACTCTCATATCATCTTGCGGGCTATCTAATGCACATAAATTGTGGGACGAATATAAAGAGTACATGGCGGAAGATATTTTGCGAAGTTACAGCAGACACACGCGAACATGACATACAATGAACACATTTATAATGAAGCATTTGGAAAAATTGAAGATAAAGTAATGGCAATGGTAAAAAAATTAAGCGACTTTGGAATGATAAGCCCTCAGCGAACAACCGAAAATGAACTAAGTAATGAAATTATATGAAACAAACTACGATATACCAGCTTTGCAGCAGCAAGTAGCCGAATTTGTACCCTGCTTGTTTCCCGAACAAAAACGAGTTTTGACAAAGTATTAGGACAAATTGAATCTGGAAATGGTGCACTTTTCTTTTAGATGACCCTGGAGGAACTGGGAAGACATTTTGTTAAATTTATTATTAGCGCAAGTACGGAAAGATAAAAATATTGCTGTGGCCGTAGCTTCCTCCGGTATAGCCGCCACGCTGCTAAGCAGGGGCTGCACTGCACATTCTGTTTTAAACTCCTCTAAATCTAGCCCAGGAAGAATCGCCGATCTGCAACTTTAGCAAAAATAGTGCACGAGGTATAATGCTACGACAATGCAAACTTTTAGTGTGGGACGAAAGTACAATGTCGCATAAAAAGCTGTAGAAGCACTAAATCGAACGCTCCAGATTTGCAGCAATACCGATGTAATGGGAGGAATGGTGGTTTTACTGGCTGGTGACTTTCGCCAAACTTTACCTGTCATTCAAAAGGTACACCTGCAGATAAAATTAAAGCTTGCCTCAAGTCGTCTATTTTATGGAACAAGGTGACAAAATTCAGTTTAACTACGAATATAATAATATTTTACGAAATATGTATAATATAATATGTCGGATTATAATTTATATTAAAAATTACGAATATTTTATAATTACAATCAATTATCGTCACTAACGACTGCCCTGATCGTTTCTCTGTTGGTAACCACAAGGCTTTACGCACTTTTTAGCCTTATCGCCGAATTTATAATGATAGAAGCATTTTCTATATATATAGGATATCTTCTATAATTTGACTGAGAACGATTACGAGTATGACTGTGACTGTGACTATGGTTCTGATCTCGTCTGTTGCCTCTATTTTGGGAGCGTGATCTTCTTTGATTTTGGAAGGATAATGCTTGCACTTGACGAGTAAGTTCCGCGATCTGTTTCGACATTGCGTTAAGTAAAGACCCTGGTGCTGCATCCATAGAAGCTACGTGTGGAGATGCCGGAACAAGTTCGTGCACCTTATCAGCTAAGGCAGCCACTGCTTCCAAAGTTGAGTCAGGCTGTGATGCAATTACGGTTTGCAAATTGTTTGATAGGCGACTAGTCCATATTGTCCTGATAAAATCATCTGGAACGTAAGGGCCCGCTAAGTGTTGCAAATGTCGTAAAAATTGTGATGGACGCCTATCTCTAAGTTCCTCATGTATTAACAATTGCTTCACTTCTTTTTCTCGGGATGCTGAGAGCCTTTTGATAAGTTCTGTTTTAAGTTTCTCGTATTTATCTTTTTGAGGTGGTGAAACTATAATGTCTTTGACTTCTGCAGCATATCTATGCTCTAATTGTGCAATTACATAATAATACTTTGTTTAGTCTTCTTTAATATCGGATAGTGCAAAATTCCCTTCTACTTGTGCGAACCACACAGCAGGCTCTTCAGCCCAAAACGGTGGCATTCGGACACCGACACGGCATATATCGGATGGTGTAAATGACCCTTCTGCATTACGTGTTTCTTGCGATAATGATTGGGAGGGTTTAGCTTGTTTCTCTGCCATCTTACTTTGAATATTATTATTAAAATATTACTTTAGATTCTGCTTACGTTTGGGTTCTCGCAACACAAAGTCCAAGCGGGGTCACCAGTGTAGTGATGAATGGGGAGATCTTCAATAAATAACTCACCAACCACTTTCTATATTGTGGATCTTTCTATATGTGGGATTTCCGTTAAAGTTATTGCGTCTATAATAGATACAACGGCGCCTCAACTAACTATTATTTTTAACTAGCTGTTACCCGCGGCTTCGCCCGCATGGTCACTGGGAAATTAACTATCCATTGCTTTCTGAATTGAAAGAAAATTGAGTTTTACAGATTTGGCAGAGATGCAGCCATTAAAAGGAAACTGAGCAAAATTGATTCGTCAGCCTATTTAAATGTTTAGAAACGCAGGGTATAGGAAAGCATGAAAATAGCCTGTTTATTCCAAATGGAACTGGGATATTTTTTAATTAAAGGAAACTGAGCATAATTATCCGTTAGGGATGCAGACTTTTGAAAAGAAACTGAGCTAAATTGATTCGTCAGAGATGCAGTTTTCTGAATTGAAAGGAAACTGAGCCAAATAAAAGATCCGTCAGAGATGCAGCTTTTGAGTTGAAAGGAAACTGAGCTTAATAGGTCCGTCAGAGGTGCAGCATTTGGAATTGAAAAGAAACTGAGCTAAATAGGAAATTTTGAATTGAAAAGGAAGATCTGTGGGAATTTGATTAATTGATTGTGGAATTTTGAAAAAAAACTAACTGAACACTATTTTAAGACGCTACTTTACACAATATTATATGTTTTTCCATTTGGGGAAAGAATGTGAGATTCTGGGCATTTGACACACGCGAACATGCTACATACAGCTGACCATGAGAGAAGCACGGTTTTTCTAAGTTGACCCCGCTACCTGTAACGTTTGCCCTTGCGCTTTATTAATTGTCATTGCAAAACTGAGCTTAATAGGGAACTGCAACCTTTGAATTGAAAAGGAAGATCTGTGGAATTATAGGATCCGTGGTATAATAACATTTTCACCTTTTCCTACGCCTGTCAAAATTGTAGCACTGATTATGTTCCGTCCAAGATGTGTCACGCAGCCTTGTCCCGTTACATAACCGAGGAGCATCTAAATTTCGCATTAGCATGACTGGGACGCCTAATTTTAATTGAAACATGTGAGGGCACACCTGACAACTCTAGAAATTTAGAAACTCTACAGGATATGAAGTGCTCTGATCTGTGTCCATAACTGTGTCTACTGACAAATACTCTGTTATTTCTCCTGCTACTTCGCTTAATATATCTGAATTTATTTTGTTTACGCTCTCATTTTTTAGTGCAAGAATCGCCCTTCACATAACCATTTGTCTTCATGCATGTTGTTCGTTAAATCTGAATAAACGCTCGCAATTAATTCGGAATGACTCTGTACTAAATTACAAAATCTCTCGTCAATTTAACGCAGCCCTCAGCATCCGTTTCCAACCGCCCATCGCCAATTTTTAATAGTGTGTCAGCATAGTTTCCAGCATTGATATAATGATATCAATGCTGGAAACTGCTTGACACACCATACTATCCAAATGCACTCTCATATTCGTAGTTAAACTGAATTTTGTCACCTTGTTCCATAAAATAGACGACTTGAGGCATGCTTTAATTTCATCTGCAGGTGTACCCTTTTGAATGACAGGTAAAGTTTGGCGAAAGTCACCAGCCAGTAAAACCACCATTCCTCTCATTACATCGGTATTGCTGCGCAAATCCTGGAGCGTTCGATTTAGTGCTTCTACAGCTTTTTATGCGACATTGTACTTTCGTCCCACACTAAAAGTTTGCATTGTCGTAGCATTATACCTCGTGCACTATTTTTGCTAAAGTTGCAGATCGGCGATTCTTCCTGGGCTAGATTTAGAGGAGTTTTAAAACAGAATGTGAAGTGCGGCCCCTTAGCAGCGTGGCGGCTACCGGAGGAAGCTACGGCCACAGCAATATTTTTATCTTTCCGTACTTGCGCTAATAATAAATTTAACAAAATGTCTTCCCAGTTCCTCCAGGGTCATCTAAAAGAAAAGTGCACCATTTCCAGATTCAATTTGTCCTAATACTTTGTCAAAAACTCGTTTTTGTTCGGGAAGCAAGCAGGTACAAATTCGGCTACTGCTGCTGCAAAGCTGGTATATCGTAGTTTGTTTCATATAATTTCATTACTTAGTTCATTTTCGGTTGTTCGCTGAGGGCTTATCATTCCAAAGTCGCTTAATTTTTGCCTACCATTGACATTACTTTATCTTCAATTTTCCAAATGCTTCATTATAAATGTGTACATTGTATGTCATGTTCGCGTGTGTCTGCTGTAACTTTCGCAAAATATCTTCCGCCATGTACTCTTTATATTCGTCCCACAATTTATGTGCATTAGATAGCCTGCAAGATGATATGAGAGTTGCATAAAGATCCCTAATTTTGGCTGGCGACTGGCACTGCACAGCTTCCTCCATGGTTTCATCCCAGTGATAATCGTTTTCTAAAAGATGCAGAGCTTCACATGCTTCTCTAAGTTGCGCATTCCTGACCGTTGACAGTTTTAAGGTCTTTATATCCTGTAGGACCCCGAACATGGTGCAGCAGCAATCGTAAACAGAAACATTCAAAATTAGTTACATGGACGGTATACACACGACCAAGGGCATCTGATGACTTTACACCGGGCCAATTTGCAACAGGCGCGCCTTGAATACGGCGTTTCCACTCCTTCCTAGATGTGTTCCAAGTATAATAGCGGGGACTTCAGAATATACAACGTTTTTGCAAAGGGTCGGTTTGACAAAGTTGGAAGGCTGTTAGTGTAGTTTTGGCGGTGATGCAATTCTTTCTTGGAAATTTCTTTCGGTGAAATATACACGCTCCATTTTCTAAGTGCACAGCAAGGTGAGTAACTGTTGTGCCTTTCGTGTAAGGAAGCCAAGGAGACGCCACGCTGCCTCGTTACTGCTGACATAACGCCCTCTTGAAAGGTCTGTACTTCATTAACGGATTTGCCTCACCTTCACTCCTGAGATTAAATATTGCTTGGTCGCTTCCTTTATTTATGTACTTACAGATATACTTGATTGCGCGGACAGAGCTACATGCTTCTACATTAATGTGGGCATTAAACATTTTACATAGAATGGGCGAATACGGGACAATCCAGCTGTTATCTAAGGTTTCGAACGCTCCAGAGCGAGATTTGATTGTAACTTTCCTGCCACCATCTTCAGGAGCTCTGCGTCTGTATAAAGGGTAGCCATTGTCATTGTGCACTGTTTCTTTTAATAGCTGTTTAGGAATTTCTTTGTACATTTCCTTCTTTCATACATGGCGATATTGAATTTCGTGCTCCACATGGACCGTGAATCATATTTCGGACGATGGTATCATACAATTCTTTATCTTGCTCAGGATCCGAATCTCGGCGGTTATTATGTCGTCTATTGGCTGGGCCGCAACTTCTTTAAGCCATATTAGAATGTGGGCATGCGGTAATCCTCTTTTTGCCATTCAATTGAATACATGAAGCACTGCACCTCTCCGAAAATTTTCCTTTGTTAATTACATACATTAATTTTTGTACTTTTAATCTAAATACTCTAGCAACTAAATCGTGTCTGTCAGTACTTTTTGGCCCGGCATTAGCTCAGTTATTTCTTTCCATGTGGGATTGCAAGTAAAGTAACAAAAGATCAGGTCTTCCGTAAGTTCGTACATAGGCGAATGCGTCTTGTGTGTACTCATGTAGGTAGCGGGACTGTTAACGAATGATGAGGGCAGAATTACCATTTTACCTAAATCTCTGGGGCTTACATTGGCGTCGCTAGAAACTGCATCTTGTAAATGTATATAATTCTCAACGCGCAGCTTTTTGATTTAAAGATATATAACGGAGACGTTCACTTTCTACCTTCACATACATGTCTATCAAAAATTGATGAAATAATTGTCTACACCGGGCTAAGAGGTTAAAATCATTTTCTCGCAACATCATATGATACGCATAAAAATCCATACATGATACTTTTGTTCGGAGTAGGCCTTTGTGACCGGGTTAATGAGTGGAATTTGAAAATGATAACCCTCTTGTCCTTGCAATAAATCAATGGGTATTGCAGAGCGTCATAAAACTTGTGTGTATCGGCTACCCGTTGCAACGTATCATCACGTGCTCGCAAGACAATGTCTCGTGAAGAAAATTGATCACCACTAATTACGGCTGCTATTTCGTTTATCAAAGGTGCATTGTAGCGCCTTTCATGCTCTCCTCGAGGGGTCCGATCTGCGTGAATGACGACTTTATAATCCTCTTCAGGTAGGTTTTGTTCAAAAAAATGTTACGTTCATGCAAGAATCTTTGAATTTTGAACACTGTGTCTCTCTCAACTCCCTGGATAAATTGGCAGCGACGGTCTACCTCAATTTCTTCGTCACCCATAAAATATACTTGTAAAATTTATGCTGTTCGTTTTCAGCTGAAAAAGTGAACCTATTCTATGATAAATTTGCCCTTGCACCGTAAATGTAGGCGAAAATCCGGCATTATTATTTCCCGTTCAACTCCGAAGGACGTAATTTGAAAGCATGAGTTATATTTCCGGATCCTGTTTAAAAGCGCCGTGACTCATTAGCATCATATAAAAGAGTTTTCAAAGGTTCTTCTGGTTCCTCAAGTAACGGAAGAGACACTTTGCCATTGGAACAGCACATGCCTGCGGTCTCATCTTTCCATTTTAAAGCGCTGCAAAATCGACACGCCTTGTCCATCAGTCCGATAACAACTAACCTGTGATTTTTATAATCAATCAACGGATCATAATTGAATACTGCGTCATTAAAAACCGACCAATTGTTTCTTTGAAAATTTTGTCGACGTTCAGCTTGGAGCTGTGCATTTGCATCTCTTCCCGCTTGTGACTGTTCTGTGTTTCAGATGCCCTTATAGTAGATTAACGTTCAGCTTGCTCAATGTGTCTGTGAGTCTTGCTCAATTGAGTTTCATGAGGTGTTTCCGCGGCTCTTAAGGCGGCCTGACGTTCCGCTTGTTCGAATAGCCTTTGCTGACTTTGAGCAGGTGTTTCAGTAGCTCTTAAAGTAGATTGACGCTCTGCCTGTTCAAGACGCCTTTGCTGACTTTGATCAGGTGTTTCAGTAGCTCTTAAAGTAGCTTGACGCTCTGCCTGTTCAAGACGCCTTTGCTGACTTTGAGCAGGTGTTTCAGTAGCTCTTAAAGTAGCTTGACGCTCTGCCTGTTCAAGACGCCTTCGCTGACTTTGAGAAGGTGTTTCAGAAGCTCTTAAAGTAGCTTGACGCTCTGCCTGTTCAAGACGCCTTCCTGACTTTGAGAAGGTGTTTCGGAAGCTCTTAAAGCAGCCTGACGCTCTGTCTGTTCAAGACGCCTTTGCTGACGTTAAGAAGGTGTCTCAGATGCTCTAAAATCAGCCTGACGCTCTGCTTGTTCTTGCCTTCTCAGTTCAGCATCTTCTAAAGATTCTAGCGATCGAGCTAATCTTTTCGCTTGTCTTTGAGAAGATACTCTTGAAAGGCTGGACTTACGTTTGCGAGGCATTATGAAGTAAGAAAAAACCTATTTATAAAAAAACGTTAAAATACCTAAAGGAATTAAATTTTAAATATTTTTAAAGCAAATCCAAAATATCTAAAAGAAATAAATATTTCTTTTAAATATTTTTAAAATCAAAACAACAAAACCAATTCAAGACACAACACGAATCCGAAAACGATAGCCAAAAAAAAACAATCAACTTAAACCAAATCACAAAACAAATCGCAGAAAACCGAAATCGAAAGCAGTAGTCAATATAAATATAACCAACGAAAAAAGAAGTAAGTGTATAGGTACCGTATACACTATCTATACTAATAATATTCCTTTAAAATATTGTTAAACAAACTAAAACAACGAAAACCAGTTCACGATTCTAAATAAACAAAATCCAAAATCAAAGCCAGTCTAAATATGTATAAAGGAATACCAACCAAATCAACAAAACCGATCCAAGAAAATACACAAATCCGAAAATGAAAGCCAATATAAATCCATTCAACCTTAACCAAATCACAAAGCAAATAACAAACAACCGAAATCGAAAGCAGGTAGTCGAATAAGCTACGAAATAGAAACAATTTAAGCGTATAGGTACCGTATGCACTATAAGTTGACGCGCGGCTCAACGGCGGGAGTTAAGTACATGTCAGGAAACATTTCGTTACCGCGTTTTAAAACCTAGTAACGACATCTAGCGGAATCAATTTAAATTATGTATACGTCAGTTAATAAGAACTCTCAAAAATATTTTTCTTATAATTTTGCACAATTTTTCTTATTGTAATACCGATTCATTCATAACCACATATAAGAACTGTATTCATTTCCGTTCAATAAATATTACTAAGGTTTATTAATAAGGCTTACTAAGAACTGTTTCTACCATTGTTAAGTAATAGTTAAGGGTGAAAGCGTGACAGGTGGTGATAGTATTTCTGATCCATACTTATAATCACGCCTGTAACCCTTGCGGGGTAGGCAGAGCATCAACGGATTACTTAATATCGTCTGCGAGGTTATCGCCTATTCTGTGAATTACGATGCACCAAAACGTTTGAAGAAAATCAGCTGGTGAATTTTATGTTTTTTATCGCTCTCTTCCGGTCCTGCGTGGAAAAATACAGATCCATACATTTTTATCTTAATTTTGGTAAAAGACATAATAATCCAGATATTCTGACCTTCTGTGTTCGTCCATCGTACCGTCGTCCGTCTTGTAGAATCACGGTGGCGCCACCTAGCTGAATTTAATTTTGCAACATATTCGATTTTCCCACGGGAATGATATGTTTTTCCGCTGAAAGTAGCCTAGTCACTCTACAGCCACCGAACTATCCCCATACAAATAATCATGCCATGCCGACGCTCTGTTGCGACGTGAAAGAAGGACAATCTTGTGCAACATATTCGATTTTCCACGGAATGAGATGTTTTTCCGCGGAAAAAGTAGCCTATGTCACTCTACAGCCACCGAACTATCCCCATACAAATAATCATGCCATGCTGACGCTCTGTTGCGACGTGAAAGAAGGACAAACTTGTGCAACATATTCGATTTTCCCACGGGAATGAGATGTTTTTCCGCGGAAAAAAGTAGCCTATGTCACTCTACAGCCACCGAACTATCCCCATACAAAATAATGCTATGCCGACGCTCTGTTGCGACGTGAAAGAAGGACAAACAAACAAACAAACAAACACACTTTCGCATTTATTATATTAAGTATGGATAATATTAGTATGGAAGTATGGATACTAGTATCGAATATGGTGTGTTTCTGATTTGATGAAGCATAGTAAAGTAATACCTTTATTTAAATCTGGTAGTACATTAGGCCATGCCAATTTTAGACCCATTTCTGTACTGCCAACACTAAGTAAAATTTTTGAAAAATTATTCTTGATCAAATGTTGATTTTTTTAATGTTAATAATTTACTTTATAAAATCAATTCGGTTTCACAAGGGGTCGCTCGACAACTGATGCTGGTATTGAGCTGATTAAATATATTTCAATGCATGGGAGAATTCACAGGATGCTTTGGGTATACTCGTATTCTGTGACCTATCCAAAGCCTTCGATTGTGTTCACCATGAAACATTAATCAGGAAAGTACAACACTACGGTGTAAGAAGTAATGCTCTTAAATTAATTGTTTCATATTTCAGTAACAGAACGCAAAAGTTGTCATTAATAGTATGAGCTCTTCCGGTCGATAGTACAAGTGGGCGTGCCTCAAGGCTCAATTCTCGGCCCCTTTCTGTTTCTTGTATATATTAATGACTTACCTTACATAGTAGGGATAACCATAATATAGTATTATTTGTTGATGACACTTCATTAATTTTCAAATTAAAACGACAATTATTAAAATATGACGAAGTAAATAATGCTCTATCTAAATTAGTAAATTGGTTTAATGTTAATAACTTGCATTTAAATAGCACTAAAACGAAATGTATGAAGTTCATGACTCCAAATGTCAGACAATTAAATACTAATGTAATTTTAAATGAGGAGGAACTGAGTCTTGTCGATACCACCATTTTTCTTGGAATAACACTAGACGCGAAGCTTCAATGGAACCCCATATATCAAAGTTAGCAAGCAGACTTAGTTCTGCAGCATATGCTGTAAAAAAGATTAGAAATCTTACCAGTGTGGAAACAGCTAGACTTGTTTACTTTAGCTATTTCCATAGCATAATGTCGTATGGTATTTTGCTATGGGGACACGCGACTGACACTGAAATTATATTTGTTTTACAGAAGAGGGCCATAAGAGCAATCTATGATTTAAAACCTAAAGAGTCGCTCCGACAAAATTTAAGGAAATTAATATATTAACTTTGGCCTCTCAATACATTTATGAAAATGTAATGTACGTACACAAAATAAAGGTAGTTATACAAAAATAAGTGATATTCATTCTGTAAATACTAGGAACAAACACAAGCTAGTAGTACTAGTTACTCGACTCCACCGAGTCATTAATTCATTCTTGGGCGATGTATACGCTTACAACAAAATCCCAGAAAATATACAAAATTCGCCTGCTCAAAATTCAAAAACTTTATTAAACATAGTTTGTATAAAGGGTTATTATAATATTAAGGAATTTATGGATGATAATAACCCTGGGAATGAGGTGTTCGCTACCAAACTATTTCTAACTTGTTTTGTGTGGTTAATTGTGTAACGTGTAAGCGTTTTACGTGGTGAGCCATGCTGCAGCTATGTTAGTAGTATAGTTGTACTACGAATGGGTCGGCTCGACCGGGGAAGGACCACGCTCTCACAGAATACCAGCGTAAAATAGCAGCTTAACACTGCTGTGTTTCGTATGGTGAGTGTAGAGAACCGGAGACCCTTTTTACTGGAAAAGAGGCATTCCATCTTAGTCCTCACGGGTGACAACGCATCTGCATTTTGATTCTTTATTGAGGATAGATGTAGATGTCTATGGGTCACAGCAACTACTTACCATCAGGTGGACTGTGTGCTCGTTTGTCACTCTTATCCTATAAAAAAAAACATACATGATTGTAAGCTGTTATTTTTTTAAAGTCCCGCTGGGTTTCTTGCTGGTTCTTCCGAGGAGATAGGTTTTTTTCTCGAACCAGTGGTAATTAAACAAATGGTGACTTTCAATAAGTATTATTTATAATCTATATTGAATAAAAAGGTTTCTGTTTCTGTTTCTGTATAAAAGTTTATTGTAAGCAGAGCAATTCACACAATTAAATAGTTCACATATATAATAGTCTTTATAATTTAGCACAAAGCGTAGCACAGAAGTTATTAGCACAAGAAGGAAGAAACAGTTCAAAGGGAATAGCAAAAACAAACAGTAGCCGGGCGCGATATACCGTCATACGTCTTATCGTCTCAGTGATATATTTTTACTAACTGCGTGGCGGTGGCGGGTGCGTCGCTTCGATGTCTATCATCTTTTGTTCGATGCATTTTCGGGGCATCTTTACTACTAAATGACTTGATCACGATTTCTGCGACGATACGACACGACTCAAAGGTAAGTTTTATATTACTTATTTATTTTTGTATTTTATTTTAATTTTAATTGTGTAATGTAGATTGTGTAGTTGTAGATTATTAATTTTAATTGTTTAATTTTATTTTTCAGATACATGACGCCACAGTTGTACTATTTGTACCTGGCTGGTTTTAATATCAATACATATACTCGTAGGACATTAAGAAAAAGAGAAAGAAAAACTAAAAACACACTTTCCCGCCATTTTTCAATTGTTTTTCTGTCCGCCAAAATGAGTGAATCTAAGGAAGAAATTCGATACATTCTGAAGTTTTATTACAAAAAGGGAAATATAAGACTCAAGTCGTGAAAAAATTTTGTGACGTTTATGGACCTAATGCAGTGTCAGTAAGAGTAGCACAAAGTTGGTTCAAGCGTTTTTAGTCCGGGAATTTTGATGTCAAAGACGCAGCTCGCTCTGGTCGCCCTCATACGGATAAAGTCGATGCCATTTTTGAAAAAGTGGAGCAAGATCGGCATATTAGTAGTTACGACATAGCCGAGGAATTGAAGATTGACCACAAAACAGTTTTGAACCATTTGAAAAAGTTTGGCTATACAGAAAAGCTCGATATTTGGGTACCACACGAGCTCACTGAAAGAAACCTAATGAATCGTGTACTCATTTGCGATTCTCTATTGAAACGTAATGAAACCAAACCATTTTTGAAAATATTGATCACTGGTGATGAAAAGTGGATCACCTACGACAAAAACGTGCGAAAAAGATCACGATCAAATGGTAGTCAAACTCCACAGACTGTAGCGAAACCCGGATTAACACGCAATAAGGTGATGCTGTGTGTGTGGTGGGATTGGAAGGGCATCGTTTATTATGAGCTTTTACCGCCGGACAAAACGATCGATTCGGATCTCTACTGAGAACAACTAATGAGACACAAGCAAGAAATTGAGAAAAAACGTCCGGAATTGATCAACAGAAAAGGAGTGGTCTTTCATCAAGATAACGCCAGACCACACACTTCGTCTTTGGCCACTCAGCAAAAATTGAGAGAGCTTGGTTGGGAATTGTTAATGCATCCACCATATAATCCTGACCTTGCACCCTCAGATGTTCACCTGTTTCAGTCTCTTCAAATTCTTTGGGTAGTGTTAGGTTAACATAGAGAGGACTGTCAAAACTACTTGTCTCATTTTCTTGATCAAAAATCCCAAGTTTTCTGCAGCAACGGGATTATGTCACTACCTACAAGATGGCAACAAGTTATCCAACAAAATGGCACTTAAGTATATATTATATGTAATTATACTTTAACTTAGAAAAAAAAATTTAATAAAAGTTATTTTATCTTGTTACAATTTTATTAACTGAGTTTTTTACACAATAGTACAGAACATAAACACCTTTGGTAGTGCGTCATAGAGGTGGTAATAATTGCACATCTTTATTTTCCTCTAGCTACGTTATGTACAAAATATATTTATAAATACAAAACTGACTTTATTACAATCACTAGATATAGGTATCATTAGTTTATACGAATATGATAGTAATTATTATGATTACATTTTTAGCTGACATTTTTTGCATATTATGAACGTTTGAAATTTTAAAAATAATCCTTGAATGATGTTTAGAGCTTTACAGTTAGGTACACTGAAAAAGCTCTTTTGTAGCGCCACGATGCACGCAGTTAAAAAAATTAAAATAACTATGCAGGAAATCCAAAAAAAAAACACGAGATAATAATATATACTAAGATAAGAAATCATTTAATATGAAAAAAGAGTTACAGAGTTACAGTTACATCTTCGGGCCAATCAATAAATTCATTGAAGGTGCGAATGATCAGCAAGTTAGAGGAAGTACATTGGCAAGTAATCAGCCCTTTGTTGTCACCGACTAAATTTTAATTTAGAAACTTCTGTGGAAATGTATGTCATATTTATTTAAAACTATCGGTTCCCCGCGACTTCTCCTGCGTGTATTTTATTACGATTGGATTTCATGGGTTTTAATTTTTTTGCGCGGAACCCTAATTATTTTGCTAAAATAAACGTAGCCTAAGTTACTCCATATAACACCAACAATATACCAGTGAAAGTCCTGTCAAAATCGGTCCAGCCGTTTAGGGATTAGCCGGAACAAACAGACAGACAGACAGACAAAAATTTTACAAATTGTTTTTTTGTTATAAGTAACGTATACACTTTCATATGCATTTAGCAAAAAGCTGTTATTTAAACATTATAAACTTCAATTTTATTTGTTTGTGTAGATATAAATGTATAGATTGCAATTTAAATTATAATTAAAATTGATTGAATTGCTTATGATATGAAACTTTATGCACATATTTAGTCGTTATACTCATGAAACTTACTACGGATAAATGTGGAACTTGTAGAATAAATAATCGTTATATATGTACTACGCACTAGATTTCGCCATCCGAACACTTATGCTTTATTCGATTGAACTGTATTACTGTACTGCAATCCGTAGCTTACGTTAATGTGGCTTCGACATTCATGCGGTGTGGGCGTGTACGGAACGGCACTAATAATACGAGAATACGAATCAAATAGTGAACCTGGACGTAAATAAATATTCAGTAGGCAAGAGAGCTTAAATAAACGCATAACATTTTTTTTTACTTTTCTGCTTTATTTTTTACTTATTTAACTATTATTACATTGCGCTGCAGCAAATACCTCAATCAGTCCACGGCGCGTTCGCCCCACGCAGGCCCCTGCTGTCATAAAGTTGCGACACGTCTTTTGTTTGGAATAGCTTTCTAGTACCTTAATCTAGTACGTAGTACTTATAACTCAATGGAATAAATGTGTTAGTATAATATGTTCTATGTTCAGACGAATAACAAATCTTTTTTTTAATATCGCTGAATGCTTTAATTTTACATCAAACAATTTTTAACTTGAATACATTATTACTTAAAAAAGGATTGATTAATACAAAAAATATATACATTTTAATATCAGACATATAAACCAACAATTTTAAAAGTAACGACGGCAAAAACGAAATAATATCACAGAAAATACAATTTCTTAAGACTGACTATAAAACTATAACCAAAGTACACAAACATTTCTGAAAAACTCAAAACTTTTAAGTTCATTATCATATTATATTATCCGTAATCTAGCAAATTGTAATTAGAAAAAAAACTGTGTATTATTAAGTCTTTCTTAATCTTTACAGACTGCAAAAGTTCATAGCTGAACGTGGGTCTCTCCCGTTGGGAGAACTTTCTCGCTGTTATAATTATTTCATTCCATTTTCTTTTTATTTTATATCCCGTGTAGTGGCGGGCAAGAATACCCACTACCTCATATCTTCCCGTGGGTGTCGTAAGAGGCGACAGAGGAAAACTGAGGCAGAAAATGGGCAGCAGCATCTTTCTGATAACAGCAAAATAATAATTAAAAAACTGCGGTTGCCAACCCGCTCGCCAAGCGTGGCAACTATGGCAATATACCGCCCATGATGAAAGTTACGAATTTACGAGTTACTATTCCTGGCTACGGTGGCGACCATGGTAACGGCGGGGCAGAGGGTGCTATGAATCTCCGGTGGAGGTTCGGTTGCTACCTAAGACGCACCCTGAGGACTGACGAGAAGATCTTGAAGGTGGAAGAAGAGATGGACAAGTTTATCAATATTATAGGTTTATACGAGGTCCGAAGAGAGGGGGAGGACACGGTAATCCTCGAATCCGGCAACTTTTTCTATCACCAGGACCATCTGTCCCAAGGAAGTGTTGGATTTATCGTCCACAAGCCTCTCGTTAACAACGTTGTAAAGATAGAGAGTGTGTCGACGAGGGTTGCGTACCTTATACTCAGAATCACCAAACGGTAATCGTTGAAGGTAATACAGGCTTACGCACCAACCTTGGCACATCCCGATGAGGAGGTGGAGGAAATGTATGAGGATATCTCTACAGCCATGCATTCCTCAAAAACCCATTACACGATTAATGGAAGACTTCAACGCAAAACTAGGCACAAGAGAGAACGGTGAGCTGAAGGTAGGGAAATTCGGAATAGGGCAATGGAACCCAAGGGGCCAGCAGCTGGCCGACTGCATGGAGAAGGAAGAAACTCTTTATGATGAACTCTTTCTTCCAGAAGCGGCCCCAGATAAAGTGGACCTGATCGAGCCCCGACGGTTCGACAAAAAATGAGATTGACTTAATTATGACGAATAGACGGCAACTGTTCAGTGATGTCTCAGTGATCGCGAGGGTGAAAACTGGCAGCGATCACCGAATGGTGAGAGGCACACTGAACCTAAACGTTATGTTGGAGAGGTTACGTCTAATGAAGTCAACGCTCCATCCCGCTTGTGCTCTAATCCAAAGTCCCGAAAACTTTCAGCTCGAGTTACAAAATCGTTTTCAGTGCCTAGAAAATTGCACCCGCCGCAGAAGAACACAAAAACTCTCCGATCACACTCTTAATTTCATGGCTTTTAGACAGGAGATGAAGCTGCAGTCTTCAGCAGATTTGACAGCATACAGGCAACTGAACAGACAGATCTCCAAATGCATGCGGCGGGACACAACTTTAATACAGCTCGTATTGAAGAAGCGATTGAGCGGAACCAGGGCTCCAAAGTCTTTGCCAGAGATCTGTATGCTAGAAAGAGCCAACTGTCGAAGCTGAAGACTAAGTGTGGCAGCATCGGTTCCGGGACACCTGAGATTTTGAGTGAGATTGAGAGTTTCTAGGGGCAGCTATACACATCATCGTTGAAGCCACACGCAAATGTGAGTAACGATCCGAGAGCAAGTCTTATCCGACACTATTCCGGACGTCAGTCTGAGCGAGATTAGAATGGCTCTCCAGCACCTTAAAAACGGCAAGTCCCCGGGTTAGGATGGAATTACAGCAGAGCTTCTGAAAACGTGCTGTTTTCGAGAGTAATTACGAATCGTCTCGCACACAGACTCGACGACTTCCAGCCTCCCGAACAAGCCGGTTTCCGAAAAGGCTTTAGCACCATAGACCACATACACCGAAATTTGGGCGGTGCTGCAGGCCCTTCAGCGGTGCCAAGTTGACTGTCGGTATATCGAAGTGCTGAAGTGTTTGTACAGTAGGCCTACGATGGCTATCCGAATACAGAACCAGAGTACGAAACCTATCCAACTGCAGACAGGTGTAAGACAGGGTGATGTTATATCCCCGAAACTCTTCACCGCTGCATTGGAAGACGTTTTCAAGCTACAGGACTGGAAAGGATACGGTATTAACATCAATGGCGAGTACATCACCTTCAATTTGCCGACGATATAGTCCTTATGGCAGAATCGCTAGAAGACCTAAGCACTATGCTCAATGATCTCAATAGTGCCTCCCAACGGATAGGTCCTAAGATAAACATGGACACTGAGCTCGAAGTTGTTGACGAGTATGTTTACCTGGGACAAATAGTCCGACTAGCTAAGTCCAACTTCGACCGAGAGGTCAATCGACGGATTCAACTCGGCTGGGCAGCGTTCGGGAAATTACGACACATCTTCTCGTCAGGTATACTTCAAAACTTGAAAACGAGAGTGTACAACCAGTGCGTGTTGCCAGTGATGACTTATGGATCTGAGACGTGGTCCTTCACTGCTGGCCGTATGAGGAATCTCAAGGTCGCTCAGCGAGCTATCGAGAGGGCTATGCTCGGGGTTTCTCTGCTTGATAAACTTAGAAATGAGGATATCCGCAGTAGAACCAGAGTAACCGACATAGGCCCATGGGTTAGTAAGCTGAAGTGGCAATGGGCCGGCCATATAGCTCGAAGAACCGACAACCGATGGGGAAAAAAGGTTCTCGAGTGGTAGTCTCGTTCCGGTAGGCGAAGTGTAGGGCGTCCCCCCACTAGATGGAGTGACGACCTGGTAAGACATGCAGGAAGTCGATGGATGCAGGTGGCTCAGGACCGTGCTTTATGGCATTCCTTGGGGAAGGCCTATGTTCAGCAGTGGACTTGTGAAGGGCTGTAATGATGATGATGATGATTTTCTTTTTTTTTTAGATTTTGCAACTATGGCAAAATCCTCCCGATGAGGCTATCTATGGGAGAGGTCTATGTTCAGCAGTGGACTTTTATAGGCTGTAATGGATGGATGAATGGAGTTTATTTTTAGTTCATTAGTCGCGTGCTCTGACTTAAGAAAGAGCAAAAATAATGTCAATATCTACATAAAATTATTTTTACAAAGAAGAAAAATAATCTAAGTATATTATTTCCTATGATAATAAAATATAATCTTAATATAAATTTGTGTGCCCAATTACTATCTCTGTATTACAAACAAAATCTATGAAGGACAATGGCAGGATTTTACCAGAGTGTTTTAGTAGATATATTCATGTAACTTATGCAGAAGTTAATCATTCAATTAGCTCGTTTTAATAATTTCAAAGGAGCTGAGAATAAATTATGTTTTTTTGATCTCTTATTGACTGAATCAAAATAAATATTTTTCTCTTTTTTAGTTAATAAAAAAAAAGTTTAGTTCTTTATTTATCTAATATCTATTAATGAAAATATTTGCAATCGCCAGTGTACAGAAACAAAATAGAGAAGTTGCATGTTTTTTAATGTTTACTAAAATTTATTAAGAATTTTAAAAATATTAACGATTGATTTTTCGGCTTGGCACGCACTGCAAGTAAACGCACGCATTAGCGACTTTTTTCAACTGATTTTAAAAACGTAACTTGCTACATTTGGATCGCGGTTTGTAAGAGCGCGATTTTTATGTGTCCCATAGTAATAGTATGGTGGCGCACGCAGAGCGGTTAACCGCCTTCGGTTTTTTATTCAGTCTTCTCGACTAGGCGAGCGCAGTGGACAGTCGTTATTTGCGGTGTTAATGTAAAGAGGTTATGTCATGTCGTCCGATTCAGAAACAACGTATGTAGACCACGATGATGTGTATAAAACATTATTATTGAAGTGGAAAAAAGGCCGGCATTATATGACAAATCGTTGAATCATACAGAGACAGAAATATTAAGGCTCGGCTTTGGCAGGAGGTATATCAAAATATGTGCAGGGAATGGACAAGCTTATCGGAGGCAGAGAAGAATACTAGAAGAAATATACTAAAGACTATAGAATATAAGAATATTATTGTTAGATACGGGACACAACACGAGTAAAACAACGGTTGGCTGTGAACGCGCTGATATTTTATTGACACGAGCGCGAGCAGCGGACGGTGGCGCTGGGTGCGTGCGGGCGCAGACAGTCTGTGTGGCGGCCGCCGGCCGCGCATCGCTACACACATACATATTATTATGTTTACTTACCTATACACAACAAGTTTTGTATCTAACTGCCTGTGAAAAATTCGCCATTTATTTGCCATAATGCCAAATGTACATACAACTGTTCTTCTGCCATACGAAAGTCGGTAGTTAAAAATCTTTTCTTTTATAGATAAGTTTCTGCTTGGGTGGTGTCATCATATGTTTTAAAAGTGGAAAAGCTTCATCGGCATTTCAGAACCTTCATTATAATTTGGTATTATTGAGCATGCTGGTAAATCCAGTTGGTTTGTTAAAAGTCTTCTACCAAAACTTGAATTTCGGAACACTCTGGCGTCACTATTGGATCCGTATACCCACGTCAATAGCTACGTAGCTATAGTTAGCATCGGCAATCGCAAGCAGAATAATAGAATAAAACTTCTTATAATTAAATGATTCTGAGCCGGTATAATCGGGTCTTTCGATTCTTGTGTGCTTGCCATCAATCGCGCCGATACAATTTGGGAAGTGTGTTTGTTCAAAAAACCCTTGTGCTATGTTAGCCAGTGTTAACCAGTCTTCTTTATTTATTACTTTTAAATAAATAGGCTGCAAATATAACCACAACTGCTTGCATATATTATGATAATAATTTCACTGATAGTCGTAGCGCCAATCAAGTATTCAAAGTACAACGATTTTATGATATTTCCCGTAGCAAGGTACCTGTAAACAAGATATTGATTTTGTTTATTTGGTTTCAGGAAACTCCATACAAAAAAAATGGAAAAACAGGAAAGATTATTTCGGTAAGGAATTGGCAGCACAACAAGGCAAATCTGGACAAGCTGCTCCTCCGAAGAAAAAGAAATATGTCCATTTCGATTCAATGCTTTTTCTAATTCCTTCTACGCAGAAACGAGAAACGACCAGTAATGTACTGTTGCCTGTTTCTACTCAGTATGTAAATGTATAGTCGCCGGTTTCTACTCAGGATAATATAACATTGTCTGCTCCATCTCAGAATTCACAATCCACTAATAACAATAGAACATCACTGCGAAAGAAGAACTGTTCTCGAGACAACAATTCAACAGATTATGAAAAACAATTACTTGACATATTTAAAGACAAACAAGTACAAGACGACAACGACGACGAAGAAAAAACTTTGCGCTGATGTTAGTTCCTAAGTTACGTAAATTAAATGAAGACCAACAGCATTATGCTAAGATTGAAATACTTAATGTCTTAAAACAGCACGTTCTCATTCATCTCCGCTACCATCGCAACACGTTTTGAATCAACCATCTCAATTTCGAGAGCCAAGAATATGTAGTACACTATTGTATCATCAAACATATACCCAGCCACAAATAAACCTATCAGTATCAGTATTCTCCACAATCCTCATCTATAGATACAATATATTCCTTCCAATCACCATCAGCAACTCTGCCTCCACCAAGTCAATCTCCACAGCCGCCAACTACAATTCTGCAAGCACCGCCTACCAACACCACAAAATCAGAACCAAATTATCGACCAACAAATTTTAAGGCCAGCCAGTTCGACTGCCAATTAATTTTCACAATTTGAAAATCAGTTAATAAAAGACTATGACGAAGACTAAACTAAAAAAATTGCTTAGTTATTATTTATTATTTTACTTCTTACTTTTTAATTTTCCCTGTTCAAATAGTTTGAAATAAAGGTTTTCTCAATAATTAAAAATTGTTTTCTTACCTTAACGTAACTGAAAGTCGCTCTTCAGGTGATGTCGCCTTACGAAATGCAGTGTTGTAGATACTGGCCCACAGCTTGTAATAATTTATCAAAAATACCAATCGACATTCTCTAGTAATTAAAAAACTTATCGGGATGTTGTCGCACGTCGTTGTACATTTTGCAAAAATATCCTTTCAGATGTCTTTGATCTGTTAGTGGATGTACCCAGTACTTATGGCGGCGGTGTTGTTTACGTTTTCTATTTCTTAATTTGAAAACCAAAGCCACAACACACGCTCTTCACCGGAAATGCATGGTGGCACTGAAATGAAATTAAGCCAAACGCCAGCCGCAGTGCGTAGTTGTATGCGGTTTTGCGTTTTTATTTCTAAACCGCTCGCGTTTAATCGCAGTACTTGCTATGCCTTAATGTAATTTTACAATTAAAAATGTTTTTTCTAAAATGTAAATTCACACGACAGTGATGTCATTATATCGCTTTAGTAACGCCACCGCATGGTGCAATGATAGAACACTCATGTTTACTTTGTGAAAATTAAAAAATTGTCATTGCATAATACAGGTTATATATTATGTTTTGTTAAGCTGAAAGCACATTTGTCCGCACCGTACGCGCCGAATTTTACTGATGGCCTCACACATTTGCACGTAAGCACCGTCCGCGCCGTACGCAAATCTTTTGTATTGCCAACAACTTTTGCAGTTTTTTCCAACCACTAGTGTGAAACGGTACAGTGACATTGATCGCTCGAAATCACTATGGAAAAAATATTGTAATAGCCTGCTTATTGGCAGAGGAAGAAGAAAATAAAATTAGAAGAAAAAGAAGATTCTGGATTTATAATATTAATTTAAAAAGGCAATTGTATGGAGAATATTATACTTTATTTAAAGACTTATTAGATGATGATGAACGATTTTTTAGATATTTGCATTTAACATACAAGAAATTTCAAGAATTGCTACATATACTAAAACCATATCTTACTATATTTACAATATTTAGAAGGCCAATTGAATCAGAGGAAAGACTTGTTGTATGTTTGAGGTAAGTATTTTTATTGATAATTAAGTAATCAGGTATAATTGGGTTTTTGAATTAAAATTAACTATCAATTTTTTTAATGTATTTAAATAATTTATCACTAAGTATTCATATTGATAATGGATGTAAAAAAATTATGTATAATTAATTACGAATTAATGAAAAGTTATAAAATACAAAAAATATCACGTGACTTCAAAATTCGCCATAAGTGGCTGCCATATTCGTGACGTCATGTATTAATCATCATTGAATCAGTTTTTGAAGTGAAAACTTCTTTAGCCGCGTTGAGCGATTTTTGGTAGGGAAAGAACTTATGGGTTCGCGTCACCGATGACCTCGATACATGTCTACTACGCGTCGCTATAGCGGCCTGTGTACGTGATATATCATTGAGTTTTCACTTCTGTCGGCAGTCCTGGCTGCCTCTGTTTTTTTTTATGCGATCCTCTTCAAATTGTCCTACTGAGGATATAAATGCGTGTTGCCATGGGGCAACTCGGTGCCATATTGTTCAAACGACACATTTTTTTATATTCTTTGATGAAATACGAAGAAAAAAGGTCCTATGAATTTTTACAATAAAGTTATTTTTTTTTCTGTTGGTCGCTAAATTACTAATGTTATTCGCAATTACTATTTATATTTTGGATGGAAATAAATAAGCAAGGCGAACAATAAACTTAATTTCAAATTTGAAAAACTATGGCAAATAAACTAATTAAAAGAAATTAATAAAAATAATGTTAAAAAGTAATAAAGTAAAAATTTATAATAATTAACAATTTCATTGGTGCCAGCGGGGATCGAATCCGGGTTGCTCGCGTACCGTGAAATTTACAGTGAGCGCTATGCCCCTGAGCTACCACGGCTCCAAATCCTCTCAAAAATGAGAGGACGCCTGTGCAGCAGTGGGACATATATAGGCTGTAAGTTTTTTACTTTAATTTTAATAAAAAATAATGTGAATAATTAATAAAGTAAAAGTTATAAATAAATAATGTTAATAATTATAAATAAAAAAAAAACAGGGATTCAAACCCGGGACCTCGTGATTATCAATCTCGTTTACGACTACTAGGCCACGAGGCTGTCATAGTCAAACAATTAAATAATGTATAAAATTAATATTCGTTACTAATTTCAGTAAATTATTTGCTGGTTTTTAGGGTTCCGTAGTTACACAACAAGGAACCCTTATAGTTTCGCCATGTCCGTCCGTCCTTCCATCCGTCCGTCCGCGGTTTTACTCAGAGACCCTAGGTGCTACAAACCTGTAATTTGGCATAGTTATAGATATTAATCACGCCTAGAAAACTGTGAAATAAAATCTTAAAAAACATATTTATTTTAGGTACTTCCCATACAAGTAAATGGAGGATGATTTTTTTTCACTAGTTTTAGTGGAAAATCCACTAAGTTGGCAACATTAGACAATACTGAGTATCAGCACGCGTCGAACGCGCCGCGTTATATGACGTCATCAGCATGCGTCCTTCAATATTCGGATACCTACCGCATTTTATAAAATTCGGCGCGTACGGTGCGGGTGTATTGTGCGAGGTTTCATATGATTTCATACAACGAATTCTAAAATTCGGCGCGTACGGTGCGGGTGTATTGTGCGAGGTTTCATATGATTTCATACAACAAATTCTAAAATTCGGCGCGTACGGTGCGGGTGTAATGTGCGAGGTTTCATATGATTTCATACAACGAATTCTAAAATTATGCGCGTACGGTGCGGACAAATGTGCGTTCAGCTTTATGACACATGTTGATCCGCATATAGAAAATACAAAAGTATAGCATGATTGTGATTTGCTCACAGCCTCAACGGATATAATGACGTCACAACCAATCACAAGTCGTTTTGTTTCATTCAAAAATTTAACTATTTTTTATTAATAATTACTAAAAAAATGGAATTGTTAATAAAAAAATATTTAAATATACTTCAAAACTTTAAATGTATTATTCTTTCATTTATATATAAAGGAGATGTTCCAGAAATGTATGGAGCCTGGGCTAGCACTATGTACACTATATGTAAATATCGCTATATAATATAGTAACCGTTTTTTATTGTTAGTTTTCTTTAATTTCACTTCGTTTCAATGTACATTCACATTAACTTGGTATTTATCGTAACAGATAAAAAACAGGTATCTCAAAATAGCAGACTGTAACTGTGACAAACAAAATGAAAAAAAGCTGTTCCACGAGATAACAAATCCACTAAAATAGTTACAAGTTTTTCTTTATTCTTACATATTATGACAGATACCTTTGTTAGAATAAGATAAAAAATGTTACTGTGATACCCTGTTACTCGTCATAAGCTATTTCCTTTTCTCGCATAGGTTCAACACTTTAGTTAGAAAGAGAATTACCTACCTACCAAGACTGTAGTAACAGACTGCTGGAAGTATCTTAAAATAGCAGCCTGTCACTGTGACAAACTAAAAGAACAGCTCCTGTTCCGCGAGATAGCAAAATTCATTATACAACAGTCACATGCTTTTCTTTATTCATACATATGACCGTTACCTTTATTAGAATAGGATAAAAATGTTACTGTTACACTGTGACACCCTGTTACAGTTGTCACAAGTCCTGTCCTTTTCTCGCATAGGTTCAACACCTTAGTAAGAAAGAGAATTACCTACCTACCACGACTATAGTAACAGACTGCTATTTTGTAACAGGTTTTTGGAACTGTTATTTATATGGAGCTGGAACAGGTATAACAGATATTTTTACCTGTTACAGCCCACTCCATAAGCAAAGAAAAACTCAAAGACGTCACTTAGTCACTATTTACCACTGACTTAGAAGTATATGGACTGGGCATACCTACAGAATTAGCGTGACTATCTACAATACACTGGCGCATAAAATGGCCGCCTTTTATAGGGTTGTAACTCAGCAATATGGGCAGCTGATATCGATATTTTTACTAATTGAATTTGTTCTCATTTCATATAATTGAATTTCTTGCTTTATTTATTTTATTCCGTAGGTATTTATGTAGGTACAGGGCTATATTTTCAATCGTCAAATAACTTATCTGAGGAATAAATAATGTGTCTGGCAGTTTTATGGCTTTTGTGTAGATAGAAATTAAATCCGTAGCCTAATTGTGTAACACACCAAAATGACAAACCATACCAATTTGACAGTTTAACAATATCCATTGTGTTGTTTTTGTTGTCGAGCAAACGAATTTTTCAATCACATGAAGCAATGGATATTGTTGGGTTGTCAAATTAGATTTGGATTGCTATCCCTTAAGTTTCGCTTGAGCTGCTTCACCAGGTTTCACCGTATATGTAAACTTACGCAGTGCATACTCTGCTACTGTACAATATTACTGGGATGAAGATCCTTGATCCCATATTATAATCCCATATATTATAGTATTTTTAATATAAAATTATATATATATATATATATATATATATAAGAAGATTTTGTATATACAAATTTATTACTGTACAATATTACTGGGATCTCCATCCCAGTAATATTGTACAGTAAATAAATTTGGTTGGATCCCATATATATATAATCCCATATTATAGTATTTTATTTTTCGCAGGTAGGTACATTAATTTTGTTTATTTGAAATTCGAAAATCTGGCATGATCATGAAACATGATATCCGGGATTTATAAAATATTAATATTATTTATTCATTTCTGAACAAAATTAATCTATTAAAATAATTTCTAGTACAACACTTTGTCACTGCTTTTTGACAGTTTGACAGCAGATCTACCATAAAACTTGGCGCTTAACATGGCGGCGCAGTCACGCATGGATGAGCTAATGACGTCACACGAAAGTGTTACGAAAATAAGCACTTGACAAAGTGTAGTTGTCTCTCTTTTCTATTGCACCTACTGCTTTGTTAAAAAGAGACAAAACTGTTTTTGACAAGTGTGTGTCGATATTATAGACATCTGTATAACTATTATTTCTATAGTAGAATATGCCGCCTCCATAGGTATATCTCTATGCTATTTACTGTCAAAGTCGTCAGACGTCATGTCAAACACAAATGTTATGGATGCCCTTAAAATAGGGTTATCATAACAAAAAACTTTTCAAATTATAATTTTTGTACGCCTATACCCTTCTTCAAATAAATTTGTTAGTATTTTTATGAAATTTCTCATTTTCTTTCCTATTTATCTATGTAGTGTACATAGTGGTAGCCCAACATCAAACATCTCCTTTGTGGCAAAAAAAAAAAATTAATGCAACTTCTCTATTCATGAAGATATTATACTTAATAATTTTATTTATGAAAATAAATTACCCAACTGGGCATCACTAGCATGTTAAGTTGTTAAATGAATTATTTTTCATTTAACAAGCATAATATATATTAATGCAATCGACAGTAATTACAAGATAGCAATTAATGCAATCGAGATAGCAATTAATAATCAAGATAGCAATTAATGCAATCGAGATAGCAATTAATAATCAAGATAGCAATTAATGCAATCGAGATAGCAATTAATAATCAAGACAGCAATTAATGCAATCGACAGTAATTACAAAAATAGCGGCAACACAATTGATGTAGATGTAGTACGGTGACTTCCGAATTAAGACGCCATAATTCAGTATCAGGAAAAACGTTGTATAGGTACTTGCCGTACTTAGTGTCAATAATAAATAAACACTGTAAAAAATAAAATGTGTTCAATACTCATGTTACATGAATTTGATATCTAATAAAAAAGAATATCACAATTTGATTTATATTATCGGTGTACATCAGACTTGTATATATATGACTAACGGGCTCTGTGAACTTAATACATTGCGCACTAAATTACGGTCGATACTCCGATCCGCAGCTGTGACAAAGTTTTTGTTCTGAATTGTCGGTCTAGTACATCAATCACTAATAAAAAACTAGATACACAATCAGTGACAAAATATGTCCTTACCAAAAGAGCGCCCACTCGAAAATTTGGGTGCGCTTTTAATTTGTACGTAGCTTTGTGAATACAACTTTAGTCAATGCATTTAAGGTTGAATTTACATTAATGTATATTTATTTCAACAGAATTACGTCAAAACAATTGGCGAGAGTTTTTAGAGAACTTTTGCATGGGATTGTGTATCTAGTTTTTTATTAGTGATCGATGGTCTAGCAGTATACATAGAAGTCTTTGGTGTACGTAATATTCTTTCTAAACGTCAACATACTCGTCAGCATAAGTAATAAACTGCATTGTACGCAAAATACTAAAATGAGATTTCACCTCTCGCGGTTAGAAAATAATATAACTTGACAAATCTTAAAATTAAAAATTTTGTACAACCGACTTCAATATAAATAAAATGTGAAATTAAATATAATGTGCATTATTAAGGATAACTCAAAAACTGGTCAGATCTTGATCAAATTTATATGAGACCACATGAAAAGCACCTGCGTTTAAATAAATAAGAATTATCAAAATCTGTTCACCTAGAAAAAAGTTCTGAGGTAACACACATAAAAAAATAACAGTCGAATTGAGAACCTCCTCCTTTTTTTGAAGTCGGTTGAAATAAATCAACAATACTCATGAAGATTTGTATGAGGTATTTAAGGTTTTTACAACAACCTTGCTGTATAAGGAAGCATCATTCCTTTTTGCTTTAAAAACAGATCGAGATTTATGTATATTGTAACCTAAAGAAGATAGTTATAGAGAGATGAAAGTCTCGTTATACCTATCATAGAGAGACTTTCATTTGGTGTTTCGAGTAATTTTTCTCCAGATCTCGATTTTAGCCTATGGTTAAGAATCATCACTTAAGCAATATTTATTTTTATATGTTACGAGTATGTAATCAAAACTGAGAAATGTGTATCGCGCCTAAATGGTTGTGACGCAGCTTATTCAAAAACATTTTTGGATACCTCGTTTATTTTCATTTAACCGCGTGCACACAGACAGATATTCGGCCCCGAGCCGCTATGGTGCAAGCTCCAAATTTTGTTGAATTCCTGCGCTCAAACCAAATTGTATTGATTTGTTCGTGTATAACGCCATTAAAGTGTTTTAATAACGAGTTTACAAGATTTATTTATCTCCATGCTACAAATGTTTACATTATGTCACATATGGACTAATCTCATTGACAATGTTTAATCTAATATGATATTTCATGATAAACTTATATAAAAAACCTATCACACTACAAAGCAAAAATAAATATCAAAGTGTTGCTTATATATATCACAGGTTGCATCTAAAGCCATATAAAAACTTGAACAGCAATTCAAATTCTTATATGCCTCTACATAGTAAATAACACTAGGGTCAAAAGTTATAAGGCCTAAACAATGGTTTATATTATGGGCTGCACATTATAATGGGCTGAATTTCACTTGTGTAAAACATGTTCTTTAGTTTCTATATAGTAAAATAATTTCGACCCTCATAATTTTGAAAGGCATATTGAGATAATTTCATTGATTTTCTTATCGAAGAATTAAGTTTTTCTTATTGAATGATGTAACTTTACTAGGTATGAGAAATCTTGTACAAAAGTTCAGTTATTGTTATGACATAAAATACATATTTTTTTGAATAATTTTATACACATATTATGTATGTATTTTCAAAATTTAAATAGCAGTTCTTGCTAAATGATATATTAGTTTTATGTTAAAAATAAATAATTAAGTACTAATGAATATAAAATTTTAAACATAATTATTTATAGCGAATTTGATTCACAAGTGAAATTAACAGCTTTTGTAAATGTAAAGTAATAAGTCTATAATGTATACATTCCTTCCTGTAGGCACATGCCTCTTTTGACATGACAATATTATTGAGAAAATATCGCCACACGTTTTAGTGTAAGTTAACTAATTATTACAAAGTAATAATACATGTTTTTTGCTGATAAATCAGCAATTAAAATTGCAAGTAGTATTTTAGGTGCCAGCACCTGGTCACCTGGCCATCGAATTCAGACTGCAGGCATCCATTTAACACGTTAAACGCCATGTAAGAAATGTGATTTTACTCCAAAAATTTTTGTAGTCATTTTGTTAATAATCATGATATATGTATAGAAATCAGTTTTATCGAAATCAAAATACAGTTTTCAAGTTATTGTTGAAAAACCAGTGGCGGGCACTCAGACCCTGGCGCTCAAAAGCAAAAAGTTATTTTTCGTTTGTATGCGCCACGCCCACCCGCCGGTCACCCCGCGCTCCAGTTCATCGCCGGCGCTTGCGCGGAGAGGTTATGTTCGTTTGGTTTTGGCTAATTAGAATACGTCTAAAGCATATTTCATGTTAGTTATGTTTAGTAATTCATTGCGATGGAAAATAATATAGTACCTAATAATGAGGAACGCGATTTTGCGAATTTCAAATGGATTTGGCGGACTTTGAATTGTCGCAAGAAGATTTGCAGAGATTGAGACTTTGAGTTCAACGCACTTCAGACATCGTTCAGGGACATCAGTAGCGACGATGAGTCTGAAAATTTACATGTTCCGAAGAAAAGAAGACGTATGGTTATCAATTCGGACAGTGAAAGCGATTCAGTAAAAGATTTTGTCCTACAAAATTTACCTACTTCTTCAAACACGTACACAAAATGGAAGAACCCTACTGGATGCACTGCTCGAGTGATACCTTCACTGAGCCCACAGGTATGAAGTTTCCTTTTCAAGAGACTTAAGTCAAGGAGATCCAGAGGATTTTATTCTTTGTTAGTTGACGATTCCTTGTTTGAAATAATTGCTGAACAAAGTAACCTGTTTGCTACGCAAAGCTTTGGAGATAAAGATTTCAAGCCATGTTCTCGCTCACATACATGGCAGCCAACCGATAAGCATGAAATAAAACGATTTTGACGTGACAACGTCTTATAAATTGGTTTGCCGGGTGACACTTCAAGAAACTGCGTTACGCTCCGCTCACGTTATGCGCTCACAATGAGAGCGAGTGAGAGGCACGCGTCCCTTCCACTGGCATGGTTAGCCCGCCTAAGAGCGAGAGAGACAGACATAATAAAATTATTTTACCACTCAAAGTCGTTGTCACGTAAAACTTTCGCCCGTATACCGACTTTACAGGCAACCAATTTTTGGACTAATTTTATTCATGGGCCTTGTGAAATTGCCATCAATTAATGATTACTGGAGTACAGATGACATATTTCAACAACCGTTTCCTCGCACAGTGATGACTAGAACAGATTTGAATTACTTTTACAGTACCTACACTTTGCCGACAATTACAACTTGAATCCGAACGATCGCATTGGAAAAATCAGGTATCTTGTGAATTTGTTAAATGATAAATTTAAAGCCTACTATGCCCTAAAGAAGAAGAACTGTGTCGACGAAAGTATGATTCCTTTTAGAGGTCGAGTCACTTTTCGACAATATAACAAATCTAAAAGGCACAAATACGGTATAAAATTGTTTAAAGTTTGTACAAATCCTGGTTATACTTTAAAAATACAGGTATACAGTGGAAAAAATATTGATATTGAGAATAATACCCTACAAAATAGTATTATCCCCAGCGATGAACTCTTGAATAAAGGCCACACCATTGCCACTGATAACTGGTACACCAGCTTGGAACTGGCGTACGAATTACTAAAAAACGATACACATTTCCTGGGGACAGTGAGAAAGAACAGAAAGTACTTGCCTAGGAAAGTAGTAGAAACTAATTTAAAACGAGGTGAATTCGTAGCACAAGAAAACGATTGTGGCATCACAGTATTAAAATGGAAAGATAAAAGAGATGTTTTAATGCTGTCTACAAAGCACACGGACAAATTTACTCGATTAAATGTCAGAGGCAAGGCGGTGCAAAACCAGCAATGTTATTGATTATAACAAATGTAAAGCTTCAGTCGACATGAGTGATCAGATGACAGCTTATTCAACTCCACTGAGAAAAACTGTCAAATGGTATAGAAAATTGGCCATAGAATTGCTCTTGAATACAGCTGTGGTAAATGCGTTGATAATGTATAAGGAAACCACTAAGAAAAATATTTCAGTAGTAGATTATAGAAAAAATCTCGTTCAATATCTCACTAAATCAGGACGTCCAGAAACAGGTAACTTGGCACTTGAATTACGTCCAAAACGACGAAAACATGAACTTGTCAAAAAAGAGGGACCTGTACGCAAAATGAGACGATTTTGTGTCGGCTGTTACAAGAACAATGTAGAAAAGATGTCGAGAAAAGACGCAAAAATAAGACCCTGAAAGTGCCACCTATTGTTTGCAGTGTGATGGTCAGCCACATTATTGCCTGCCATGTTTTAATAGAGAGCATCGAACGTAATTTGGACAATAATTTTTGTTTGTAATATTTTCAATATAATAACTTTTAAATTACTATCTAAATTGTTTTGTGAGCCTTTCTATGACCACGTGTAAAATATTGATATTTCTTTGTGATTGATATATTATTATGTTATTAAAACATTAATACTGTAAAAGATTTTGTATCTTTTGAATCTTAAAACTACGATATTTAAAACCAAATTTTATATGAAACATTTTTTGCGTATTTTCCCTACTCTCTCATAATTTAGTACCTATTTTCTAAATTTTACTAGGCAGGTGTGTCCCACTGCAAAGGATTGCTCTCAAGCGCCGCGCCGGTCACCACATAGGCGAAATAAACGACACGTGACCGGTGGCGCAAAAGCACTTTAAATTTAGATCTCGCATGTGGTCACCGGTGTCCCCATGGCGCAATAAAGCAACATACATGAGGTCACCGGTGCCCCTCATGGCGTTTAACGTGTTAACTAGGAGTTAAAGTAAGCGCCGCCTTGCGAGTTTAAACGACTTTTAAATATCAAACTTAATACATTTAACAGATTTAAACATTTATCATATATTATTATGTCAATTTACATTAAGAATAAGATATTATAATACACATACTTCACAGTGATATCTTCACACATATAAATACTTTTATTCCCGTTTGCACTGTCACACTAGGCAGAGTTCCTGGTCAATAAGTGCTTTATAAGGCAAGACATTAGCATACATTTTAATTGCACCTACTTTTTTATGTTAAGGGACTCATACTGCGGATGTAAGTCGGAAGGACTCGATGTTGGCAAGAATCAATGACTTATCTTTAATAATTGGCTTCAATAGTTTGACCATTCATTCGTGTAAGTTAACATTACAGACCGAATCAAGGTTCGATATAATAAAATATTAATATATTAAGCCGCTTATATTTTACAAATATGGATTACTTCAGTATCAAAGATCACACTGTTTTAAAACTTAAGGGAATATCATAATTTCAGACAAAATTCTATAAGGCTATGCCTACAGAAAATAACAGGGTTTCTCAATAAGATCAAAATAAAAATTATGAAGTGCCTAACTTTTAATATTGAATAATTAAGGTGAGGTTTAAGTGCAAACGGGCATTACTAAATTATGAGATCCAAAACGTGTATGAAACCGAAATTATTTTGTGACAAATAACCGTGAATAATGACGGTATAAACAGGATTATTCACTATAAAATACTTATAAGTATGTGCTGCTATTTACCTAAATCACATAATTAACGATTTGAAAAGAATATATATTCAAAAACACAATTTATAAGCCGAATGTTTAATAATTTGGTCACAGTGTAATGAAGAAACAGAGCGGACGGCTCATGCGTTATCGAATCCTTGAAAGTCGCCGGGCCAATTCTCTCGTTTTGCAACACGATCTGACCCCGTGCAAGCGAAGAAAGAGTCTCCCTCGAATGGATCCGACTCCCGCGTAAATATGTTGACCGATTCAGATTTTTTTATATCCCTGTGCGGTTGTATGGGAGGTTTTGAACGCAACGGTGGTACATCACCTTCATCTTCTTCGGCTATAGACGCTGTTCGTCCCCGTGGTGTTGAGATCGTCGTGAAATCGTCTTCGAACATCGAGCGTGGCGACATCGAATCGGAGTCAAACCGGAATCGTGTCGCCGGCGAGTCGCCGTCCCTAGCACGCATGCTACTCGCCGATATTGGAGACGCGGTTGTTTCCTCAGGGTCGAATGCGAATCTGAAATTATAATTAACATTTTATGTATTTAATGTTTTAGTGCTATTGTGGTAAATTAGTATCATCCTATTATCTACATAATATCTTACCTACTTAATTTAGAGTTATTACCTGCTAATACCATACAATTTCTTTATATTTTCTGTTTTGACAGCTCATAAAAAGTATGTCAATTGACTTGTGTGCGATTTCAATGTGACTTCAGTGAACTAGCTTCTTTCAATGAGGACATCCACGACTTTTTTTCTGCCACCAGGACTTGTTCGAAAAATATAAAGCTTAATATTTATTTCTGTACAATATTTTATTATATATAATAAAATATTAAAAATTGTATTGTATATATACAATATTAAAAACTATAATAAAAATAAATAAAACTAGTAACTTAATTATCATACAGTCCTACTCCCCGCGGTATCGTGCCAAGAACGCTGGCTGCGTTTCCCCGCTGAATGGCTATACTTAGCCTTTGAGCGAGAAAAGAACCAGCCCTCTTATCACCAGCATCAACGACCAGTCGCGGATGGAGTTCCTTTAGGAAATTCACCGCATGTGGACCCCACGGACCGATAGTCTCTACAGGAAATGGCACAAATATGTAGTCATCTCTCAGAGACTCATATTTGCACCACTTACTCAGTTCAGCTGCCTCTGATGCCGCCCCGGCTCCAAACAAGGTGCCCCTGAGATGAGACACTAGGGTTTTATCTCTATCCCAAAGGACCAATGTCATACCGTCGGGTCTCTTGCCATCGTTTCTAAATATTCCACAAGGCTTCAAAACCGAGGGAACATTTATAGAGACAAGAGCCCTTCGGATGACATCGTTCAAAGAACCGTGCCGTAAAAACCTACCAGCATTTTTCTTACATAAAAGTCCGTGGAGCACAAACTTTTCGACGCTGCTACCACAGGGGCACTGATGGGGTTGACAAATCGCCGCTCCTAGTCGGATTCCTACGACGATACGCAAGCTTTTCCCATCAAGCAATGTGCCGAGATTACTTGAAGGTAAAGCGTATAACCAGTGACTAGATTCCTTAGTCGAAACAGCTAAAAGGCGTGCCTGATCTTGATCACTATGGAAATTATGAAACAAATCTTTCTGCACGCTCTGTACCAACGGAATATCCCACTGTTTTTGTTGGTTAACTTCCAGTGGAACATTTTCGCCGGGACAGAGCGTTCGCCATGTCTGCCCTACGTAGCAAAGCACAGGTTTACTTTATTATTTAAAATTATGTTACATAAGTCACTGACACTATGCACGGAAGCAAGGAAAGCAGGCAATGCAGAAAGATTTCTCACACCAATACCACCAAATTTTAAATTTAATTTTAGTAACTTGAGTCCCAATTTTTTTTTAGCTATTTTAAGATTATTATCAATATCTTTTTAAATATCCGAACATTTCCAGACTGGACTCGAGCGGAGTAAGTATGTAAATCTAGGTACAAGACAATATTTTAAAATAGTAAGACAATTGTGGGGTTTAATTTATACAATTTATCAACGTGGTTTAAAACTGAGTCAAATTTTGTTTTAAAAGAGGTTTAATACTATCGAAAAACAACGGGGCACCTAGCAGGTATAGCGATTCCGTACTGACAGTTTTTATTCCTGGAGAAATATGATTGAAATTTTGAATTAGTGTCTCTGTTAAGCTGGGGCCACACTAACGAGAAATGCCGTTAATTATCGCGTTGGTGAACGTTGAATGTAGGTGTGGCCACGACTTAACGCGCTAATTTGACAACGGCATTAACAATGCCGTTTGCCGTTTGGCGATAACTCGAGTGGCGTTACATCAAAGAGATTAACGCACGAAATAACGTGTTGAAGCGGCCACACTACGTTTGTCTCATTGTGGACGGTGAGCGCAACGGGGTCGCACGTATGGCTATGACAGAGTGGAATAATGAAAAGGTTATTGCGTTTATCGAGATTCTGCAAACAGAGCCACGTTTGTGGGATTCGAAACTCAAAGTTTAAGAATTTTATTATATGAATATATTTTATCGTTTGGCAATGATAAGATATATTCATATAATAAAAATTTACACTCATCAAATATAGAGTAACGTCCATCTTGCTTGAAATTCAAGGAACATTAACGCCAACTTTAACGACGTTCAATGGCATTGAAACTGAAATGGTGTTGACCGTTCAAGTGTAGCCACTCACTTTATCGCGTTAAAATTAAAGCAATAATTGTTGCGTTTATGGGCATATATTATATTTCACATTTATTGCTATTTGGTTCAAGACCAATATTTTTAAAATTTCGAAAAATATGAGCAAGATTCTGTACTATTTGTTATATTTTATATTAATTTGATTAAAAATAAGTAAACCAAACCACATATATACTTAAAAGTAGAAAACTAAAAAAAAAAAGAGTTAAAAATGTGCGAAAAATCAAAGAGCAAACCACTGAGGTATTGTTTTGTGTATTTATATAATACTCTAGAAACTGATAAACTTTTATTTAAAACTAACTTATCAATTAAATGACATTGTGTAGCAAAAAACTTCACGTCCGTGTCAACTAGCGACATCTGGTGAGCGGAAGATTATTAGCCCTCATTTTAATCATTTATAGACAAATTATTTAATTGTAATGTTCCTGCCAATAACCTACCTTAAATTAAAAAGTAAGGTACAGTAGTAGTTCTTAAGATTTGCGTATTCTTAGGCAAACTGATGAGTGTGCAATGCGATTTTATAATTATTTATAGTAATAATTCACGGTAATATTTGAATACAACGTTCTCTTACGTACCTAGCCGGTTCTAAGCTGGAATAAGGCGCCCGTTTCTTCGTACTAGGCGTGGGTGTATTTTGAAAGTCGTTATCGAAGGGCGTGGCGTGCTGGTCCCTTGGTGAAAAATCGTTGGAGAAGCGATAGTCCCTGCGCGGCCTCTCCTCGCGTCTGTTGCGTCGTCGAGAGTCACGGATGGAGTCACGAGCCGGGTCACGAGTCGAGTCACGGACCGGGTCACGAACCGGGTCACGTGTTTCACGGTCGTTGTCACGTCGAGACGCGTTTGTTGTGGATCGACGTCCTGGCCAGCCTAGAGTCGAACCATACCTAGAAATAATAAGTACATATAGCATTATTATAATAAGTACACGTTTCTTTACGCGTATTATAATGAGTTGGGTGTCAATCGTACCATCGAACTTTAGGTGCCTCGTCAATCTAGTGGTCGTAAGTACGACTGTTGATCATGAAGTACCAAGTTCGAATCCCGGATCTGCCAAAAATCAGTTACTAGGTTTTACTGACGAGAAATTCTCAGTAGCAGTCCGGAGTCAGGAAGTTGGCGATGTTTCACTCCCGTGCCTCAGAAAGCACGTAAAGCTGTTGGTTCTGCAACTGATCTCTCTCCGTACTCGTGCACTATAATCCAGTCCAGCGCAGATGGCTAGTCTCCGTTGAAACAAATTTTCTAGTAAATCGGGCGATTGATTACCAGCCATCAAGATGCTTTGGATGGAGTTGTATTGCAATGTGATGTGGTTGATACTTTGCGACTGCAATTAATTTCATGGAGCAGTTGTTTCTCAACTTTTTAATGCAACTAATTTTTAAAACGTTTGAAGAATAGATCTCAAAGCATTCTTTCGTATAAAATTAAAATAAACATTGTAGATTTAAAACTTGTTACAGATGCATAAACACATCGAACAGGGGCGATGGATAAGGTATCAGGGGTTACAATATGTAAAGAACACCATATCTGATCCTATAGGAGCATAATAGGTATCGCAATAACATAACCAGAAAGAAACATCATATTATTAATAATTTGAAAAATGTTATTGTTATTTAAAATCAATGTTTTTACTACAATTAGGTTAACGTAACGTATTTTTGAACGCGTGGCGGTAACAGTGTCGGCATCATCAAAGGTTCGATAACAGCGCGCGCGCTCAAAAGCACCGCAACGGCACAACATGTGCGCGATCAAAAATACTTCCAAATGTTGTCAGTTTCACGCACACATTACTCTTTATTCTTGAAGTCGTTTTTCTGACTCGAAGTTGTTTAAGATATGTTCATTAAATATCAGGCGTGTTTATGTTTTTCAATTAAATTTTTGCAATAAAATTATACAAAACAAACTTAAAAATAATTACCTTCGGTCATTTGGATCCTCATTCTGTCTTGTTTCTTGCCGCCGTCTGGTTTCGCGCCAACCTAAAGAGCCATAATTTCTTTCTGGAACAAAAGTTAACAGTAATAAATTAAATAATCTTTTAGAATGCATTTATTTTTATCAAACCAATTTGGAACTGGTATAAAACCCCATTGCTGATTGCCTACCCCATAGGTTGCCACATTTTGGGGATTTTGCCATGGTTGCAATACCGTATATTATATACACGGTATAGGTCACCATCACTGGCAACAGACACGCATTACATGGTTGTTACGGACGGCGAGGGGAGCCGCCGCCCCGTCCCACAGCACGCCGAAAAGCATTCGATTCTTTCGCGGCAAAAGAAGAGCTCTAATCAAGAAAAAGAAGAAAGAAGAAATAATCCCTCTGGTGCCCCAATACACAGTGATACTTTGTAAATAGTTACTGCTGCGATTATTGTATTGTAAATACAAAATAAATTGTTTCTTTTGTGTAACATTCTTTCATTTCGGTCAGTCATACAACTGTATATACATATATATCAGTCATACTACTGACTAGTCAGTATATTTCAGTTTTATAAGTCCACTTGCTCTCCCCGTCCTTTTCAATGGTATTGATATTTAAATCATTACACATTAAAGTTATCACGGGGAACTTTGACATATTAATTTTGAGCGTGGAACTTTGAATAGCGTGTAGTATAAGCTTACACCTATCAAAATCCACTGTTGAACATAGGCCTTCCCCATAGATTGTCGCATAGTGGGGATTTGTCACAGTTGCCACACTTGGTAGGTGGGTGGACAACCGCAGTTCTTTATTTTAAGTTATTATTAGGAAGACGCTGCTGCCTCCTGCACTCCTGGTTTGCTTTTCTCTGTCGCATTTTATGACATCACACACAGTACAATATAGGGTAGTGGATAATCTTACACTCCCATTACACGCCATACACAGTACAGCGTGCTGTAAAATCTGAGTTTAATACTTATATTTGTTAGAATATTTTACCATCTCTTCGCCACCGCTGCTCGGGCCATCGGTCTCGCGGTGAAGAACGCCCTGACCCACAACCATCACTGTAGCTGAAACAAAAACAATGCACATAAATAAATCTACACTATCTACACTAATATTATAAAGAGGAAAACTTTGTTTGTTTGTTTGTTTGATTGTAATGAATAGGCTCATAAACTACTGGACCGATTTTAAAAATTCTTTCACCATTCGAAAGCTACATTATCCACGAGTAATATAGGCTATATTTAATTTTGAACAAAAATAGGGTTCCGTAAGATATTAGGGTTTTTCGGACACAAGGTGTAAAAAATCAACCAAAAAAGTTACTTATTTTGCGTACCCTGCCTAAACTATTAAAGATAGAACCATAAAATGTTCTAAGTAATTGTAGATCTTATAAATATCTACAAAAAAGTCCGCGACACACTATACCTATCTATGTCGAGTGAGGCACAATAACCATTTTTTTATTGAAAAATCTTGATTTTTTTTTGGACTACATTTAAACGCGTTTATTTTACTCATGCTATTAATCCTTATCAAAATAAATTATTTCATCACTAAGTACAGTTAATGTAGATAATATTTGGTCTTTGAATGATTAAAATTGGACGTTTGGTTCTGAAGTTATAGCGAAATTAAAATATTACGATTTCTGCTGCACGGCCCGTTGCGAAGTATTTTTTTTTTTTTTATTATAATTGGTTTACCAACAACTTATGCACCAACATCTTCCCATATAAATCAAGCGATATAGTAAACAAAAAAACTAAGTACACAGTCAATTACAGGTAAACACCACATGCATAACTTTTATCGCGACAATTAAAAGACGAATTTGTACTTATTGAATAGAAACACTGTAGTATTGCTATTATAAAATGCACTAAAACAAACTGACCAAAAACAGAGCGGCAAGGTATGGATTTACAAAATTTAAAAAAGAAAAAAATTAAAAAAAAATTAAAAAAAGGAAAAAGTGTTTAACAAGGCAAATGTTTATAATCTGAGGTACCTATCATATAGACAGCCTTTCGAAACTTTCCCAATGAAACATGGTTAATGTCGACGAGATCGCTAATTTGGTTAAAAAGTCTGATCATCCTACAAATTGGCGAATGTGATCCCAAAACAGTTCGTCGTAATGGAGGACTGAGTGGTGTAATAGGTTTTCGTGGAGGCCTGAAGGGAACTCTAAAATTAATCTTTTGTAAAAGTTCTGAGCAGTCTATGATATTGTGGAGTAATTTAAATAAAAATAACAAATCTGAAACCTCTCTTCGTTTGGATAAACTGGTCATGTTAAAGCGCTTAAGACGGGTCTCGTAACTGATATGCCTGCCTCGCATACCGCAGTTCTTTATTTTAAGTTATTATTAGGAAGACGCTGCTGCCTCCTGCACTCCTGGTTTGCTTTTCTCTGTCGCATTTTATGACATCACACACAGTACAATATAGGGTAGTGGATAATCTTACACTCCCATTACACGCCATACACAGTACAGCGTGCTGTAAAATCTGAGTTTAATACTTATATTTGTTAGAATATTTTACCATCTCTTCGCCACCGCTGCTCGGGCCATCGGTCTCGCGGTGAAGAACGCCCTGACCCACAACCATCACTGTAGCTGAAACAAAAACAATGCACATAAATTAATTTTTAATAAAATGGAGTATTTAGTGCAAAAATCAAGCATTAAATCTAAAAAATATGTTATAATAATAAATAAATAATAATAAATAAATTGTTTATTGTTTCTCAATACATTGTCATACATTACAGAAATTGAGATAGCTCCAGTAAGTTATAAAATACTTGTGTTGGAACTACCTCATGCTACCTAATACAGTATTGAGACCAATCCATAAAAAAAAAGAACAGAAAAATAAAATTCAAAAGGAAAAGAGAAAGTGGACAGCCAAAAGTGTGTGTGTGTGTGTGTGTGTGTGTGTGTGTGTGTGTGTGTGTGTGTGTGTGTGTGTGTAGCTTGCTGCGCGCGCGTGTGTATGCGCTACTTAGCTAGTACTGATTAAGATAAGTTCAGTTTCCTCATGTAAGAGCTTTAGCCACTTATTAAGGCTTGTTTACAAGTATGGAGCAACATAGGATATATATTTAATTTAAAATTCAATTTATTATATATATATGTTGATTGTGTGGTATACTGACGTCTGGCAAAAGCAGTATGGACCCTAGGGAGTGTGCCACAATATCTTTGCGTCTTCTATTCAGGTTAGCTGGAGTGTATGAGAGTGTCTTATGCAAGTGCAAGGTTATGTTTAAAATATATAGTTTTCTGACCGTGAGTAAATTACTAAAACTGTAAAGTTCTACTGTAGGGTACCTGTAGGACTTAAAATACATTACTTTTAAGAGCGACCTTTGGGCTCTTTCTAAGTCTAAAAATTTGGTTTTTGTGGCACCTCCCCATACCGGTATACAATACGTTATAACAGATTGTGCCAGAGCAATGTATACCTTTCTTAATAGTTGATCTGGCATAACGTGACGCAGATTTTTGAAAATCCAAATGAGTTTCCTGACTCTAGTCATAATCATTTCAATGGGAGTGCCACGACAATCTGTGTCCACTGTTACTCCAAGATATATTGTGATTTGACTCGTTTTATACTCTGACAGTCACAGCTACCAACAAATGGTTCGCCACACCCATGAATCCTGACCCTAAAGTCGTCCCCGGTTGTGATCTCTGATGGAGTAAAACAGATAAAGTTGGTTTTATCGGTATTGAGGTTAGAGAGTTTGCGTTAAGCCAGCTGTACTATTTCTGCCAAACCATGTTCAGCGGCATTGAGCGGCAGCCCAGGAGACCCCAGATAGACGGCGGCGGTGTCATCCGCATAAGAGAAAATTCGCCCGCCTTTGTCTGGAATGTTACAAAGATCATTTATGTATATCAGGAACAGTGTCGGGCCAAGCACGCTGCCTTGTGGAACTCCGAAAACTATGCTCTTCCCTGCTAGCAGATCATTTATTTTACCTGCTGTGTCCTGTTCATTAAGTAACTTTAAAAGGAGAGAGCTGTACCCTTACACCTGATAGCTTCCAGCCCTGCAGAAGGATGGGGACGGAAACGGTATCAAATTTTTTTAGGTCTATAAATACTGTTAAGCACTTGACTCCTTTATCAACGTTGGTTACAATCTCAGTTGTCAGTGCTATAACAGCATCTTGTGTGGAAAGGCCCTTCCTAAATCCGAATTGAAAGTTAGATAAAATTTTATATTTATGTAAATATTTAATGAGTCTATTGTTTAATAATTTTTCTAAAATTTTTGAAATACTAGGTAGGACAGATATAGGACGGTAGTTATTAACATCGTTTACGTCTCCACCCTTGTGCACAGGGGTTACCACGGATCGCTTCAACGCAGCAGGAAATTTTCCTGTTTTGAAGCATAAATTAGCAAGCTGGCTTATATACGGAACAATAAAATCCCTTGAAATTTTTAAAAACTTAGTGGGTACACCGTCCCAACCAAGTGAACTCTCCGAGTCAAGACTCATCAGAATGCTGTCCACTTCCAGTGGGTCAGTATCAAGTAGCACAAACGAAGAAACTCGAGAGTGTGTAGTAACAATTTTATTTGTCGGACCGAAATTATTAATTATGTCTTCAGCTAATGTTATACCTATTTTTACAAAAAACTGGTTTACACGATTCACTGAGTTAAGTGGATGCGGGGTGATGTTTAAAAGGCATGCATTTGGGGATTTGGGGGTTTTAAATTGGGTAATTTCATTTATTTTTTGCCAAAGTTTCTTTGGATTTTTTATCGAGTCAGCTATTTGGTTTCTCTGAAATTGTCTTTTTAATTTCTTAATTAGATTTGAGCAGAAGTTACGAAATCTTCTAAATGTTACTTTAAGTATTATATTGTAAGGGTCTTTCCTTGATTGTAGTTGCATCCTATTCCGAAGTTTTATACATCGTAATGCCCCTAAGGACATCCACGGTTTCCTAACTCTCCCACAACCAGAGACCGGCTTAATTTGAGTGTTAGAAAGTAGTGCCGTCTTGATCACATCTATTAGTTTGTATGCTAGATATTCTGGGTTTTGATTTGAATTGAAAAATGTCATGTCGGTATTTATCAAATCTTTAAAAGCATTTTCAAAATTTATAATTTTGGTGTATTTAGTACGATTCGTAACTATACCTTTATGAGTTATGTTTAATATTACCATAGCATGATCTGTGATAGATGTATTCAAGACCGCAACAAAGGCTGAAGAGTTACATTTATCGATCTTCAGAAGGGCATGATCGAGGCAATTTTGCCCTCTGGTAGGTAAACAATGTCCCGGGAGAAGACCGTGTCCAGCTAACATATTCAAATAATTCAACCTATTATTACGTTGCTGAGTTATTTCTGTATCCCTAGAAATTAAGTTGATGTTTATGTCACCCACCAATATTATATTTTTATGTGTTTTGATAGTATCAAGATGAAGATTTAGAGTGTTTACAAAATTATCAGCACATTCATTTGATGGAGAACGGTATATGCCTATAATGGTATAGTCTGAGATAGATACCTGAATAGCAGATGCGTGTGTTAATTTTATCTCTGTAACCCGATGGAGATGGTTATTTTTGACGTATGCAACCACACCATCGTTTTGATTGAGCTGATTTATAGTGTAGTAAGAGGTATAATTACTTAGCAAAGGTATTTGTTTATTAAAGTTTAGTCTACACTCAGTTAGTATCAACACATCTACATCATGTTTTAATAGCAAAAGATTTATCTGTAGGTCATCGAAGTTACTACCGTGCGTTCACCGTAAGATGTCCCTGCTTGGGAAATGGCAGCATTGTCTACAGTGCTGCCAACAATATATAGAGCATTTACCCCCACTTGGTGGTTGCTGGCAAAATTATCTAAACTTGAAAACCCTGATTAATATGTTTTACCTTATTTAAATAATATACAGTTAGTTATAAGACTAGTAATGTTGTGAATGATAACACAATTTAATTTTAAATTATTTATTGATTTATTTTTCCGACAATAATTATGGTCGAAAGAACAATTCAGACATACTCGTATCACTGTCACTTTCATAAACGTCGTTATCATCATCTGTCGTATCCGAATCTGTGCTGCTGTCATTTCCTAATTCAATTATGAATTTATCAGTAATATCATCCAAACAGCCATCAAGTACATAAAACTTGTCTTCTAAATTTTTACGTGTTCACCTGCTTTTGCCAATCCTGAGGGGTTATAGATGAAAAAGCTTCTTCAGTTAACTTCGATATTCCCAGCTTCTTGGCCGACATTATTGCTGGCTACTCGTCTCTTTTAAAGACTCACATAAACTCAATCGCATTTAAATCACAGTGGTAAGGGGCAACCTAACCACTTTATAGCCATGAGAAAGCAATAATTGGTCAGCCTCATAAATCAGCGCTTCTTTGTGCTCTTTTATAATTTCATAAAGTTCTGCTTTCAGCATTGTTGGTATATAAGACAATCCCTTATTTGTTATCCAATTTTGCATTTGAAGTTTTGAGGAACTCATAGTAGGTGCTTTATTTACTTGTACGGTATGATAGGGAGCGTTATCCATCACGACTAAGGAGTTCGGAGGCAAATTGGGTATAAGTTTCTCTGAAAGCCATTTTATAAAATTGGTTCTGTTCATGTCGTCATGGTAGTCCCCTGATTTACTCTGTGATTTAAAAATCAATTGAGCATTAGGAATAAACCCTGTTTCTCCACCTGCATTAATAATTATCCACCGCGTTCCAACAGAATCACTTATTATTACTCCGTCCTCGTCATCTTTTTGCCAACATTTTTTCACTGCATACGATGCGTGAATGTATGTTTCATCTAAGAAAACTATTGGCCGACCATCTGCTCGATTTTGCCTCATAGTAACGATATACTTGCGTCTCCATGCAACTATGTCGTGCCTTTCCATTAAAATTTTCCGTTTCGAACCACACTTTTATACTGAAATCCAATTTGTTTTAAAATTTTCCACAAAGTCGTTCGACCTCCACCAAAGTTTATGTCATTCTTTAATTCTACAAGTAATTTATTTAAACTAGGAACAACTTTTCTTACAGTATACATTTCATGGATTTTGTTTCTTATTGCATAAATCGAAATCATCAAGATCCACCGTTTTACGTCTTTGACGGTGTTTTCCAGGAGACTTGAGTTTTGAGATGTAGAGGCAGCAGCTTCACCTTCTTTAGATATTCTACTCACGGTTTTCTCTGACATGCCTGAAATAGACACTAAAGTACCATTTTATAAAATTACATATTTATAAAATACAAATACAGACATTATGATAAAAAGTAAATTAAATTAACTGAGATACGTACTTTTTATTTTAATTCGTAATGTTAGTAATTTCTTATTATTACCCATACTAAAGGCATTTTGCATGAAGCTGGCATCCCTATTTTACTAACCTGTCATGGCGGCGACGCGAGTTCGCACTTGATTGAGTGGAATTAACAGGGCTTGATTTGCCTTTCTCTCTCACAAAAGGCACGCACCTTCAACACAACCTCTCTTGCACTGCTTCTAAATGGTTTCGGCATAATTAATTCGGAATATTTTAAATAATAACACAAAACGAGCGCAGCTAATCACAAACTGACAACAGATTGACAAGCAATAGTGCCAACATCACAGCAGGGGACATCTTACGGTGAACGGTCTGTATATATACTTCTAATATTTTGTGTCAAAACGGTAAAGTTACAGTTATCCCGTAGTAGGTAATTGTGAAATTTTTCGATGTTAATTATAGCTGAGTTCGCAATTTCAGTGTTATCCAGTTCCAGTAAAGTATTTAGATTACTATCCATTATTATTTGTATATAATGTCATATGGTGTGGCTTGTAATTTACATTCGTGTATATTTGCTGCAAAGCCTTTACATAACTAAGTCCTATTGTACATATTAATATGCGAGGACCTGTATACAGATAAACGTAAGTAAACAGCGAAGCTGCGCAGATGTGTTTGTGATGTGAGTAGGAGTACCTTAGGAATGAGTGTGTGTATGTAAGTGTAATATATAAGTGTGTAAGTGTGTAAGTACATAATTTATAATATTGTATATGAGATCTTTTAATGCTTTTTTTGTTACATTATAATTTAGCTGCCCGTTATAAATTATGGAGATTTTAGCTATTGTTAAAATAGTACATGTTAAGTATGCCAGAGAACTATAACATAGGTTACTAGAACATGCAAAAAGTATTTGTGTTATTACAAAAACCAAGAAGATTTCTTCATTACTTAGTCACAGGCCTTGCAGTAGCTGATGTACTTGGGCTTCACTATTAATAAGAATAACACGAGAATTTTCATCTTGTTTTACAAAAATTCGGCCGAGTTTAGTCCAACAGAACTTATATTGTTTAGTTTTTGCAAGGTCTCGGGCCAGGAAGAATAGGCGGGCTCCCTTGGCAGTCAGTTGTTCCGAAATAAACACAGGAGTATCCTCGTTTCTGGTGCCGAGGTGTTTAGCCTGTATTTTTGTTTTATTTTTATGTTGTAGGACTTAACCTTTGTAGTAGGTCTGATTTTAGTAAAATGACCCAAATTCAACAACAATAGGGTGTTGTTTATCCCTACCTTTCTTCCCTGAATTCTGTAAATATCCTTACATCTCGGAACCAGATCGAGGTTTATGTTTTTCGATAAACATAATATCATGTTGATTAGGTCCTCTCTAGTCTCACCATTTTTTCTTGGAACGTTCTTTAATTCAATACTGGTTTTTCGACCAAATCTTTGTAAATCCTCATTTTTTCTTCAAGTGTATATATATACTCTTTGTCTTTTTTTGCCTGCGATTCAAGTGCTTCTATCTTCTTTTGAAACTCCTCATGCTGCATGGACAAACGTGCAATGGCTGTTTCTATATTGTTGTTTGAAACCTGAAGCTCTTTGAGATTAGTAGTAATTGCTTTGAGTTCCTTTTGCTGAGCAGACATGAAAGATGTAAATAAGTCTTTCATGTATTCCTTAAACTCACAAAATTCTGAGGGCAAGTCTTCCTCTCTCATTCTCTTATTTCGCACGGAAATATAGTTGGGAGGTGTACATTCAATGCCCATTTCATTGATGTTCGAGTCAGAGAGCGATTTGTTTAATTGTATTGTAGACATGATACTAGGCAGTAATAAATTACGAGTAGTTACTGTGTGTATCTTACCAGGGCCAGTGAGGAGGGCTTAATTGCTAAGTGATTAGCGGAAGGGCGTAGCTAGTCAGGTAATCAACAAATAGCACCTGAGAAGGGTGGAACTTATCATTAAGTGATTGCCCTCAAGACAACGTATGACCAATAATTAAAAAAGGGTTTACCCGAGTTATGGCCGTAGAATTATGACGACGATCGACGATCTCAAGTACTAGGGTAGCAGAATTTTGCAATGAGCGCAGAGTTTGCCTTAACTGTGTGCGTAGAAGTCTCGCGATCAGTATTATCCTCCAGCTTCAGGTAGCTCCTCCGAACTTATGCGCTCCTATTTTATGCACTGAATTTAATATTATAATAATTTAAATTTTTGGGTTTTATTAACTATTTATATAAGGTCTAACACGTACACCGAAAGGCGGTCCGGGGGAAGAGTTATGTTAAAGAAATTTTATTAAAAACCTAATATAAAATTGCTAGTCTGCTTTTGTGACTAAATTAATAAAGTTAATATTGATATTGTATTGATTTTATAACAGAAATTGCAACATCGCATCTAAAGTAAGATCGCAGATATTCTTGCCAGTTCTTCTCTAAGAATGTCTTGTTTTTGCGAACTAGTGTAGATTTTGACGTTCATAAGAGCGTTAAAAAGGCTTAATTAAATAAATTTGTTTTGAATTTGACCTTAACGTTTTTTTATCCATTAAATAGAAATGCGGTTCGGTACGGCAGTGGCTAAGCATTTGGCTGCGACGCTGTGGGCTGCGGATTTGAATCCCGCACGCAACAAGTGTTTGTTTGGTCTACAAATGATTGTTCCGAGTTTGTATGTTATGAAATTAAAGTACACAACACCACAATATAGCTGAAATAACGTAATTAAAATTAAATTTAATAATAATTTTAGAATACTGAGCAACTCACTCTTCATCCTCATCATAAGAATGCCGGGTCTTCCTATGTCTGTCTCGTTCTTTCTCCCTGTAATCTTTAGAAAGTCTTTCTCTCCGAGAATCTCTGTAATCCTGTTCTCTCTGTACGTTCTATCTCTGTCCCAGGTTTCAGGATCTCTTTCTCTACTCCTGCGATCTCTTCCTGTGATCTCTATCTTTGCTGACGTCTCGACGGTCCCTCCCTACCAGAGTCCTGCCGGTCTCTAGCAGAGTCTCTGCCGTCTCTGCTAATATCCCTATCCCTTGTTCTTTCCCGTTTATCCCGGATTTTCTCTTTTTCACGTCCACTGCCAGAATCAAGACACTCTCTTGATCCCGATGAATTTTGCCTGTAAAAACATAACAAACCATTGTTTAATTTCTAAGAAAGCTAAAAATAAGTATCATCTAAAACTACACGACAAGATGCGTCACCAATTCTATACGACACAAAATTTATACGCCTCTACTCATCGTCGGTCTTGATATCTCTGGTTTAAAACTTTTCGTTTTCGACTCGTACGACTAGTACCAACCAATTATAAATTTTCTAGTTGTTATTTCTAGTCCAAAAGAATTCAAAGATGTTTTAAAGTTTTAATTTAGTAAAAACATGTTTACTAAAATGTTGATAGTCTATTTATATTCCTCGAAATTTGGTTACGCAATTATTTTTTATTTAACTCATTTGTATATTTTTTTCAACTATAATATTGTAAAAAATAGGCTTTTTTGTGATAACACTTGCCGTGTGGTGGCAGGATAAGACATTCCATTAATTCATTTCATCCCGTGTGCGACTTAAGACTTAAGTTAATAAATTTGTTTTGAATTTGACCTTAACGTTTTTTTTATCCATTAAATAGAAATGCGGTTCGGTACGGCAGTGGCTAAGCATTTGGCTGCGACGCTGTGGGCTGCGGATTTGAATCCCGCACGCAACAAGTGTTTGTTTGGTCTACAAATGATTGTTCCGAGTTTGTATGTTATATGAAATTAAAGTATACAAAACACCACAATATAGCTGAAATAACGTAATTAAAATTAAATTTAATAATAATTTTAGAATACTGAGCAACTCACTCTTCATCCTCATCATAAGAATGCCGGGTCTTCCTATGTCTGTCTCGTTCTTTCTCCCTGTAATCTTTAGAAAGTCTTTCTCTACTCCGAGAATCTCTGTAATCCCGTTCTCTACTGTACGTTCTATCTCTGTCCCAGGTTTCAGGATCTCTTTCTCTACTCCTGCGATCCCTTCTGTGTTCCCTGTGATCTCTATCTTTGCTGACGTCTCGACGGTCCCTCCCACTACCAGAGTCCCGCCGGTCTCTAGCAGAGTCTCTGCCGTCTCTGCTAATATCCCTATCCCTTGTTCTTTCCCGTTTATCCCGGATTTTCTCTTTTTCACGTCCACTGCCAGAATCAAGACACTCTCTTGATCCCGATGAATTTTGCCTGTAAAAACATAACAAACCATTGTTTAATTTCTAAGAAAGCTAAAAATAAGTATCATCTAAAATTACACGACAAGATGCGTCACCAATTCTATACGACACAAAATTTATACGCCTCTACTCATCGTCGGTCTTGATATCTCTGGTTTAAAACTTTTCGTTTTCGACTCGTACGACTAGTACCAACCAATTATAAATTTTCTAGTTGTTATTTCTAGTCCAAAAGAATTCAAAGATGTTTTAAAGTTTTAATTTAGTAAAAACATGTTTACTAAAATGTTGATAGTCTATTTATATTCCTCGAAATTTGGTTACGCAATTATTTTTTATTTAACTCATTTGTATATTTTTTTCAACTATAATATTGTAAAAAATAGGCTTTTTTGTGATAACACTTGCCGTGTGGTGGCAGGATAAGACATTCCATTAATTCATTTCATCCCGTGTGCGACTTAAGACTTAAGTTAATACCCAGAAGACCTTAATATGACCTTCAAAGCATTGCGGTATAACCGTCTTAATTTATACCAGAGGCCGAGTATCCAGACCGACGAAAGAAGTCCGTTAAAGGTGCGAGACGTTAGGTACTGTGGTTAGCAATCTGTGCCAACTGTGTATATCAATAGTGTATTATACCCATTTTCAAAAAGTGTTTTAAATGAATCCTAGAGTGATAATAAGCCAATGTAAATTTGTATATATGTATATTTTTAAACCGAATAGTGCCATAAAAATTACTTTTAATTTATTCGCGCGAAAACGCTAGCCGCCATGCTGTTCAGTTCGTGACGTCACTGCTTTAGTAAATAAAACGATTTTGCAAAGGTATACGATCTTTATCATTGGTGTGTTGTGCCTGAATGCATAAATACGAGCATAAGAACGCCAGAGAAGTTATGAATTCAAGTGTCAACTGATTTAAATATGAGAAATACTTGGTTAAAACTGGCAAGTAGAGACCCAAAGACATTGTCTACAAAAATAGACCATACTTCTGTGAAAATAGCTTTGATGTAAGTATGACTTATATTTAACTATCGTTTAGACAAAACAAAACATCATGAGGCAAGTCAAATTTTGTAAAAGATTAAGTTATCTTAGATATAACTAATGATTGTAATCATAGATAATCATAACTATAAATTATCAAAAGACACCTGATCTAGTATTGTGTTATTGTATAAACTAAAGTTGTTAATAGGTATTTACATTGATGTTTTAACATTCCTCAATTCGGCAGAACAAAAACGGATCGCATGCAAAATTTTTGCCACCATCAATGTATTTATTCTTGGTAGATTAGTACTTTCTACTTTTACGGATCCGTCTTCCATGATGTCAAATCAATAAAATCTATACTAATATTATACAGCTTAAGAGTTTGTTTGTTTGTTTGAACGCGCTAATCTCAGGAACTACTGGTTCGAATTGAAAAATTATTTTAGTGTTGGATAGCCCATTTATCGGGGAAAGCTAGGCTATATAACATCACGCCACAGCCAATAGGAGCGGAGCATCAATGAAAAATGTTGCAAAACGGGGAAAACTTATTCCTTTGAGAGCTTACGTTGCGTGCGCTGCGTAAACGCTTAAAGTTGTATTAAACAATCATGTATGACGGAATTGTTCCTCTCAAATAGTTCTAAAAAGTCCGCGATAGTATATATTCAACTTTTAAGGTTGACTATAACCTTTTATGGTAATCAAATTTGTTCTAAAATAATGCATTATTTTGTGAGGGTGTTTTATAAACATGGTTAAAAATATTGTGTACGCAGAAGTACTTTAAAATACTACGTTATGTATTAATTACCTACATAATATTATTACATACTACATTTTATCTTAAAAGACCTCGGTAGTGTTACCCAGCATTCCATTATTATTCCTGTTCCCGTGACATTTTTACTACAGTTCTACTTACTGATCCTTTTATCTGATTACTGATGAGCCTTGATATACTCTTAACGTAGATAATTAAAAATCAAATTCAATCTTCAAATTAACCATTAAATATTACCCAATACAGACATACAAACTATATTTCTCCTAATTTCGTCTGCGTGATTTTAAATTAGCACTGTAGGTACCAAATTTTTCAAATTTTGTTCAATGGTTATGAAGTGGTTCGTGGATAAAACAAAGAATGTTTCAGCCTTTAAAATTGTATTATAGGTGCCTACGACCCACTCTTTCTAACCCACCCTCTCTTATGTGACGCAGACGAAGTTGCAGTGGGTCAGCTAGTACGGAATAAAAGTCAATAATCGTGATGATAACTTGAAAAATTTCGAAATGACACACAGCACATTAGCTTGTTTACTTTATCAGTGACGTCACGCCGTAATCTAATATAGCGGTTAGTGTTTTAGAGATTTAGGGACAGATTAAAAAAAAGCATGTGCAGTTCACACGCGGTAGAAGTGAAACCTTCAAAATGAAATGGAATAAATATTTCACAGCAAATGATTTATTTAATTTGATAATTTTCAACCACAAATGCGACATAAGATATAAAATAAAATATTAATTTTATAGCAAATAAATGTTACAATCCTTATTTTTAGACATGTAGAGCCTAAATTTTAGTGTATTAATTAAATTAAAAGAATCTTTCGACTAAAACAGCTTTGTAATAGCGACGTCTACTTCATTCTATAGGTAGTCATATTTTACCGAACAAAAATAGATTAGAATAGAATAGAATAATTTTTATTCAATATAGATTATTACATAATACTTATTGAAAGTCATTTTTTTATTTACCATTGGTTCGGAAAATACCTCTGTCCTGGGAAGAACCAGCAAGAAACCCAGCGGAATTTTTTTAAACATATTTCACTTTACAATAATTTTGTTTATTTGTTTGTACAAATTTTAAATGAGCTTTAATAGAACCAGCATGGTGGCGATCACCTCATTCTAGGGTTTTTTCACTTACGTATTCTTTGATATTCCAATAACACTTTTTGTACAATTTTTCTTAAATAAAACATTTAAACTTATTTATTGACAAATTTTGTACATTTTCTGGGATTTTGTTGTAAAAGCTTATACATTGCCCCATAAATTAATTACTAATTCTGGTGAGTCTAGTAACTGGTATTACAAGCTTATGTTTGTTCTTAGTGTTTAAAGTATGAACATCTTTATTCTTATCAAAGCTATTTATGTTTTTATGTACATACATTACATTTTCATAAATATATTGCGATGCCAAAGTTAATATGTTTATTTCTTTAAATTTTTCTCTAAGGGACTCATTACAATTTAAGTTATAAATCGCCCGTACGGCTCTCTTTTGCAAAACAAATATAGCTTCGATGTCAGTCGCATTACCCCATAGCAAAATTCCATAAGACATCACGCTATGAAAGTAACTAAAATAAACTAATCTAGCTGTCTCAACATTGGTGAGACTTCTAATCTTTCTTACAGCATATGCTGCAGAACTAAGTCTGCTTGCTAATTTAGATATATGGGGGCCCCATTGAAGCTTCGCGTCAATAGTAATACCAAGAAAACAGTGGTATCCACAAGACTCAACTCCTCCCATATAAGAGCACATTGGTATTTGAATGTTTAACATTAGGTAATGTAAATTTAATACATTTTGCCTTATTGCCGTTTAAGACAAATTGTTCGCGTTAAACCAATGTACTAATTTCGATAGAGCATTATTTATATGTCAATATTAATTGACTGTCGTTTAAGTTTGAAAATTAAAGATGTATCATCAGCAAATAATACTATATAGTGATTGTCCCTAAAGATAAGGTAAGTCATTAATATAGACTAAGAACAGGAATGGGCTAAGAATCGAGCCCTGAGGAACGCCCATTGATACTACTGATCGGAGGAACCTTTACCATTGATCACGACTTTTGAGTTCTGTTATTTAAATATGAAATAATAAGTCTAAGCGCAATATTTTGCCACCGTAATGTTGTAAGTTCCTGATTAATATCTCATGATGAACACAATCGAAAGCCTTGGAAAGATCACAAAAAATACCTAAGGCATCTTGTGAACTCTCCCAGGCATTAAAAATATATTTCATAAGCTCGACACCTGCGTCAGTCGTCGAGCGACCCTAATGAAACCAAATTAATTTTTATGGAGTAATTTATTTTATTAAAAAAAACCAATTAATCAAATTTTTTTAAATGTTACTGAGAAATAGGTCAAAAATTAGCGGGGTCCAATGTACTACCAGATTTAAATAAAGGTATTATTTAACTGTTTCATTAAATCGGAAACATACCAGATTCGATACTAGTATTAAAAATAATAGCAAGATGAGGTGCAATTAAATCTATTATGGACGCAATAACTGTAACGGAAATCCCCATAAATCAGCGGTTTTCTTTACATCAAGGGTTTTGAAATATTTTACAATATCTTGTAGTAATACCTTTTCAAATATTTTAAACAGGTGTTAACATTCTGTTTGAGTAATGAATCGGCGACAGTTGGAGAAGTATTCAATGATCTTGTTGTCAAAATAGGAATATTAGTGAAATATTTCTCAAACACCGCTGCGACTTCTTGATTTGATCTAGTCAATTCATTATTAATTTTCAATTGATAATTTGTGTTACGAGGTTTGTCTGTACCGGTTTTGCTATTAATTATACTGCACGTCATTTTAATTTTATTTTTAGTGTTCTTAATTTTGTTGCTAATATGTAAAGATTTGGCTGTGGAGCACACTCTTATAAACATTTTAGAATAATTTTTGACATATTCTCTAAAAGTATCGGAAAGATTATATGATCTTTCATGGTAAAGTTCATATAATCTTCGTCTGCTCGTATGAATTCCTACTGTCGCCCACTTATTAAATGCCTTGCGACTGTTACTGGAGAATGTTTTAGAAGTAAATTTGACACGATTGACTCTCAAGGTGGTACGTAAATCGGTAAGATATGAAATCGTGAATTGTTAAGAAAGGTTTGAATATGATAATTTTATTCAATATTGTTAATTTTATTAATTTGATAAATTTGTAATTTTTTTATTTTAACAGTAAAAAGTTATATTAACCATCTTTGAAGCACCCCACACAAAGGAGACCGAGATAATAGGAAACATTATATTATACTGTACTAGCTAAGCCCCGCGGTTTCACCCGCGTATATCACGCGTCTGAGCCGCGCGACATGACACTTATATGAGCTCGCTTATAGGGGCGTTCACTGCTGATTCAACCGAGAGAACGGTTCTCATCGGATGGCTAGGCGTCGATCGCGCGCCGAGCCGCGTGTTGTATTATTATTATTTTTCATTATCTCTCAAACTATACGTCCAAATAACATGCTATAAAGAGCAAAGTTTATCTTCCAAAAATTGTCTTGCTTAAGAAGTAACTTTCGTTCGTAAGGACTAATATGCCATACCTAATAATAACGCTCATAAATCACTTTTTAATTTTAAATATTTTTTGTCAATAAATACTTTATTAGAGGGCTAACCATTACGCCAGTGCACGCGGATAAAGCAGTTCTTGAGCGCTTTTTCTTCCGACCTGCTTAACAAAATCAATATTTAAGGCTTGCTGAGAGGTGTAGCCTAATGTAACAATAATTAACAACATAGCCTATACTATTTCTCATGAATCTGGCTATCATGTACAAAAAGAATTTATCAAATCGGACTGGTAGTTCCAGAGATTAGATTGTTTAAATAAACAAAAACCTCTTCCGCTTTAATATATTAATATAGGTTCTATCTATTTCTCTCGCAGGCTAAATCATATAGATGTATGTTTGTCTCTTTTTTGTGTCGATTTTTCATTTCATCGCGTTTCAAATCACAACGATAGTAAAGAAGTTTCACTTCAAAAATATTCTTAAAGTTGAATTATAAACTTTTACATTTTTATGAATAGAAATCAACATTTCTCGTTTACTTTTTACAAAACCAATCATAAATATGTATATTTTTTTTTACATGGTGCAAAATACCCTATTATCCTTACTGTGGGTAGTAGCGAAATTATTGATACTATGGGTAGAGAATTCATAATCACCACGCTTGACACAGATTGTAGATAGCAATACCAGACGCCTCGAGCTTTAACGCACTTCCTCTTCCGGTCTGAATATTTTAAGAGAAACATAGTTTATATAATAATCTTTTATAATCCGTATACTATCTACTATTGTATAGCCTATTTATATCAAATAAGCACTACAAGTGTTCCATTTTCTGTCTAAAAGTCCATTGTACTATACCTTGAGTCTCTCTCTCGGTGCCGAGAAGTAGGTCGCTGCAATCGCGCCACTGGAGGCGGCTCCTCGTCCCACGGCGATACATCACGCGAAGACGATGACGTTTGAACTGAAACAAAAACGTAATATAAATTTTCTATCACAAAGTACGATGACGATGATGTCAACTTGCCAATGAAGTGTCTGAAGCAATCACTACATAGGAGATATTATAATGACACAAGTGTCTACTAAGAGACATACAGTTGTCATAACGTACTCGTGTTTGACGTAACGTTTTTCTTATTATGTACTGTAAGTTCTTTTCAAAAGGTCAACCGCATGCACATTTCAGTGTAGAAAAGTGATAAAATGATTAGTTTTAAACAAATAGTGTCTGTGTTTAGCATATATGTCCTGACAAAATGTATGGGCGGGTGGATGAACTAAGAGTTGAGAAGGTAATAAACCGCGGATAAACAGTCGCTAGGGTTGTCACACCCAGGAATATGATAAAAATAATTCGCGGGTAAGAGATGCTGAATTTTGGAAACCCTGTTAGCGACAAAAACCTGCAGGCGATGTGGAGATGTGTTAATCCAGTGTAGTGCTACGGTGGAGTCAGAAAATGCATAAATGCGGTTAATATTACAACGCGATGAATCGCTGTCCGACACAGCGCGTAGTAGCTTTGCAAGTAGTAAGGCGGCCATAAGTTCGAGTCGCGGCGTCGTAATAACTCGGTTACTAGGCGATACTTTGGATTTTGCGCACACTAAGGCAGTTGTCCGCTTGCCGTGGTTGTTCGCATGTAAATAGACAGTGACTCCGTAAGCACGTTCGTTTGCGTCACAAAAACTTAAAAGGGTGATATTAGTATTCTCGAACACTTTAATATGCCGCAGTATTTTTAAATCTGCGATAAGCGGTAACTCTGATTGAAACTGAGTCCATGCACTAACAAGATTGTCGGGAGGGGTATCATCCCAATCTAACATCATTAAGCAAACTTCCTTGATAAGAAGTTTGGCATATGTGATAACCGGTCCTACTAGCCCAAGTATATCCCACAAGCGAGCCACTGTTGACAACATATTGCGTTTCGTTAATTCACGAATAGTTCGGATGGCTATGAAGGGACTAGATCGTAAACCAAATCATACGCGTTGGAAAGCGCTTAAAAGTAAGGTCTATCTTCCTCGCGAATTACAATCTGTAAATACATTTGACGTATATCAGCAGTTGCGGCGATATCGAAAATGCGAAAGTTTAATAAAATTTCTAATAAGTTATACTATAGCGGCGGTCCGACGTGTAAAATATCATTTAACGATACTCCAGAGTCGGTGTGAGTGCTTGCGTCAAGGACAATGCGCAGTTTGGAAGTGAGCTTATCCTCGCAGATCACCCCATGATGCGGTATTACATAACCCTTGCTATAATTTTGTGGTTCCAGAATTTCTTTAAGATAACCCTTAGATAGGTATTCACGGATGACTTCATCATATTGCGATTTAAATGCGGGATTTTTATGAAATTTGCGTTCTAAATGAAGGAATCGTTTACGAGCCGTTTGTAACGAATCTCCTAAGAGGATAGTTTCGTCCTTGAAAGGTAAACCTACAACAAAGCGCCCAGTCTCCTCACATTGAGTAGTGGCAGAACAAAACTCCTCGCAATATCTGTCTTGTTCGGAGAGAATCGGGGCATCGCTGAGGTCCTCTATCTCAAAAAACTTGCTTAACTGGTCATGAATTGAATGCGGGGAGGAAACGCTGGACAGATAAGAGTGAGATACGTCAATGGAGTTGTCGACATCAACCTGTTCGTCACCCATGACTACGTAGCCTAATGTGGTAAAATCGCAGAGGGTTGTTGTGGGGGTCCAGTTACTTTACCGGCCAGCAACAGCTCAATAAATAATTTTGCCCCTAGAAGTATCTCGACTTCTGACGGCTTAGATAATTCTTCAACAGCCAGCCGTAGATAATCTAGCGACGCGGTATCGATGGGTGCGGTAGTTAAATTACTCGTAATTTGATTTAAAACCAAACCTTCAATAGCGTATGCTTTGGAGGGATTTATTCGGCTAAATAAGTTGATGTTCACCTTTCCCTTTGCAAGACTCGAATGATCGCCTAATCCTTAATTATCTTAATTGTCTAATATTCAGCCCTAATTTGCGGCAACATGCGGTCGTGATAAAATTATTCTGCGAACCTGGATCGATGATGCACCTAAAAGTAACCATGTTATTATGGCGGCCTAGCACATTAACTTGCGCAGTACCTAATAATGTGTTAATATTTAGTGGCTTTAAAATAATACATAGTTTGTTGTCTGCGCTGCCAGCCGACAGAAAGGCTACACCACCGGATGAATCCTTAAGCTCTGGTTGTCGAGCTGGAGTGGGAGAGCGCGGGCGCGTTGCAATCATGTCGGTATTTGTAACAATTTGAGAATCCTTATCTCGCTTATTGATATAATTCGAGATTTGCAAATGAATTAACGAATGATGGCGTGACCCACATACACGACAAACATTAGTGCTTTTGCATGCTTTCCAAATATGCTTAGAACTGAGACAATTTGTGCATAAACGATTTTCTTTCACAAATTTATGGCGTTGCTCGGGTGAAAAATTCATGAATTCGCGACAATTATAAATATGGTCGTGCGATTTATTACAAAGTCTACATGTTGTCGATGTAACGTCATTAGAATTCGATGTAATATAAGAATGCGAGATCTTTGGAACGGCAGGCAACTTGGGTTTATCACTTTCTTTCGTTGACACTTTGTATGCGGGTACGTTTATGCGTTGCATTATTTTCATTTGACCTTTTACGAAATTAATAAAGCTGTCATAGGTAGGTACGTCCACGTCTCGGACAGACATTTCAAACGCCTTTGAAGTGTCGCGATCTAAGCGTTTGAGCGCAAAAAAACTGAAGGTAGCCGAGCTAACTATGATATCGGGACGTCAAACACCTCTGTCCCCCCCGTGACCATGGGTGCTGTAAAGCACCCGAAACGTCGGGAATTAAAAAGTTAAAATTAAAAGTAATTCCTTAGTCAGAGTTTTGCGAGTGGCTGCCATATTTTCGAATTAATGAAAACGGAGTGCAAATTAATGATGTAAAATTACAAAACATACAAAGTATTTATATCAGTCCCGCACAAATAACGGTTCAAATAATAATAAATGGAATATTTTAACAATTCACACACACCATATAATGATCAACGTCATCCAGAATATATGAATAATAATTGCGGGGAATAAAAAACAATGGTGTTATTAATGTGTTTTATAAATATTTAATGGTGAAATTAACCGACGCTATGTGAGAAATTTTAAATTTCGGTAAGAAATCGAAGCCCTCACAGAGGCACCAGAAAAATAATTAAGCCGGGCACGAGATATCACCTTGTGGCCGTTAAATACTTGATTGCGCGGGAGAATATATATATCTTAAATTAAAGGAATTAAATTTACTTACCGAAAAGCTCGTACTGACAATCACTAATTGGCATTAATTCTAAATATTGTGGTGTGTAATGTTGTATGTTGTGTTATTGTATATCTATGATAGTGTATAGCCGAAAAACACTAGCGATTATAAACTTTAAAACTAATTAATTTAATAATGCGGTAAGAGCACAACAGCGTGTGCAACAGATGGCGCGGATTAGCGAAGACTTATATTGAACTAATGACCTTTTCCTTTTGAAGGTGAAGTGAAGTGACAATTTTACTCACACCACCGTCATCTATGGTAAATACTGGGAGATTAATTCGAGCGCATGTTCGACGCGACTAGGCTAGATAGGGTGTTACAGATTGTTTCTTATTACTTGACACTGGCAAAAGTACAACGGTACGAGACCATTAAATAAAAAATAAAAAAAGGATGAATGTTTTACCGATGTGTGAGCGCGCGTGCGGATGGTCGGGGTGTTGCGCGGGGTGGTGCGCGCGGCGGCGCGGGCGCGCGTGCGGCTCGGAGTCGCGCGAGTCGGACGAGCCGGCCGACGCCGCGCCGCGCAGCACGGCCCAGCGCCCTGCGCGCCCGCCCGCGCCCGCCCCCGCGCCCGCGCCCGCGCCCGCGCCCGCCGCGCCGCGCCCGCACTTCTCTGTCGGTCATCGAACTATTTCAACACACGCTCAATCTTACTAAAGTAATCTATACAAATAAATAAAATCGAAGTGTCTGTTTGTAGTGTTAAAATAACAGCTTTTTACTAAATGCATATAAAAGTATATACGGTACTAATAACAAAAAAAAAACAATTTATTTAATTTTTGCAACAGACGGACAGCGTCTGTCTGTCTGTTTGTTCCGGCTAATCTCCGAAACGGTTGGACCGATTTTGACGAGACTTTCACTGACAGATATCTGATGTTATAAGGAGTAACTTAGGACGCTTTTACTTTAGAAAAGGAATTAGGGTGCCGCGCGAAAAATTACAACCCGTAGTAAATTCCACACAGGCGAAATCGTAAGGGACAGCTAGTATGGCAAATAAAATAAAGCTTCTTTTTCTATACGTATATATAAAATTGATTTATGTCTGTAATATCGAAAAACTGCCTTTTATTGAGCTGACGGGGTATGCAATGGTAATAATAATATTATAATAAATCTTTATTTCGGATAACAAAGAGATCCATATCAGAGAAGTTAGAAAAATCACAAAATATTAATAATAATACAGCTAGGTGGACGGAGGAGGTAAAATTCCGCGCACGCACGCACGCATGCACGCATTCACGCACGCACACATGCACGCACACACGCACGCACACGCACACACACACAAACACACACACACTCACGCACACGCACACACACACACACACACATACATAAACGCACTCTCTCTCACACACATACACACTCACCCACACACATATACACTCACACTCACATACACACACAAACGCACACTCACACACTCACACACACACACTCTCACACTCACACGCACACTCACACTCACTGATTCCCAGAAGCTTTCTGAGCGCACTGACCGAGGGACTCAGCAACACCATGTCGTCGGCGTAGCTTAGGTTGTTGACACACTTTCCATCCACATGGCAACCGACCTTAGTGCTGCTGAGTCTCTCGAGCAGCTCATTTATATATGTTACAGTTAAAACCAGTTTTTAGATAGAACGCGTTCTCCCTAGTTAAAACTAGATTTTACTAAATGCCTTTGTGAAAACTAGATATACCTAGTCAAAACTAGAATTTACCACTGATATATTTGATTGTCAGATAAAACTAGTTATCACTCCGAGCTTCAGTTAAAACTAACAAACTAAATTCTAAATTCAAATGGTAAATGGCTACTGCAGTCCATGGACACCTACAGTCAACTTCAAGCAAAAAAGGCTACAGATACATTGTCAGCTCTTATGACTAAAATGGAATACCTCACAGCCTGTAATTATACTGACGCTCTATACCATTCAGACCGAAACACAGCAGTGTAAGCACTACTATTTGACAGAAAAAATTGGTAAGAGTGTGTTACCTACCGAGACTTACTTCAAAAATTATTGTGGGTATGCCTGTTAATGATCGAGTAACTTCCGAAAAACCTGACCAATTAAGGTCATATTAACACAATACACTCGTTTTGTCAAGACTATGGTTCATAGCTATGTTAGGATCCGACAGATGGTGCTGAAGTCTAATAAATTACCAATGTCTATATTTATAGACCAAAATGACTCATATTCACAATAGTTATCATAAGATCTGGACCTGAGAGGTGATACAGTGGCCGAGTTATTAATACATTTTATATTTACACTCTTTAAAAGTCCGGAGTGAATTCGGAGTCAAACTCATCGAGTCACCTACAGGAAAGGGCAGAACAATGTCTGCTGGGTCAGCTAGTAGATGTACGGGTATACCTACCCGCTAGTAGATGTTTAATTATTATGAATGTATAAAATATAGCATTTAGATAAGATAACAACTTGATATTACATAATAAGTAATTTTTATTAAAGACTAACTAGCACCTGGCGCTATATTATAACTATATTATAACTGTCAAATAAAATTTTAGGAACGACACGCGCGCCACCTACTTTAAGCTAATTGTACTATGCTAATAACCTACGCACAAGTGCAAGCAATAAGTTAACAAAGTTTTACCGCAATCTGATGAACGGTATGGCTGTGCAAAAATTACGAACAAACAAAAATTTATTTTTATATATTAGATTAAACTGAAATTATATAAATATACCTTTCGTGTCTGGAGAAGATCCACTAACAACGTCACTGATGGATCCCGTAGAAAGACGCGCGGGGGTTTGTATTTCTCTAACTGGAATTGTCTCCATTGGAGATTTCTTTTTTTCTTCTATTTTCTTTTGTTCCTCCTTTTCTTTGACTACTGGACTCTTCCTAAATGCGTCTTCCACGTGCGTGAAAGAGAGTGAACTATTATCAATGCAATCGAAAAAGTCAGAATTGTCAAAACCGTCAGATCTTTCATCTGACCTCTTTCTTTCTTTTGGTATTTCTGGAGGTATGGATTCAAACTCATCTGGTGGTGGTTCAGTTATAGTTATTTCACGTAACGCTGCGTACTTATCGCTTGCGTCTTCCTGCTTTGCTTCTGTAACACCGTTGTCTCGAGGCGATACACTTCGTCTTGCTTTCTCATTCATTTGTAAATTCTTCATAACAGTCTTTATGTCTTCTATTTTAGCGTCGATCGAAGGTTTTGGACTAACGGAGTTTCTAAACATGTTAAACGAATCTAAAGTCAATTCATCCAATGTTTTTAAAGGACTTCGTGTTGGCTCTTTTTTCTCGTCTGATTCTTTTTCTGTTTGTAGTAAGTCGTCAATACCTGTATTTTCTTCTTTACAATCGTATTCAAGTTTGTTTTCGCTGTCAATAGGGTCTAGAATAGATTTTGCGTTAAGCTCTTGCGCCTGTATTTCTCTGAATACTGCATATCTGTCATACGTTGAATTTGCCTTCTTTTCGAAGTCGTCAAAATTAGCAACAAATGCTTCAGTAGTTTCTGGCGGCGCGAAATTGTCTTCAAATTGCGGTTTGAACTCTGCTGCTATTGATGTTAGAGACAAGACTGGTTTATCTTTCGACGTCGTCGACGGCGGGGGAACTATTGATAGTATTTTTTCTTTTTCTGCTCGCACGGAAGGGTCTACGTGAATATGCTGAAAATAAATAAAAGTAAAAAACAATATTTACCTTACAACTGTCTTTAATAGGACAAAGGCCTCCTCTCATCTTTGAAAGAGTTATGAAGCTGTTCCAGTGCGTGTTAAACTTCACATTGTTTTTTTATAAATTAAGGGTGACAAAAGAGCATACTACCTGATGAAAAGTGTATACTGTGGTTCATAGACACCTAGATCTATCCTCGATTAAAAATCAAAACGTAGATGCGTTATCACCCCTGAGGACCGAGATAGAATGCCTTGTCACCAAATAGAAGTGTATCCGGTTCTCTAGTCACCATACAAAACAGAGCAGCATTAAGCTGCTATTTCACACTGGTATTCTGTGAGAGCGTGGTCCTTTCCCAGTCGAGCCAACCCAGCCGTACTGCAACTGTAGATTGTAGTATATATAGTAGTCAGCTATAGAGTGGCTCTACCACGTTAAAGTTTATTACTCAGACATGTAGGTTTCCTCACGACATTTTCTTTCACCGCCAATTACGCGATGCTAGCACTTAAAATTAGTGTTTGTATAACATACTTACTGATCTTTCATTGTCTGCAGCTAAATATGATCTGAGGTATTCCGTAAGTTGTGGTAAGGTCATGGACGACAGCGTTGTTGCAGGTACCCGCAATCTGTAATATTGTAAAATGGTTTTTTAAAGTATTTAAAAGATGTGATATGTTATATTTATAGAATATATTATAGAAAATAATTGTACGATGAGTGTAGAGAACCGGCGACTCTTTTTACTGGAATCTGCATTTTGATTCTTAATTGAGGATAAATATATGTCTGGGTCATAACATCCACTTACCATCCGATTGACTGTGTGCTCGTTTGTCACCCTTATTCTATAAAAAAAATAGACGTAATAGATTTTTTTAAATCTTATTTAATTTAATTTAGTTTCTGAATCTTTACTAATCATCTTGCGATTCATTATCTATCAGTTGTGATGTGAATTTTTTATTGATTTTTTTTTTGGGTAGTAGATCACTTGGTTGCCATTTTGGGCTGGGTGGTAATTCATAATTCATAATTATTTATTTGCATAGAATTTAGGTATTACAAAATTATTATTAAACATATAAGTACCGTTACATTCTACCTGATCCAGGCGAGCAAATTTTAAATTCATACTCATTACATAATTTTTTGTACAACTATTGATGAATGTTAGTTTATTAATATATCAACAGGTATTACCCTCTTGCCTTTTCCGAATTGCATCGGTCCCACTGTTGTGTTCCGGTGTGAGCGTCTGTATAATTTACAGGCTGTAAGGCAATCTATTTTAGTTCTCTGAAGTGACAACGCATCTGCGTCCTTCGTTGCTTGAAGTTAGTTGCAGGTATCCAAGGACTGCACTATCTATTTACCACTAGGTGGACTGTCAGCTCGTTTGTCAGTGTAATATTATAAAAAGTCTTATACCCAGCAAGTATTTGAATTAAAAACACAAGTAATTGATGCTTTGCAGACTTTGTTGTAAGTTAATTTTTAAGATGTCGTGGCTGCTGAAAGGAATCCATTTCTACATTTCGTCTTTTAGGTGTCACATGAGGCGACAATGGGGAAAGTTAGAAAGCCGGTAGATGGCGATATACTATCTTTCTCATGACAGATGTTAGTACCCAGACGGCAGCAATGTCAAAGGTGCGAAATTGGAAAGTCAACTTTAGATCGGCCAAGATAGAACTCACCTCGGCTCTAAACGTGGGTTGCAGGGGCGGTACCTTAGTTAGTGTTGGTCGGGTTCGCCTGGTGGTGCAGTGCAAGTGCACGTGTGGAGCGGGGCGGTACCTGGCGGCCAGCTCGTCCATGGTGCAGGTGAGCAGCTGGCTGAGCGTGATGTCGAAGCGGCGCGGGGTGGGCGGTACCTGGCGGCCAGCTCGTCCATGGTGCAGGTGAGCAGCTGGCTGAGCGTGATGTCGAAGCGGCGCGGGGTGGGCGGTACCTGGCGGCCAGCTCGTCCATGGTGCAGGTGAGCAGCTGGCTGAGCGTGATGTCGAAGCGGCGCGGGGTGGGCGGTACCTGGCGGCCAGCTCGTCCATGGTGCAGGTGAGCAGCTGGCTGAGCGTGATGTCGAAGCGGCGCGGGGTGGGCGGTACCTGGCGGCCAGCTCGTCCATGGTGCAGGTGAGCAGCTGGCTGAGCGTGATGTCGAAGCGGCGCGGGGTGGGCGGTACCTGGCGGCCAGCTCGTCCATGGTGCAGGTGAGCAGCTGGCTGAGCGTGATGTCGAAGCGGCGCGGGGTGGGCGGTACCTGGCGGCCAGCTCGTCCATGGTGCAGGTGAGCAGCTGGCTGAGCGTGATGTCGAAGCGGCGCGCGGCGGGCAGCGGCGGCGGCGCCGGCGTCAGGTACTCGTCCCCGCTGCTGCTGCCGCTCACTGCTCCCGACGACTGCCGCGGCTTTACGCTGCGCTCCGCCTGCACCCACCACCACGACACCCCGTCAAACAACTTTATAAACGTGACAAACGAGCACACAGTCCACCTGATGATAAGTGGATGCTGTGGCCCATAAACATCTACATTTATCCTCGATTAAGAATCAATATGCAGATGCGTTGTCACCCCTGAGGACTAGGATGGAATGCCTCTTATCTAGTATGACGGATCTCCGGTTCCCTACACTCACCATACGAAACACAGCAACATTAAACTGCTATTTTACGCTGGTTTTTTGACAAAGCCTGGTCTTTTCCCGGTCGAGCCGACCATTCGTGCTACAACTATGATATAGCTGCAGCATGGCTCTACCCGTAAATACTAGACGGGCACTACAGTATTTCCTGATAAATTACGGTCAATTCTCCGTAACTTCTTATTCTTAGTCAAATGCGAGCGCACGAGAAGACTAATTCTTTGTTTAGTAAACCGCGAACGTTGTTTTCGACAATCTTATAGTGACTTTGTGACTAAAAAAATGCTGTCACTTTGTCGTGATTTGAAATTTGTTTCAGAAGTATGTAACTTTATTTCGTATTTGGAACAGTAATGGTCGTAAATGAAAATACAACTGCGTGGCATATTTACCGTGCGTGGCATACCCACCTGCGCGATCCACAACTATAACACAGTTTTCGTTCTGAATTGCCGGTCTAGTAGTATACATAGAAGTCTTAGCAGTCTCCCCATCAGCGTTGTTTGACGCTTAGTCTAATATCGAGCCATTACCGCCGACTTATCGTAAGCGACATTCTTACCTAAACCACATGAGTAAAGAAACCGTACCGTACAGAGGCAAAGCTTCATACAACCGCGCTATGATAATTACACTACTACAACCATGAGGCGCGTGTGTGCGTGAGCACTGGCGGCTCGTCACGTACAGAGAGAAACTGCTTTAAACCGGCTCAGCCAGTGCTCAAACTCAGGGTTATGTAAAGAATAATAATTTTCAATATTTATTTTTTAAAGAATTAATCGTGTCAAATGAAATATAAAAAAGTGTAATATGGTTTACTACTTAGATTTAAATCTTATCGAGGTTGCCGCAAGATATATCGCTGATTTTGTAAATAAAATTAATAATTTGTTTGATTTCTTACACTCAAGTACACTGCGATCTCCTAATAAATAAAAAAGAGCTTTTCGATGCGATAGTTATCAAATTGAGTTTTTAGAAGAAATGCTAACATTTTTCAGGAACTTAAAATCAATAAGAAGTGATAGGCAGAAAAACGTTACAAATAGCATGAATTTCATTCACGGATTCCAAGTGTCTATAAAATCTTTAATAAACTTCATGAAGAATTTAAATCAGAGCAAAATTAAATTAATTTATATTTACAAGACGTCTCAATCAAGATTGTCGTCTGGGTGGTAACTGCCAGGAACCAACATATCGACTAGTTACACATGAAACCAGACGATTTACCAGATTCTAGTTTCTGATTCTATTTGATTAACCAGAAAAAAAAAGGTTTCGGGATATTTGTATAGAAAATGTTGTCTCGAACACCACAAATGTGAGAAAATAAAACTGTACGTTAATAGATCTGAACAACCTATAAATATGGGAAAAGATTATTTTTTCGGCCATTACAAGGATTTTAATAAAGATAATGTTCGCGTTTGTTGAATTGCTTGAGCAAAAATTTCGCGAATATTTTGACATCGAAAGAAACATTGTAAATATTGGTAGCGAAATATTAAAACGTGTGCAAGAGTTTATATTTGTTATGAAATGCGAGTGCTTTCTAATAGATTATTAAAAAAAAACTTTACTTTAAATTTAGAATTTACCATTTAATTAAAAGCCACAACAAATTGTTGAAGAACAATAATTATAAAAGTAAAATATTTAGAATACGCAGATTGTAAAAAAATATTATATCTTAAGTATCCTTTAAAAATGCTGATAAACGTTTTGTTTATTTAATTTTATCCTCCTGTGCCAACCCTACCAAAATAGGTAAAAATTTTGACAGCTCCTTAGAAACTTTGGCTCTGTACAGTTTCTTTACTCATATGCCTAAACAGCGTTTTAAACTATAACGGACTCGCTTCATTGACATTTCCCGCCAAATTACAATCAATTCGAAAGTTATAGCAAATGCCAAGTTATCGTTAGCACAACGGTTTTCTATATTTTAGAGTAACCGACGTAATCCATATATATCGTAAGTTGCGTAATTATCTAAGAATTGCAGCGTAAGCGACGGTCGGAGAGGATTCGGTCGTCGACGATTCGAGACCGCTCTGCGCTGGATCCGATCAAGTGGAAGAAGCTGGCACTGGGGAGTCCAAGCCCAGAGATGGGAACAGCATTCCATGTGAGGCCGAACCAACGTAAAGTTGCAGGCTTTCATGCCGGGTGGTGCCGGCATGAAAGCACGCCAAGCTAATTATTTGATCTCAGTGTTCTTTTAAATGTTAAATTAATGAGTAACGTTAGCTGAAACGAATGCAGGTAGTACTAAACCTTTAATTTCCTTGATAATTCTTTAAGTTTAATAACTTTAAGTTTCATTCATTGATCTCAGTGTGCTCTAAAATGTTAAAATAATGAGCAATATATTATATATTTAACTATATATTTTAAGTTGTTTTTTATATTAATTTATTAAGTACCCATTTATTTATGAAAATGTATCCATAGTTAAAATGGCTTACTGTCGCTTGCGTTAAAACTTTAACCAGGTTATTTTTATTGCAAGTGTTATTTCAAACGCCCGGAATCATAAGAAGTCGTTCGTTTGAGACAACAAAAATATTGTAAACGCCAAAAAAGCCTAAAACCTAATGTTTTTTCGAAAATTATAACTGTTACACCTAAGGCTTCAAAAATCATAATTACATGTTAAAAATTTCAATTTAATAGCGCCATTATTTGTAAAAATATTTAAAAAATACCTTCTCCTGTAAAGTTTGGTTTTTGTCGGTTACACTAAGTCGGCGGTAATGGCTCGATATGTTTTTTTTTTTTATAGAACAAGGTTGACAAACGAGCACACAGTCCACCAGATGGTAAGTGGGACCACTTAACAGTGTAGTGTAGTGGTGTTGGGATGTTAGCCAATTATTTTTTAACCAGCTGATACCCGCGACTTCCACCGCTTTGCTTAATATGTTAACAAAGTTTTCGTACGTGTGAAGGAAAAAACATCAAGAAGACATTTCTTTGTAAATAATGTTATTCGGTGCTCTGTTTGTAGCTAAAATATATAAATTATTATCTGGGTTAGTAACGCGAGTCTCTAAAATTGCACCGTTACATATGGAGCGAGCGTAAATTAATGAAGCAACGCGTACAAAAGAAATTAAAAAAAATATACAATCATATACACGTCGCACTCACCAGCTAGAAGAGGGAATCTGTTTTTAGTAAAATTACATTTTATTTTAAAAGTCCGAAAGCTTTGGCCTTGTACTTAGACTTAAAAAAAAGCGACACGTCGCGCTCACCAGCTAGAAGAAGGAATCTATTTTTAGTAAAATTTTATCTTATCTCAAAAGTCTAAGGCTTTCACTTACTACTTAGGAGAATAACGTGGCGTAAGTAAGGCACGTGAATTTGAATCTTATTTTAAACACTTTTAGGCTTTGATTTGAGCAGTTTCATTTAAATTTTTATTACGCTGATATAACTTTGCGAGTGTACAACTTTACTTGAAGCCCATATATTATCCCCGTATCCCGCCGACTCAGTGATCAATATACACACATCGTCAATAGCAGCTCTAAATCGAGGCACTATCACAAATACATGTAAAATGTAACGTTTAGAAGAATTATCCTTGGCAATACACACTTTTTACGTGGTAGAGCTATGTTGCAGCTATTACTGGTATAGTTGTAGCACGAAGGGGTCCGCTTACAGGGGAAGGACCACGCTCTCACAGAATACCAGCGTAAAATAGCATCATAACGCTGCTGTGTTTCATATGATGAGTGTAGAGAACCGGAAACCCTTTGTACTGGAAACGAGGCATTCCATCTTAGTCCTCACGGGTGACAACGCATCTGCATTTTGATACGTAATCGAGGATAGATGTCTATGGGCCACAGCAACCACTTACCATCAGGTGAACTGTGTGCTCGCTTGTCACCCTTATCCTATAAAAAATACGGCAGTAACAAAATATAATTAGCTCTTATTTCCACGCGTAGATGAAAGTGTTGATGGGCTGCAGTACCCAGTCAACGTCAGAAAAACTGTTATTTCGTTCGTCATTTTAACAAAAAAACAAAATCTAATTTTGTCCAAATCCGTATGTAATAATAGGTAATGGTACCATTCCCACCGAGATTCATGCCGAGGGAGGCGAGCCGGTTTTCGAATATGACTGCGTTCTCAGTTCGTCCACAATTTAGCAAGTGAAAAAAACACCTTATACCACGTACCAACGGTTCTCTTTTCCTTGCAGGCCGCGGTAGAGGAGGGCCGGATTCCGAAGTTTCCTCGCTCTCATGCTCAAGGTCATATGTAGGGCGAGATGAGGGACGTGATAAGTAAATCTCTCCAAATTTCTTCGGCGGCAAGGGGGGTGGAGAAATTCTTTCCGCATTCAACTTTGAACTAGGCTGCGGACGCTGCCGTATTGTGCTCGTATCCGTCATCTGTACATGAATTTAAATCTTGTTATAGTGTGTAATCGCTAAATATCTGCGGACAATGAGTATATGTAACTTTTCGTTCGGAAGCTGTGGTAATGGGTTCGATTCACGAAAGTCCAAATTTTAATATATCGCTTATTATAAGGTCCCCCTAAAGTCTAGGTGTACTTTAAAAGATGTCTGTGCGTGTACGTTCGTACATTTGTATGGTCGAACGTCATTGAACACTTTTCGTTTTGTATATCTCGAGAACAAATTATATCGACCACAAGCCAATTTTAATTAATTTTAAATTAATTTAGTATTTCAAAAAACAAATAAGTAGCCTCCCTGTCGGGAATTTAAGAAAGTTAAATTACCCACAATAAAATCCGTAAAATTAGTTTTATTACAGGATCGAGTCACCCTGGTAAAATATAAAGACCAGAAAGAGAAAAATAAAACATTTATTGAAGAAGTACGCCACAGAGCACACAATTAGATGGCATAAATACCACGATTTATATAAAAAATATATATAAATAAAATTGAAGTGTCTGTCTGTAATATCGAAATAACTGCCTTATATTGAGCTGAGCTGAGCTGATTAAACTTCACGAACTTAGTAATCTAGGCTATATTTTATCTGAAAAGTGTGGAGATTTTTTTTTTGGAAAACTAAAGATTAATAAAATAAAATAATGGTCTTTGATTATCTTAAATCTAAAAATAATACCACATTAATAAATCCTACCGACGCGAAGCCAGGGTGGGGCGGTAGTATAAAATAAAAAAAGGACGTTCGGCTTAGCAAAATCATATAAGTTAATAAAATAAGTTTTAATCAATAAATAGAGCATAGCATTTCGCTCAAGAGGTGGTGGCCAGTCCGGTATGCCTGTTTTCAGCAGCGTCAGTACCAAGTGTCAGTAATCATTTTAGTAGCTACGCCTACGACCTGTATCCTTTTGAGCAATCATTATGTAATTTTTATATGGCTCTTTAAATTGTATGATGACATGGTATGATCGAGGAATTACATCGAGGCAATAGTGATTTTTGAATATAATATGTCTCTCTTGACTACACTAATTTCGAAACAGAAAGATAGCACATTAAGTTTTATTATACCAAAGAATAGTGTTGCCATGTTATAATATTAACGGTATTTCATTTTCATTCAATGTGCAGGTAGTTGCTGTATTGATGGCTCAGGACCAAGCTTTGTTGTATATAGCTAGTCTAGGCCTAGGGACAGTCAATGTTCAGCAGTGTATTTATGATGAGCGAGAATGATGATAATGACGATGGTGATGTTATAAAATATAATAAAAACCTATTTAATATACCTGTCTCTGCATTCTAGGCGATTTTGGTGCTGGTTCCGGCGGTAGAGTAACTTGAAGTGGTCCGTTGAAGGCGTTTTTTCCACTATCGAGACTGATCTCAGGTTTATCCAAAGTAAGTTCTTTACTCAATTTCGGCTTCGTGTCGTCCATTCGCAATAGACCAGGCTTCGGAAACTCGGACATGCCCGTGAACGGATCTTCTTTGAATGTGTCCGAGAACGGATCTGTGTTATCGAACGGATCGGTCTCCGCGAACGGGTCCGAAGTGAAAAAGCCCCCTGTATACATTGGCGGTTGGGACGACTTTGCGACGGCAACCGAGCCGCCAGAGTGCCGCGTCAGTGACGTCATCGTGGTCGTCGGGCCGTAACTGTCGCTCTTGGCCTCGGTGGTCACCGGCACTATATCGGATAGGAGCGTATGCGTGGTCGGTACGAGGTCTTTGAGTACTTTCTTTGGCGGATTTTTGAGCTCCTGAAAGAAGAGTTTTTTGTCAACGTAAGGTTTACTCCGGCCGGTGCCGAGAGGGTCTAGTTCGGTGAATACGTCGTAAGTGATCGACGTAGTCGTGGACGTTGCGGGCTGGGTCACCTGTAACACAGGTATTCTCATGACAATCCTCAACGGTCCTTGTGCTGTGCTACAACACAGAAGGAAGAAACAACGGGAAGGTCGCACAACATTCTAATCTCGCCGGGTCTCAGCAATTGGGGGGGGGGTGACGGAACATGCTTTGTGGACATAAGCGCAAGGCGAAAGGACATGTGTGTAGATTTTTATATTATTTACATGTAACAAGTAACACAAGACAAGTCATTCAAAGTCACTACAGAAAGCAAAAACAGGACTCCAATCGAAGGTGAAATTAAAAATAAAATAATAAGACGGAGAATTTGGCCTTCAAAGTTTTGACTCAATCCCACAGCATAACAGTGCACTGCCATAATAAGCATCGGACGGACATTTCGACAACTCATCCTATATTCTAATATTCATGCAGTCAGATCGAATATCTCTTTGGTCTCATAGGAATAAATAGATACAAAGAAATTAGTAAAACTCCCAGATTGTTACATTTACAGTAACATGAAATATTGGAATCAGTTGGTAGTTTTTTAAAGGCATATTTATATTAAAATTCAGTGTCAAAATGAAAGAAAATTACTGCAGGTTTGTGGAATCAAATTCGACGTCAGGGATGCCTATTTGTAAAAAAAATTAATATCAACCCTGTGATGTATTTATTTATTCCTCCAAATATCATTTTAAAAATACTAGTGCAGTATACAGTCAACATAAGATTAAGAATACTCACAGGTGGGTCAGGTAGGTTTTCGACTAGCGGTAGTGGAGCGGGTTTGGGTTCGAAGTCACCGGCGACTGCACTCAAGTCGAAAGACAGGGCGGAAGGCTTGTTTGGACTGAAGGTTGTCCTGGCTGGAGTACTGCGGCCACGACTCGTTGTGCCCGGTGGTGGAGGGAGGAGACCCTTCTGTAATAAATAGATTTTCTTGAAAATAAGATAGCAACAGAAAAAGAAATATATTGCGAAAATTCCGACACGACTTTAGCAAGCGAAAGCAGATAGTTTCCGCCGGATATCCGGCAAGTTGTAAATTTACAACAATTTGGGCATGTTACAGAACATTTGATTTGTTGCCCATACAATTTTTACTACAAATTATATCAGAAAATAGTAAGGTATGGGCCATGTATTCATGCGAACCTGTATAAATTTTTTAAAGGATATTTACGGCTACATAAGAACACAGATAAAAGCAGTGCCTACTAAATGTACAAATGAGATTCAAATAAGAATCGGAACGTCAATGACCTCCACCACCAGGTCAGTCCTATTCGTCGTGAAACGTTAGCTTTCCCCCACACTACGATGTTTCCCTTCCACTCCTTCCACTGCGCCGTGGAGCCGTCCATAATATATTATCTAGGGTCAATATTAATAGTGTTCGATTTAGAAAGAACTATGATAACCTAAAAAAATGTTCTAGCGCCGCGTACGCGTAGTGGTGACTCCGAATAATGTTGAGTAACTAATCTATCTATTTTGAAAGAGAGGTTGCCATTTAGGGAAAATGTAAATAAAAGTCAAAGCGTAAATACGTTCCATTGCTGGGATTAATTACTTTCTTCTTTCTCAGGCTCTCATTTCTGAAAAGGTCATAAGGAGGTCGTTGCTCTTTCACAATTCATCGAAAATAACAAATTTCTCAGACGTTTAGGTTTCTTCACGATATTTTAATTTGCCTTAAAGCACGTGCTACGTCAGCAATGCAATTAACAATTTCACTAGTACCAGCGGGAATCGAGCTCAATTTTCTCGCATACTATATGAGTTACCTCGGCTATTTGAGTTGCCACGGCTCATTCAGAAATTTATAGCTTGAGTAAAACTTTGACCAACATCTGTATGGAATCTTGAAACTTTCTCTAAGTGGAATTCTGACAATCATGTCAACGTAGTGATGGATTATTAAACGCCAATAAAAAAAAAATTTTTCGTAATCTTAGTAATGTATTGACTTACCGGCGAAGGAGCCAAAAACGAGTCGCCAAAGGGATCCGTAGAGGGCGTCAGTCCTTCCACTTGTGTGAGTCCCCTCCTCAAGGAGCAGAGCTCTTGTTCAAGATCAACGAGTTCCGCAACCCCCCCTTCTGCTCCACTTTCTGATCCCTTCGCCGTCACTGCAGTGGTTTCACCCACCGCCGATAGACTCTAGTATAAGTTAGTTATTTATATCAATAGTCTGCGTCGTATGAATATGAGTAATAGATAAGTATATTATACGTGATGCTTTATTGAAAGAATTTCATGGTTTTACGTCTAAAGTCAAGAATGGACGCTAGTTTTATACTATCATCGTTTTACATGAATGTTATATTTAAAGTTTAAATTTGAAGATTTATAATATTTCATATTATAATAAAATTACTTTAAATAATGTTCACCATCATCATCATCATCATCAGAACCATCAGCACCATCATCATCATCAGCCCGACGAAGCTTTTTATGGCTATATAGTTTTCTGGTATTCCCTGTAGGAGACCCATATTCAGCAGCAGACTTGCGAAAAAGTGTGTGTGTGTGTGTGTGTGTGTGTGTGTGTGTGTGTGTGTGTGTGTGTGTGTGTGTGTGCGTGTGCGTGTGTGTGATAGACAGACATAAATTTAAAAAATTGTTTTTTTTTGTTATTAGTACCGTATATACTTTAATAAGCATTTAGTAAAAATTGTTATTTTGACATTACAAACAGACACTTCAATTTTATTTATTTGTATAGAGGGTCTATTTCAACCTGCCAGTAGCCACTTTTCAGGTCCAGCGTACTAAACCACTTTACGCCTGTAAGCATGCCCAGCGTGTCATCAATTTTGGTGGGATAGCTGTCCTTTGTAACGTTGCCAGACGGCGGTAGTCAACACAAAACCGCATGCTACCGTCCTTCTTCTTACCAGCACCACAGGTGAACACCATGACTAGATGAAGGTTCAATATCCTTCACCATTCCCCAATCATGGTTTTACTTCCTTTCACGTGCCACCGGCAATCTTCTTGGGCGCTGACGGATAGGCAATTCTTCCCTGTGTTTATTTTGTGTTGAATGCTAAGCCCTTTCCTATATGTCAGCATCGTTTGACGAGAAAACATCGGCGTACTTGAGTAACAACTTCTTCGCCTTGACCACTTCATTCGGGAGAGAACGCTGCGACAGTCTTCAAAAGTGTGGTCACCCTTGTGTGCACCCTGCTGGGGTCCCAGTCGATGGGTATTGGCACCTACGCAACCAATCCACTTCCTCACAAGCAACCAACCAATAGTGTGCCTTTTTCCATAATCTGTTCCTGATCACAGGTTCAGCACACGTATTCCTGAGATGTCGGTGGTTCTGACCAAGTTCGAGCCACTTTCCACGGAAGCTCATTGTCCAAATCTTTCCACGAGTACACAACGATGAGCTTGCCCAGGATTCCGAGGAAGACTAACCGGCACAATCGTTTCTGATCTCGGCGGCAGAACAATCTTCTTAAGGCTGTACACATTCCCCGGTATCGTCCTTCCACGAAAAGTTCCCATGTCCACATTTCAAAACACCTTGCTTAACATCGATCTCACAACAATTCTTCCTCATGAAGTCTAGGCCCAGGATGCAGTCGTCCATTATATCAGCCACGATGACATTATGCAGGTAGATCATGTTGCCTAGCTTCAACTCCATCTCCTTCTCTCCACGGACGGGTATGCGCTGACCGGTATGTTACCAATTAATGCGCTCGGTTGTGCGTGAGTCCCAGGAACTGACTTATAAGTTGGGAACTGACAACCGTGCGAGAGGCTCCAGTGTCTATGGTCAGTTTACACGGCGTTCCGTTGACCTCGCCTTTGATGATTAGGCTGTTCCCACTGGGTTTGTGAGGAAACTTCAGTTTTAACATCAGCCAGCACCCGCCCCGCAGTCCTGGCTTACTCGTTTCGTTGCTGCTGGGGGTGCTGTTAGCCGCACCACTCTTCGAGATCGATCACCCCTTTCTACAGTCGCTTAGGGCAGCTGGATCGAAGATGGCCCTTCCCCACAGCGCCAGCAACCTAGGGGCTGTATCTTATTGTGTCGCGAACCGCAGCTGCGCAACCTCCTGACGCGATGGGATCGATGATCCTGCCGTACGGCTTCCACCTCCAGTGCATGGCTAACGCGTCCTTAAGCGTCTCGTGGTGCCTGAGCCTCACAGCAGCTCTGACTTCAAGGTCGCGGATGCTGTCGATGAATGTCTGCACCAGGTTCCCTACAATGAGAGCGCAGGTACAGACTGGTATGTTTTCGAACCAGTTTTTCCACCTCAAGGGCCCACTGCTGCAGTTTTCGTTGCTGCGTTGCACGCGATCTTTGAGCTGCGCACGAAAGACGTGTTCCAGGTGAGCGTCGCCATATCTCGCCCAATGCCCAAGGAGCTGCTCAAGTCACTTCCTTACCGAGAGCTTCCAGAACAGTTAAGGCCTGGTCGCAGGCCTAGGTGAGAGCAGTCATGCCTGACTTTTATTCCAGCCGTTCGCCTTCGCGACAGCCTCGAACCTGGATTTTGTAGGCCGACCAGGAAGAAGTCCCGTCGAACGGCGGCACTTTGAATCCACGTAGCGAAGGTGTGGTAGCCATGACGGGAGCTGTAATCCATCCCCAATTTTTAGTTCGTCCAGCGTTTTTTCACGTCAGCCATCACGTTGTTAACCCGATTGTTCACTTGGTTGATCGGGTTTCAGCCCGACAGGCGGTTGTCATGTTGAGCAACCCTATCCTTCACCCTTATCTCTTCCCCCAAGGCGTGAAGGTCCTTCGCGAGAAGCATCTGCCCCTCCTGTCCCCGCTGCAGCTGCTTTTCCAACCGACGCGCCTGTTCCTGTCCGCGCTGCAGCGCCTTCCAACTGCCGGGCCTGTTCCTCCTGTCGGCGGCCTGTTCCTCCTGTCGGCGGGCCTGTTCCTCCTGTCGGCGAGCCTGCTCCTGCAGCATCATCATCAGAGCACCCAAGTCAGGTGCTGCAAATGCAGGAGTTGCTGACGGGCCGACCTCCGTGGTCGGCAGCTGGCCCTCCGACGCTTGCGATGTTGTACCACCAAATCGTCTCTGGTCCGTCTCCTGTTGGCGTTGACTTCGGGTACGGATACCTCCGTGTCATCTTTAGGTAAAATCGGCATGATTAAATCCCACTTGACACCAATTGTTACGAGCTTGAGGTTCGAGACAATTAAAACTGCCGAGTGAATTACCAAAATTGACACTTTAATTACAGAACACTAATTACAACTAAAAACCACTAATAACAAAATACAATTGTACCACAGATCACTTTAATTCGCAGTTGTATCGCTTCGAAGTATTCGCTTGTATCGCCAATTCAATACTGACTCGGTCGCGGTCTATACCGGCCTTATATAGGGCCTCAGATAGTTTCCAGAACCTTCTACTGTAGTAACATCTAGAATGTTCGAGTACATATCGGTCCCGAAATTTCTAGAAGGATCTTGACTCTCCTAGTTCTGCTACTCGATACTAGAGGGCGCTAGTGGCAACTAGTGTTGCCATGTATAAACCATTAATAGTGGCGCAACAATAAAATAATGGTCTTTGATTATCTTAAATCTAAAAATAATACCACATTAATAAATCCTACCGACGCGAAGCCAGGGTGGGGCGGTAGTATAAAATAAAAAAAGGACGTTCGGCTTAGCAAAATCATATAAGTTAATAAAATAAGTTTTAATCAATAAATAGAGCATAGCATTTCGCTCAAGAGGTGGTGGCCAGTCCGGTATGCCTGTTTTCAGCAGCGTCAGTACCAAGTGTCAGTAATCATTTTAGTAGCTACGCCTACGACCTGTATCCTTTTGAGCAATCATTATGTAATTTTTATATGGCTCTTTAAATTGTATGATGACATGGTATGATCGAGGAATTACATCGAGGCAATAGTGATTTTTGAATATAATATGTCTCTCTTGACTACACTAATTTCGAAACAGAAAGATAGCACATTAAGTTTTATTATACCAAAGAATAGTGTTGCCATGTTATAATATTAACGGTATTTCATTTTCATTCAATGTGCAGGTAGTTGCTGTATTGATGGCTCAGGACCAAGCTTTGTTGTATATAGCTAGTCTAGGCCTAGGGACAGTCAATGTTCAGCAGTGTATTTATGATGAGCGAGAATGATGATAATGACGATGGTGATGTTATAAAATATAATAAAAACCTATTTAATATACCTGTCTCTGCATTCTAGGCGATTTTGGTGCTGGTTCCGGCGGTAGAGTAACTTGAAGTGGTCCGTTGAAGGCGTTTTTTCCACTATCGAGACTGATCTCAGGTTTATCCAAAGTAAGTTCTTTACTCAATTTCGGCTTCGTGTCGTCCATTCGCAATAGACCAGGCTTCGAAACTCGGACATGCCCGTGAACGGATCTTCTTTGAATGTGTCCGAGAACGGATCTGTGTTATCGAACGGATCGGTCTCCGCGAACGGGTCCGAAGTGAAAGCCCCTGTATACATTGGCGGTTGGGACGACTTTGCGACGGCAACCGAGCCGCCAGAGTGCCGCGTCAGTGACGTCATCGTGGTCGTCGGGCCGTAACTGTCGCTCTTGGCCTCGGTGGTCACCGGCACTATATCGGATAGGAGCGTATGCGTGGTCGGTACGAGGTCTTTGAGTACTTTCTTTGGCGGATTTTGAGCTCCTGAAAGAAGAGTTTTTGTCAACGTAAGGTTTACTCCGGCCGGTGCCGAGAGGGTCTAGTTCGGTGAATACGTCAAGTGATCGACGAAGTCGTGGACGTTGCGGGCTGGGTCACCTGTAACACAGGTATTCTCATGACAATCCTCGACGGTCCTTGTGCTGTGCTACAACACAGAAGGAAGAAACAACGGGAAGGTCGCACAACATTCTAATCTCGCCGGGTCTCAGCAATTGGGGGTGACGGAACATGCTTTGTGGACATAAGCGAAAGGCGAAAGGACATGTGTGTAGATTTTTATATTATTTACATGTAACAAGTAACACAAGACAAGTCATTCAAAGTCTCTACAGAAAGCAAAAACAGGACTCCAATCGAAGGTGAAATTAAAAATAAAATAATAAGACGGAGAATTTGGCCTTCAAAGTTTTGACTCAATCCCACAGCATAACAGTGCACTGCCATAATAAGCATCGGACGGACATTTCGACAACTCATCCTATATTCTAATATTCATGCAGTCAGATTGAATATCTCTTTGGTCTCATAGGAATAAATAGATACAAAGAAATTAGTAAAACTCCCAGATTGTTACATTTACAGTAACATGAAATATTGGAATCAGTTGGTAGTTTTTTAAAGGCATATTTACGTTAAAATTCAGTGTCAAAATGAAAGAAAATTACTGCAGGTTTGTGGAATCAAATTCGACGTCAGGGATGCCTATTTGTAAAAAAAATTAATATCAACCCTGTGATGTATTTATTTATTCCTCCAAATAACATTTTAAAAATACTAGTGCAGTATACACTCAACATAAGATTAAGAATACTCA